>ML800110.1:48216-105210 GCA_009831015.1 Picea engelmannii
TAAAATAGATGCATTGGAAAATAATATGTATAAAACCCATGTAATCATGAAAATGGTTTAATGTAAGGGTATGGGAAAGCGGAATATGGTTAAAAGTGAAGTGAAAGTGAAGTGAAAGGTTGGTAAAAAGATGGTACTTTGGCGACCCAACAAGGCCCAAGAAACTTCGGAGCTTAGAGAGTGTGGTTGGGGCTGGCCAGTCATGGATGACTTGGATCTTGGTTGGATCCACATGTATGCCATGTTGATCAACGATGTAGCCCAGGTAATGGACCATGTCCATGCCGAAGGATCATTTTTCCAAGTTGGCATATAGCTTGTGTTGTCGCAAGGTGTGTATAACCTGTTGAATATGCTGCAAGTGTTCGGCCCAAGTCTTGTTGTAAATAAGAATGTAATCTAGATACACCACTACAAAATTATTGGTGAATGGTTGCAGGATATCGTCCATCAACCTTATGAAAGTGGCTAGCGCATTTGTAAAACCAAAGGGCATGACCAACCATTCAAAAAGGCCTTCCTTTGACTTGAAGGAGGTCTTCCATACATCTATTTTTTCTATCGGGACCTGGTGGTAGCCAGACTTCAGATCAATCTTACTGAAGTATTTGGCCCTTGTGAATTGATCAAGGAGGTCATCAATTCGGGGAATCGTGTACCGGTTTCTAACTGTGATTTTATTCAGAGCTCGATTATCAATGCAGAATCATCAGGTTCCATCTTTCTTCTGTACCAGCACGATTGGGCTCCCGCAAGGTGATGAGTTGGGACAGATGTGCCCCTTGTGGAGCATTTCTTGGATCTATCGCTTGATCTCCTCATTCTCTAACAAAGAGCGGAGATAGACTGGCACATTGGGCAATGGTGCGTCGGGGGTCAGATCGATGGGGTACTTGACCTGGCAGTGAAGGGGTACCTCGGTAGGTGAGGAGAAGATATCTGAGTATTCTTCCACAACCTTATCTACTTGCTTTTGCTGTGTGGAGAAGTCGGCCACAGAGACCCTAGATGTGGTTGTGATATTTTGCTTATTCTGAGAGCGAATCATGAAGAAGACAAACTTCCCCGTCTAAGAGATGGCCTTCCTGCATTGCTTAGCAGAGATAAAGGAAATATCACTAGGTGGGACTGCTTCGGGTATCCTGTACAATTTTTTGTTCAAAGTAATAATAACACTACGAGGCCTAGACTCATATACAGCATGATGTTTCCATAAATAAGGTTGTCCCAAAAGAACATCACAAACTTCGAGAGGAGCAACATCACACAATACCTCGTCTTTGAAGGGCATGATGTCGTACGACAGTCGACACTATTGGCTGACGCGGAGATCTCTTCCTTGGAGAATCCATCCAATGGTGTAGGGTTTTGGGTCCGGTGTTGTCGACAGGGCCATCCGCTTGATGACCTCTACTAAGATGAGATTCTTCTGTCTAACGCTATCAACGATGAAGTGCAGCAGGGTGCCTTTTACCCACATCTGTGAATGGAAGACGCGTTCTCCTTCTTCTGGCTCATCTGGTTCACCAGGTTGGATCTTGGTGGTAGCAACGATGGCACTGGGTTCCGCGTCAATGATCCGTCTTCCCATTTCTGGTTCTGGCTCAGAGTCAGAACCCGCATCTGATTCAGAGGCTTTCACTTTGGCCACCAGCGACTGCTTTCAGCAGCAGTCAACAGTGTTATGCCAAGGGCTCTTATGGAAGTCGCACCACTTCCCGGTATATTTCTTTGTCTTTCCAGTGTCCTTATTTTCTTATGGCTTGGACTGGTTGTCCTGATACTATCCATCTTTGCTCTGTCCTTTGTTTTATGGGTTGGGGGGGCCTTTCCTAGCTTTTGTTGTGCGGGGTTCCAAGGCCCAAATTGCCGCGTCTTTTGTTTTAGCTTCTGCTTGATTTTGACGGCATATCAGTAGGCCATGCCCAAGTATGAGATCTTCAGAAATTCCATTTCGGTCTAGATGTATCTATGCAGAGCACCGCGATATTTGAGCACCAGATGTCGCTCTAAATCTTTGATACCCAGCTTGGTGCACAAGGTATGGAAGATATTTGTGAAATCTGGCACTGCTTGGTCTCTTTCTTGCCACAGTGTGGTCCATTTGGTATATAAGTCGTCATAACTTACAATAGGGTAGTATTGTTCCTTAATAGCATCCCTGAACGATTCCCAAGTGGTCGTGACTATAAATAATGAGGTTTACTCTTTTTCCTTTTGCTCACATAAGGTTTCCCACCAATCTTTGACATGGGGAATAGCTTTAAGGAGCGCAAAAGTAATATTTTCTCTATCCGAAAAGTTATGGATAGAAAAATACCCTTCTAGTAGATTCAACCACTTTTCTACAGCATCTGCATCTATCTGACCTTCAAATATAAGAATATCAAAGTTTTTTTGTACCTTGAAGGGGGCGTCACCTCCGCTCGAAGAAGATGTGTCGCTTATTGGTAGCCACCGAAGGATTTGCGCGAAACTATCCATCATCTCGTTCCTTTTTTGTGTGAGGGCTTCCTCAATCAACAGTTTGAAAGGATATCATGTCTTGTCATATTTATTTTCTCCTACCATGAGAGGTCGCTTGGGCGTGTGAGAGATTTTGTCCTCAAGAGAAACAAGCTCGAGACCCAACTCTTTGTACTCCGACCTCGTTGGGGACATGCATTAAGATGACAAGGAGCAAACCGCTCTGATACCACTGATCCAGGTTTTATGAGCGAAATGAAATGAATACATATTATTAATAGGTACTTAACACAAAATAACAGAGATATAGTAAAATTGGTTTTCTATTCAATAAGGAAATAAGTTGAAACTGTCAAATGCAATGGAAACAAGCTTGCTGGAATAGTGGCGGCTTATCTCTGAGAAGAGATGTGACGGTTGTGCTCATTCACAAGAAGATGATTACAATGAGGCTCTAAAGGATTTTTTACAATCAATAGGAATTCTAAAAACCATGGACATCCAAAAACCTAACCCTAGGAGATGAAGCGCCAAAAGTCATGTGGGCCCCGTTTCGGTAAGTTAGTACATTAACTTCTCGGGGTCATAACTTTTGCATACGATCTCTGTTTTAGGCGTATGATAGCCCATTGGAAAGGTATCATTGAGGAGATTCATTTTTGGATCTCAATCATTCCTTTGGTTATCATTGATAAGCTATATCCCAAAAAAACTTCATTTAGGCCTGTTGTCGTCCTTATACACACTTGCAAACATGAGCTAAGTCCCGCTCACTTAGTGTGTCCTCGGAGGCACAATGCCTAGGTTCAAAGTCCACAATGTCACTTTGACTTGAACCTCTTCCGTATAGGCTAACTCCTAGGGAAGCTAAGGAAGGAAGACCCTAGTTACTAGATGAGATTAAGAATTTAATGTTCTAGGAGTTGGTTTTAATTAGTTAAAAGGTTAAGGGGAATCTAGCGTACGATGTCAATCAGCAAATGAAAGATGAAACTATCTAAGTATGAGAGTCAGAACTTTTCCTAGGGAAACTAAGACTGGTGCCTAAGATTGGGCAATGGGGTCAACTAAGTTAGGGGGATATTCATTACAAGATAATTACAAGTTACAAAAGATTACAAAAGGATAGATACAATTAGATACAAAAGAATATCTAAGATATACAGATTAAAACTAGATACAAAATATTAACAAGTGCTCGAAATGTGCAGGAAAGGAGATATTCAAAGATGAACAACCATAAACACATCAAGCCAAACATTCTCACAACAGATAGACTTCCGTTGAACTGCTTTTCAATGGCCAAGAGACGCAAAGCACTCAAGACCCAATCAAGAGAATGCCTCCAGGTGGATGCGCACTTCTTGAAGGATCACACCACAAGTACAAGAATTAAGGATAGATGAAAAACGTGGAAAGCCAAATATTCCAAATGAAAGATTTAACCACTTAGTTATTATTTCTACAACACATCAAAGATAGCTTGCATATGAATGTAAATTGAAAGACAGTGAGATCAGTGAGCTTGCAAGTGTGTAATTGTATTGTTGATGTTGTAGATTGAAAATTAAATTAAGTGATTAAGTGTGGGATTAATTTTAGCCCTATCTAGGTGTCAACCCAAAAACTCTCCTCCCCCTATTACCAAGGGGTTTTTTGATGCTCAAGAAGTGAGGCAACGAGGCCTACCCAGCTTCACGGGTCAACCCTAAGGCCAAGTACTCCGAAAAACTTTATGTGGCTTTCCTCAAAACCCTAGTTTTTAAATGGCGAAGGTGGTGAGTTATGGTGTCCTATTAAGTCTAATTAGTTTATTTTAGACCTATGAGATAAATATTGTGAAGTGTGATTGAGTGCTTGTATCTTGCTCAACAAAGGATTGCCAAAATACTGAAAATTTAGAGATAAGAAGGCTGATGCCTTTAAACAAATGGATTGAAAGTTAAATTTTAGTTTCCGGAAAAGGCCTTGGGGACCCAAACTAGAATTAGTGATTGAAATCTTAAATTATTATATTGAACATGTAAGATATAAGAACTAAAACTAACTTGCAGAATTGTAAAATATTGATTAATTGAGCCCTTTAAGATATCGATGTTTGCACGCATGTGTTAAGATAAAATGTTGCAACAGAAAATGACATGCATGCAAAGTAAATCACGAAAGAAAATATCAACTATGCCTCCAGGGGATCTAATCTAGCAATTAAGTGTGAGATCTACTCTGGATTATTTTAGTTAAGCATGCATGTAGAAATCACGACTAATCTAGCTAAGCTTGCAAAGTAAAAACGGAAGGAAAGGAGAGCAAGCCGCTTGGGTACAACTCCTTCGGGCTTGCGTTTACAGTATTTTAGAGTATATCGGGAAGAAGAAAATGTTACCACAATGAGAGGAGTTGTTGGAGGATGTGTTTTTCATGTGATTTGGGCAGCATGTCGTCTTGTCCTGGTAAGAACCTGCAAAAATTAGCAAGCTATTGCTTGTTGATTTGAGCTGCTCAAAAAGTTAATGAAATTTTTGTTTTTAGGCAGAAATTTCTTACATATGTAAACCAGAAAATTATATGATTTTAGGTGACCTATCTAAACACATTAGCTACTAAAATCAAGGATGAGAGAAGGTGAATAATATCATAAATAATTTGGAGTGTAAGTGAGAAGGGCAAATCTGTGCTTGGACTTGTTCCAATATCCTCTCCTTGAAGTGTCCTGCAAAGCTTAAACAAAATGTGAGACGAAAATAGATAATGATGGCATATATTAATAATCAAAACTAATTTCAATCATTAGTACATGCAGATCAAATAATCTAGCAATTATACAATCACTAAACTTAGTTAAGTAAACTAATTTACCCAACAATCTACCTATAATCACACAAATATTTAAAACCAAATGATTTCACCTCATATGCATGTAAAGAGCCCAAAAAAATCTTGAGATCCTTGAATCCTCCAAATCATTCCCTTTTATTATCCAAATGGAAGAAGTTGTAGCAACTAATTGCTACAAGTTCTTCAAGAGCAACACCAATGAAGAAACGTGACAATAATAATGAGAGAGGAAGAGAATAAGATGGTGAGAAAATAGTAGCATAACAGTGCAATAATGAAAGGTGAGAAAAGAGGGAGTGAGGGGTTTCTTATATAGCCTTAGGAGACCAAGAGACCCCTCTTGGATCTTTGACAAGTGTCAAAGATCCAAAGGTGAAGACAACTCAAAGGCAATACAAACCAATGAGATGCATGGCTTTTAGGGTGAGGGGAATGGAAAGTGGAGTGAGTTGGATGAGGATAAAGAAAGAAAGGAGGGGCGAATTTGGCAAGAGGAGGAGTCCCATGCTTTCATCCAAGGCAATTTCCATCTAAGTGCAATGTTTCCAGCTTTCTCCAAGAGTGGGGGCGTAAGTTGCCAAGAGGAGTGTGAGCTTTCAAGGGGAAAGCATGAGTCAAAGTGAGAGAAACATGAGTTTGAGTGTGACGTGTGGGTGGAGAGTGGGGGAGTGTGTGGGACACACTCCCAAATGGGACATGAGAGGAGGAGGAGAGGGCCCACGAATTAATTTAAGTGAGAGTTTCCTAATCTATGTGAGTTAGTACGTGAGGTAAGTTTACATGAGGAAAGGGGAAAACGTGAGGTAGGAGTGAGATGACTTGGAGTGTGGAATCCACACTCTAAGTGGAACATGGGAGATAAGGAATAGGTTTACCTCATGAAGGAGGGGCCTGCCACTTAAATAAAAGTGATTATTAACTCTCACGTGGGTAAGGGTGTACGTATCCCTTAATTGGGAATTAATTAAAATGTAATTTTAATTAAAAGGGGGTTTTAAAAGGGTAGGAAAGGTATGGTGGGGTCCCTCTCATCATTATTTTTCACTTACTTCACATAATTTGACTCATTATTACAAAATTGGCATTTGCCCATGTCCTGGGTTTGGCAATTAAAATCGTTGTTTTCCGAAAAAACTCCTAAGTGGACAAACAACCTAGAAAAACTTGTCTGACTGAGTTGAAACTTGGTCCATGGGTGTAGGAGGTCTCATTAGATTTATTTTGAGTACAAATACCCCTATCAAAAATCTCGGGACCTAAGTTTTACATTAATTACCCAGAATTAATTAATTAATTAATTTAGAACCTTAAAAAAAAACTAGCTATACTTGACGGAATTCTGCGAAATTTTGCATGTTGTCTTACATGGTCATTTAAAACATTCCTAAACACTATCTAACTAGGAATGACTTCATTAGAACACCTTTCACCACTTTGGAGGATTTATTGGGTGGGAGTGAAAAACTCAAGGGAGATTAACCCTGCTGGTTAGGCCACATTAACCTCCTGAGGATAAAAAATACTCAGCGAAAGGAACTCTCCTAATGAAGAAACCCTAAGGCAATTGACCTAACATGATCCATGTAGACCTATTACATTATAAACCTGCGCAGGGGTACGGTAATCTCGCTTACAAAACTGTGTGTTGGAGCAAAAAATGCCTTGTAGAACCAAAAGGTCTTCAACATGTTTGCATCTGTTGATGCATATCTTCATGGTACATAGAGTTGACCCCCTAGTTGAAGAGGCGGTCAACATTTGTCTCCACATGGGGACGTGTGTTCGATTTTCTCAATCGAGACAGAGAGCATACGAGAATCCAGCATCTACAAAATGGTGCTCACCAATATCCAACATAAGCATACATATATATCAAATGAATAAATCAAATGCTATAAACAACATTTACATTTATGAGATAACTAAAGTACAACATGTATAACTACAAAATGAATCTATGATACAGAAATAATTCTAAGTACACATCAACATAATGAATAAAATAATACAAAATTTAAATACACAGAGAAGGGTTAGAGATATGTTACAGAGGGTGTCCAAATGGACACCAAGTTGTTGCATGATGAACACTTCAAGGCGGGGTCCACTCGCTAGCATGTATGACTTTATGTCATCCCACTGGCTGAGAAGAGTTGCTAGAAGACTGATACACTTTATGCAGGTTGTTTATTCTTTCATGTGAATCCCAGTTTCTAACCTTAGGCCATTTGGGGCAATTCCCCTTAAAAAAATTCTGATGGTTTTCCATAGGTGCCAAGTGCAAAGTCTGTGAACTTAGTTTTTCCGTAAAAGGCTTGGCATACCTTTTATTAGGGATGGTATATTTTACCTTATCAATATTAACCTTATCATCCCTAGTAAACTCCATCAGATTTTCATCATTGAATCTATCTTTAATTTTCCCAATTTCTGCAAAATAAGGAGGGTGTGGCCCAAGAATTCCATCTGACTTGTTCTGACCTCTAACTGATTCCTCTGATGCAGGCTGAGTTGGTGACACATTTTTGACTGACAAATCCAACTCTGACTTTAACTCTGAAGAAAGCAAACCATTATCTGTTCCATCCAAATCTTCCTCAAGAAAAATCCCATCAAAAGAATCCATGGGGTCCCAAACATTACAAATGCTTGGGCGTTTATCATTTAATTTCAGCTTTATAGGAGTAGACTCTATCTCATAACACCCCATTTCCACTTCCCAAAAAACAATCTCATTTTCCTTTTTCCTAGGATCTTCCACATGATATTTTCTTTCCAACTCTTTATTCAATCTAAATTCTAAACCATTTGGAGTTAGAATGGTGGCATAAGTTAATTCCATCTGTAAATTACCACCTAAATTTGCAATTGTCTTTCTATTTAGCAACATACCCCAAGTATCTGGCGCATCAATTACAACAATGTCCATCTCAATCATGATATCTGGAAATGCAGCTAAGTGTACTTGTAATCCATTAATCAAACCATGCACTGCTATGGTTCTACTATCCATAGCGCAAATGTTATGACAAGGCCTAGATATTCTTAAGTTCAACTGTTCCATTACTTTCTTAGTCATAACAATTGAAGTAGCTCCTGAATCTAACATAGAATTATGAAGAATAAAATCGTTCACGAGCAAGGATAAGAAAAAGGGTTTATTCTTTTCATTTCCCCTATCCATATTTTGTAAAATAACCGGTGCATCCTGATAAGTTCTCATTGGTGGCACGTCAACACTTTTTTGAGAAGGACAATCTATGGCTTTGAGCAGCTTCTCCCTCTAAGAAGGAATTTTCATTAATTCTGACACTGGTACCAACATTTTTGCATGACTTAGCCATCCTCCTAAGTCAATATTTAAATCTGAACTTGCATACACATTTGACTTAGGGGGGTTTTGAGCTACCTTGGGAATGTTTGCTTGGTTGTTACTTTGATTTTTATTTCCATTCCTTTGGTAGGTAATGCCTCTAAACTTAGCCATTTCAGCTACTTGTTGTGGAGTAGGCTTAGGAACAAATAGTTATGTCACCTTATCCACCACAACATCACTCATGCAATTCACATTTCTCACCCCCTCATTATGTTCATCTGAATCCATCCAATCATACATGCCATCATTATACTTATGACCAAACATATTAACTTGTTCATTCGAAGATCCATAAGGTCACGTCTCATCATAAAGGTGAAGGAAGACTTGGCACGTTGATTCATCATGGAATTGCTCACAAGGTCTGCAATAATGAACATCCTGGTGGTCAACCCAATTAGTGGATTCAAATGGATTTGGTGGTCTTTGATCTTGGGGAGGAGATTTCTTAGGCCATTTGTCATTTGACCTATGTGGGGGCCTATTTCCTTGACCCCTTTCCATGGTGATCAACCAGTTCTGTATGGCATTGATTTGATTTGCTTGGTTTATCTCCATTTGCTTGATATGATTGGCATGATTAACTTCCATTTGTTTAATCAATTGAGTGATTTCCTTAATGCCATCATTAGAAGATTTCTTATTTTCAACATTCTTCTTCTTCTCATCATAAAGTTGGGAAGAATATCCTCTAGTAAAACCAGGTATGTTAGACTTCCTAGCATCCTGCATGTTTTTATCAATTTTGATAGTTGTGGCTTGTGCTGTTTTCAAATCCTGAGGGTCCTTATCCCTTAAGGAATATCTCATTTCTCCCTCAAAATCCTCCATATAATATATCAAGACTGCAGCATTTGAGGGTTTTATATCATCATGCAAACTCTTAACTAGGTTGTTAAACTTAGCGTTGAATTCCTCCACAGTTTCTTTCTCTTTCTTATGGCTAGAAGTGAGGGCTGCTAACTGGAACCTATGTTCCTTATGATCACCCCATCTTTTTCTAAATTCATCCAATATGGAATCAAGGGTGTTGAACTTAGCTGGATCAAAATTGGTAAACCATTCAGCGGCATCCCCCTCAAGTGAATACACAAACAAGTTCATCTTTACGTCTTCTTCGCCATGACCTTGGTAAAACTTCAAGACACACCTCTGGAAGTTCAAGATGCGGGACTTTGCACGGATTGCATCGTTTCCCTGAAAGGTAGGTAGCTTGTCTATGGATTTCTCAGGGACTTGGTGTGGGGCACCTTGGATTGCTGCAAAATTCAAAGGCCTCAAGAATATACTCATGGTTGCGTTAGTATTATTAGTGGGATCATTAACAGTTTGTTGCTTATTAGTTCGGAACAAGAATTGGATATTAGTGAGTGCTTCTTCTCCAAGACTTTCAAGTAACCTCCTAGGGGCAAGGTGATTTATCCTCCTCCTATAAACCTTTTCAGGTTCAAGAAAAGAGTAAATTAAACCTTGTGCAACGCTCCTAGTAATATACCTGACAGATTTGTTCAATGGAGTCACCACTTGGAAGGAAACGCATGCAATCAACCAATGCAAGTTCAAAGAATTTTAATGACTAAAGTGTTTTATTTATTTAGTTCTAAAAGAATAAGTTAAGTCATTTTGACCAAGGATAAATGACTTGTCCCCGGCAACGGCGCCAAAGATGTTGTCTTCCTTATACACACTTGCAGACATGAGCTAAGTCCTGCTCACTTAGTGTGTCCTCGGAGGCACAATGCCTAGGTTCAAAGTCTGTGCTGTCACTTTGACTTGAACCTCTTCCTTCTAGGCTAACTCCTAGGGAAGCCAAGGGGGTTAGACCCTAGTTACTAGATGAGATTAAGAATTTAATGTTCTAGGAGTTGGTTTTAATTAGTTAAAAGGTTAAGGGGAATCTAGCCTACGATGTCAATCAGCAAATGCAAGACGCAACTATCTAAGTATGAGAGTCGGACCTTTTCCTAGGGAAACTAAGACTAGTGCCTAAGATTGGGCAATGGGGTCAACTAAGTTAGGGGGATATTTGTTACAAGATAATTACAAGTTACAAAAGATTACAAAAAGTTAGATACAATTAGATGCAAAAGAATATCTAAGATATACAAATTAAAACTAGATACAAAATATTAACAAGTGCTCGAAATGTGCAAGAAAGGAGATATTCAAAGATGAACAACCATCAACACATCAAGCCAAGCATGCTCACAACAGATAAACTTCCGTTGGACTGCTTTTCAATGGCCAAGAGACGCAAAGCACTCAAGACCCAATCAAGAGAATGCCTCCAGGTGGCTGCGCACTTCTTGAAGGATCACACCACAAGTACAAGAATTAAGGATAGATGAAAAACGTGGAAAGCCAAATATTCCAAATGAAATATTTAACCACTTAGATATTATTTCTACAACACATCAAAGATAGCTTACATATGAATGTAAATTGAAAGACAGTGAGATCAGTGAGCTTGCAAGTGTGTAATTGTATTGTTGATGTTGTAGATTGAAAATTAAATTAAGTGATTAAATGTGGGATTAATTTTAGCCCTATCTAGGTGTCAACCCAAAAACAATCCTCCCTCTATTACCAAGTGGTTGTTGGATGCTCAAGAAGTGAGGCAATGAGGCCTACCCTAGCTTCACAGGTCAACCCTAAGGCCGAGTACTCCAGAAAACTTTTCGTGGCTTTCCTCAAAACCCCAGTTTTTAAATGGCGAAGATGGTGAGTTATGATGTCCTATTAAGTCTAATTAGTTTATTTTAGACCTATGAGCTAAATATTGTGAAGTGTGATTGAGTGCTTGCAGCTTGCTCAACAAAGGATTGCGAAAATATCAAAAATTTAGAGATAAGAAGGTTGATGCCTTTAAACAAATGGATTGCAAGTTAAATTTTAGTTTCCGGAAAAGACCTTGGGGACCCAAACCGGAATTAGTGATTGAAATCTTAGATTATTAGATTGAACATGTAAGATATAAGAAATAAAACTAACTTGCAGAATTGTAAAAGATTGATTAATTGATCCCTTTAATATATCGATGTTTGCACGCATGTGTTAAGATAAAACGCTGCAACAGAAAATGACATGCATGCAAAGTAAATCACGAAAGAAAATTTCAACTATGCCTCCACGGGCTCTAATCTAGAAATTAAGTGTGAGATCTACTCTGGATTATTTTAGTTAAGCATGCATGTAGAAATCATGACTAATCTAGCTAAGCTTGCAAAGTAAAGACTAAAGGAAAGGAGAGCAAGCCGCTTGGGTACAACTCCTTCGGGCTTGCGTTTACAGTATTTTAGAGTATATCGGGAAGAAGAAAATGTTACCACAGTGAGAGGAGTTGTTGGAGGATGTGTTGTGCATGTGATTTGGGCAGCATGTCGTCTTGTCTTGGTAAGAACCTGCAAAAATCTTGAGATCCTTGAATCCTCCAAAGCATTCCCTTTTATTATCCAAATGGAAGAAGTTGTAGCAAATAATTGCTACAAGTTCTTCAAGAGCAACACCAATGAAGAAACGTGACAATAATAATGAGAGAGAAAGAGAATAAATGGTGAAAAAATAGTAGCATAACAGTGCAATAATGAAAGGTGAGAAAAGAGGGAGTGAGGGGTTTCTTATATATCCTTGGGATACCAAGAGACCCCTCTTGGATCTTTGACAAGTGTCAAAGATCCAAAGGTGAAGACAACTCAAAGGCAATACAAACCAATGAGATGCATGGCTTTTAGGGTGAGGGGAATGGAAAGTGGAGTGACTTGGACAAAGATAAAGCAAGCAAGGAGGGGCGAATTTGTCAAGAGGAGGAGTCCCATGCTTTCATCCAAGGCAATTTCCATCTAAGTGCTACGTTTCCAGCTTTCTCCAAGAGTGGGGGCGTAAAATGCCAAGAGGAGCATGAGCTTTCAAGGGAAAAGCGTGAGTCAAAGTGAGAGAAATGTGAGGTTGAGTGTGACGTGTGGGTGGAGAGTGGGGGAGTGTGTGGGACAGACTCCCAAATGGGACGTGAGAGGAGGAGGAGAGGGCCCACGAATTCATTTAAGTGAGAGTTTCCTAATCTACGTGAGTTAGTGCGTGAGGTAAGTTTACGTGAGGAAAGGGGAAAACGTGAGGTAGGAGTGAGCTGACTTGGAGTGTGGAATCCACACTCTAAGTGGAATGTGGGAGCTAAGGAATAGGCGTACCGCATGAAGGAGGGGCCTACCACTTAAATAAAAGTGATTATTAACTCTCACGTGGGTAAGGGTATATGCATCCCTTAATTGGGAATTAATTAAAATGTAATTTTAATTAAAAGGGGGTTTTAAAAGGGTAGGAAAGGGTAATAAAGGTATGGTGGGGTCCCTCTCATCATTATTTTCCACTTACTTCACCTAATTTGACTCATTGTTACAAAATTGGCATTTGCCCATGTCCTGGGTTTGGCAATTAAAATCGTTGTTTTCCGAAAAAACTCCTAAGTGGACAAACAACCTAGCAAAACTTGTCCGACTAAGTTGAAACTTGGTCCACGGGTGTAGGAGGTCTCATTAGCTTTCTTTTGAGTACAAATACCCCTATAAAAAATCCTGAGACCTAAGTTTTACATTAATTACCTAGAATTAATTAATTCAGAACCTTAAAAAAAACCTAGCTATACTTGACGGAATTCCGCGAAATTTTGCATGTTGTCTTACATGGTCATTTAAAATATTACTAAACACTGTCTACCTAGGAATGACTTCATTAGAACACCTTTCACCACTTTGGAGGATTTATTGGGTGGGAGTGAAAAACTCAAGGGAGATTAACCCGGCTGGTTAGGCCACATTAACCTCCTGAGGATAAAAAACACTCAGCGAATGGAACTCTCCTAATGAAGAAACCCTAAGGCAACTGACCTAACATGTTCCTTGTAGACCTATTACATTATAAACCCGCGCAGGGGTGTGGTAATCCCGCTTACAAAATTGTGTGCTGGAGCAAAAAATGCCCTGTAGAACTAAAAGGTCTTCGACATGTTTGCATCTGTTGATGCATATCTTCATGGTACATGGATTTGACCCCATAGTTGAAGAGGCGGTCAACAAGGTCCTCAAAATGGCCCCGAAAGTTAAAACTGCTAAAAATAGTAAATTGCCAAAAAATTGTTTTGAGCCAATTGGAAAAGGTGGGTGGCCACCGATATCCACCTAGATCATTACTCAAAATTATGATCCAAACAAAATTATCGTGCTATAGACAAACACGCTTACGTAGTATATAAAGCAGTCGAACATTTCATATTCTACATCCTGAAGAATCACACTAAAGTCATAGTACCTCATCCAGCGGTCTGATCTCTGTTCACTCAACAAGGGATTGGAGAAAGAAGGGGAAATTGGATGGCAGTCATCCAAGAATTTGATCTAGACATCAAACCCGCCAAAATAGTCAAAGGTCAAGGATTTTGTAAACTGGTCGTTGAAGCCCAAGATCTGATTAACACAGAAGACCACGGTTGGGAAAATGAGTTTTCATTATGGTGCAGCGAATCCTTATACGTACCTCCCAGGAAAGAGTACTGGTATGGAAACTTGTCTTATCTCCTGCATCATGGAACTTGTCCAGAAAACCTAAACCCTAGATAAAGGAGAGCCCTCAGGTTAAAATCCGCTCAATATCGCCTCATACATTTTGTGCTTTTCCGCGTAAACTATGATGGTGTACTCATTAGATGTCTTGAACATGATGATGCAGAAAAGGTACTCAAAGAAATCCATGACGACCCAGTGGGTGGAAATTTCCTAAGAGAAACCATGGCTCAAAAAATATTAAGGGTTGGTTATTATTGGCCTACTTTGTTCAGGGACGCTCATGCATATTCCAAGAAATCTAAATCTTGTCAAGTGAGCGTCGGTAGGGAAAAGAGACCAACCATTCCACTACAGTCGGTGACCATATCCAAACCTTTCGAGCAATGGGGAATAG
Source organism: Picea engelmannii (assembly GCA_009831015.1). Classification (NCBI taxonomy): domain Eukaryota; kingdom Viridiplantae; phylum Streptophyta; class Pinopsida; order Pinales; family Pinaceae; genus Picea; species Picea engelmannii. The sequence continues at coordinate 62,843 of ML800110.1, forward strand.
ACATCATAGCAGAAATTACCCCCAATTCTTTGAAAAGACATAAGCATATCTTGACTGCAACAGATTATTTCACAAGGTGGACAGAGGCTATCCCTCTCACGCACATTAATGAAAAGGTAGTGATCCAATTTTTAGAACAACAGCTAGTAACAAGGTTTGACATGCCCCAGTCCTCATATTTTACAATGTTGCCTACTTTTCTTCCACGTGCTTGACATAATTCGCCCTTAGTAAGGAGATCATAGTAATATATTCTGCAAACTATTATCTGCAATGGAATGGGGTAGCAGAGTCAACTAATAAAAACCTGGTGAGAATTTTAAAAAAGACAATTGTTGAAAATCAGAGAAATTGGCATAATTTACTTCACAATGCCCTGTGGGCCGATAGAGTAACACCTAAAGAAGCCATAGGAAACTCTCTGTACTTTCTGGTATATGGGCAAGAAGCCATTCTTCCAAATTGTACCTTCCATCTTTACAGCTTGCCCAGGCATCAAGAGGTCATCCCTCATCTGCTCTACAGCAAAGGATTGGTACCCTTCTCATGTTGGATGAAGAAAGAGAAACCGCTAAAGTTAAGTTCAACACTCATAAACAGGTAGTTAAAAGATGGTTCGACAAACATAAGGCCAAAGAAAAAAAATTCAAAGTAGGAGACCTAGTCTTGAAGTGGGATAAAGCAAACGAGTCTAAAGGAAAACACTCAAAGTTCTAAAATTTATGGCTCAGACCTTTTCAGGTGGTCGAGAAGATCGGGGTAGGCACATACCGGTTGAAAAAATTGAGGGAGGAATCTGACACCCTCCCGGTGAACGGCCAGGCCTTAAAACAATACTTATCTTTAAAAAAAATATGTGTCTTTTGATGTTTTGTTTGAGTTTTTTTTCTTTTTAGCATACATTTTGATCATGATGAGTGTGTGGGTTTAGGGAAGACCGACTGTGAACTCCTTTTTATTGTCTTTCTTTTTGCTTGTTATTAAGTTGTGTTATGTAAAACAATGGTTGATTTTAATAAATACAGTAAAACAGACTATGCTCCTGACCTACACTCACATGCAAAATAAGAAACGTTGGGCAAGTAAAATTTTCCAAAAAATTATATTTGTCTTTGTAAGTATACTACCTGTGAAAGCAATGAAATATCTACCTAGTGGTCCGGTAACGCTAAATGGAAAGATGTCTAGATGGAAATAATCACGTGTACCTGTGGACAGAGCCAGGAACAAGCTCAACCTTAACACTTTCACCTTGTCAAAAAACATATATCCTCCTCTCCGACTCACTCTTGGAATTTCTCACAGAAGAAAATGTTCTATACTAAAAGGAGTGCAAAGTCCGAGAGGGTATGCAGATAACTCTATTGGGGCTATGGATGCTCGTTGGCAGTGGAGCAAGGTCTGTGATGTCGGAGTGACTTCGTCAGGGCTATGGACGCTCACTGGCAGTGGAGCAACACCATAAGAAAAGGAATGATAACTAAAAGGCCTCACGCCAGTGGACGCCCTAACCGACTCTTGTCTAGAAAGGTCATGGATTGAAGTTAAAAGGAAAGGGGGTGGTAAAGATAAACCCCACAGGTAGATCCAAATTTGTGAACCCGACAACTTGTGTACACATTGATAGAAAAGGGTTCTGTTAAAAAGTAATGGAATAAAGCCAGAGGGTTTCTCAACCAATTTGCACATGTTAAGCGTGAGGGAAGGAGCAGAGGTTATGTTTTCACCCAGAGAATCCCCATTTGTTGAGCACTCAACACACCCTAAAATATTTTGCGAAATTTATTTCTTTTAGGTACCACTTATCACTTTTTTTGAATCAGAGCCAATATTGTGGGATGGATGAATTTATATGTTGTTATTGAGTCTTGTTATCGATTATTCTTTTTTTCTTGAATTTATTGACTGGTTGATATATTTTAGTCACATGACATGAAAGGCCTAAAATGTACATGGCTTAAACTTTTTCAATGGTCGTTGATCGGCAATTTCTAGCCTATAATACATTTATTTAACATAGTCAATATGTTTTCGTCATCGGTGAAATCCCAGATATAAATCACAAATGTGGACAACCATAACAAATTGTCAATTGTTGATACATTTCGGCATCGGCGAACTCCGAGGGTCGAAACGATGAAAACATTGACCGACACAAATTTTTGATCGTCGATTGTCGATACGTCTTCGGCATCGGTGAACTCCAAGGGTCGAAACGACGAAAACAATGACCGACACAAATTTTTGATCGTCGATTGCCGATACGTCTTCAGCATTGGCAGAATAGGATGTTGTAGCCATGGATCTCTGTTTGAAGAAAGTCACGGATGCCGAAAAATGTTTCTCATGAAAAGATCAAAATCGATAAGCCACGTGTCTTTTCCATGTCAATAATCTGTATGACTCAGTCTCGCCACAATGCATAATAGAAAGGAAGGAAACCCCACTCGGGAACAGAACCATTGCACAGGTCAAGGTGCAGTGGAAACACTTTGGTCCAAATGAAGCTACATGGTAAATCGAGGATGCCATGAAACAAGCAATATCCATTTTTGTTTACTTCTGTACATACAGATCATATTGGTAGGTAGAACATTGACGACGATTTTCCTGTAAGGGAGAGGGGATTGTAATACCCATGTTTCCCCTAGCTTGAAAATATAACTATAACTTTCCAAAGGACTATGGGAAGATTGAATATGTGTGGATGTTGGAATTCATGCAACTTTTGTCATAAAAGGTAATGTATGTATTTATGTTACTAAATAAAAAGGATAGTGTTGCATAACTACTGAGGGGTTTTGTCGAGGTAGATCATGATGCATGAGAGAGATGGCGAGGGGAACCAGCAATGGTTGATATGACCCCCAACCGACCAGTACCTTATTGGATTTAAATTATTCAGAACCAAAACAGTCCTCTGACCCATAAATAAATTACCAGTCAGGCTGGTAGTTGGGAAGTCCTCCTCAAGAGTCAATGAGGAGATGGACAAAGTACCCATCTAAAAAACTTCTTGACCTGACCACGAAATGGGGATTCAGACCCACACAATCTTGTTGAGAAGGCAAGAAAAGAGGGGAATTTGTGTGCAGAAGAGAGGACTGTAAAGAAGATGAGTCGAGAGACCATTTTTCCTAAAGGAGAAGAGTATGTGCAACACTCTGGTTCTGAAGAGCACTGAAAAAAATATTGCTTTTGGTGCAAGAAGTTGTTGGCAGCATTTTCATTTTAAGTTGATAAACGGGGTTGTAGAGAAGACGAGTGATTTAGGAACCACTCATTGCAGGCCCCCTTGCTTGCTGGAGAGGAAATTGTTTTGCCAAGTTCTTGTGGGAGGAGGAGAGTGGCCTCCGTCCCTGACTGTCACTTAAAAAGAAGGAAGATTCTCTCTCTTAGCATCATGATCTAGCTAGGGGGTGGCTAGCAGTAAATCCTTCTAGGATTTGTTGTGACTACAGTTGGGTGGAAACAGGCACCCCTCTCATCATTTGCTTCACTATCTGGTTTCTTGATAAGTATTCCTTACCCGTGTTCTAGAATTGAAATGAGTGATTGGATGTCTGTGTCTATGACTAAAATTTCCATTGTTTGATTAATATTAGAAATTCTTATTGTTCTTCTGTAAACCCATGCATTTGAATGATTTCTATTTGCCTCTTCTTAGCAGCAGGAGAACTATCATACGTGGGTCTTCAAATAAAGTTAGGGATAATTTTACGCTTTTTGTACTAGTTGGAAAATCCTTAAGGAAATTTCCCCAAGGGTTGATTTTGTAACGTAAGAGTCGGGGCAGACTTCACTGGAACACCTCAACCCTATCGACCCCTCGAATTTACCTTTGTAGTTTACTAATTTGAGCTCTATGGAGGGAGGGCATCTCCTTCAAACCATTTGTCTGTGTGACCGAGGGCTCATGTCCATGGCCCTAAACAAATCACGGCTAAGAGTTGAGTGTGCAGCCCTGAGACCTATTAGGAAATCCATATGACCGGGACCTTGGAACCCTTCGCTAGGTCCAAAAGGAGCTAAGCTATTTTGGCTTCGAAACTATGGGAGTCTGAAGCTCTAGGGCGTTATGACTTTACAACCTTCGAAACCAACCGAAGGTAACCTACTTGTACAGTTACCAATGAGGTTGACCGACACCTGGCGGTTTCCTTAACCTTGACCGTGGGATCTGTCCCACCGTTAAAACCTGACCCACTTACCAGTCACGAAGTAACTCGAGCCATAGATCTAGGGACACTTCAGGATCTCCCCTGACCGTTGGATCTACGTCATGGTCAGTCCGACGTTGACCACTCTGTGAGAAAGGGAGTGTTTAACGGGTAGAACCTCGAACGTTGAAGTCATGAAGTGACGAGGACTGTCAATCTGAGGATGCTTCTGGATCCGTCCTGACCATTGGATATAGACCATGGTCAGTCCAGTGTGTTGACGATTCAAATCGCAACAAAGTTTTGCCTAGAAAGTGTTGTTGAAGCCTATTATTATAAAGCCAAATAATACTAGTAGGTGGGACCCCCTTGTAGAGTGGAGATCAGATCTGGTTCTTATTTGATGTTGTGCTACTGTTCAACACTACTTACATGGGTGATGAGATCTTATTTTTATTGGCGATGGATTAGGCTTATTATGTGTTGGTGCTAATTGCGACACTTGGATGATGGATTAGGCGTGTTATGTGTTTTTTTTGCTGCTCTAAACTCGAGTTTTATTTTACAACGGCCTATGTTATTCATTGATACCATTGCTATCTATTCTTGGATCCATTACTGGGACACCTGCACAACAGACATGTTAGTAACAATACATAAAGAGCACTTGGAAAAGGGAAAAAACGATATAAACAAATGCAAAAGGAAGCAATCTAACTATGCAAATATACTACACTACATGCATCGAAATTTAATGGATTGTTGTTGTTGTCCCTTGGTTATGGAAGGTTGTGAAGATTAAGGAAAGAAGTGTGAAGTGCGAACTACGCGGAAGACAAGTTGACTGAGATTGGGTCGAAGTGGCCAAAAGAGCAGAAAAGAAGGGGTGAAGTAAGAGAAATCAAGCCGTTGGACGGGGAGATCGAGGAAGACAGATCAGCAAGGAAGATGGATCGTGGACAACTCAGCAAGTGGAAAAAGCCACCGGTATATGCTTTGGAGCACCTCACATGAAAGAAGGAAAGACAAGTTAGTGAAGCCCTAAAAATGCGGGTCAAGTTGACCTGGGGTTTTACACACCTAGGGTTTTGGTATTTAGGGTCTTGACACCTAGGTTTCGGCCTAAGGTTGTCCAGGAGTCATTGTAATGTATAAATAAAGGTTAAGAGGACATGGGATGGGTTCGATTAGGTTATGATGAGTGATTGTTGTTATTGTTGAGAGAGAAGTATTGTGTAGAGAGAGAAGTTTGTGTTGTAAGATCTTCAGTTGGGTGTGAAGATCAACCCTGCAGCTAGGTGCACAAGGAGGGGAGAGAAGAAGAGAAGGAAAGAGAGATCTGCAAGCTAAGAGTGTAGATAGAACTGTATGCTTTCATCTAATATATTATAAGCGCAGCTTTGTGGACGTAGCCCTAGAGAGAGGGTGAACCACGTATATCTTGGTGTTATGTGTGATTGTTGTTGATTATCTCTGTCATTTGATATGTTGGTGTAGTGTTTTTTTGTTATATCTAAGATATACTGTGCGAAGTAGGATTAAGTCGGTAAAGAATAACTAGATTTGTGTGTGTGATTTGCCCTGGATCCACTTTGCATTTCCTCTGGTTGTAAACACTTGTGTCCTGCAACCCCCTATTGCTACTTTGGGTGAGACTGCATCTGCTTCGTGGGTGTTTCCGAAAGGGCCAGTAGTTAGGGATTGTTGGTGCGTTGTTAGAGCTGAACCTTGGACTACCCATGTGCCAACAAATGGTTCTGTTGTCGGGACCGGGATCTTCTTGAGGGAATTTCAATGTGGTTTCCATCGAAGACAGAGATTCGTAAGTGGATAGAAGAACAAGAAAATGACTTTGCAGAAGCCCAGAACAAGAACCCTAATCTTAGCACAGAGGATTGGTTGGGAAAGTATATCTTTACTGATATACATGAGATTTTCTTTGGAGGAATTAATAAGGAGTTATACGAGTGGCTAGCCAGATTAGCAAATACCCAGTTTGAAATCAGACTCATACCACATGTGGTTTGGACGTCGGCGTTGATCAAGAAGGTCAAGAGAGTTGATAACGTCGTGTCAAGAGCAGTAGATCACTGGTTTGATAGTACCATTGGAGGGTATATTACTAAGTTTGCTATAGTAGAATCATATAGCCAAGAAGAGAGATATTTCTTTAAGGGACCTAGAGGAAAAATTTTACATTTTCTTAAGTTGCAGATCAAGATGATATTGCATGAGAAGAACATCTTGAAGATACAGTAATCGGTTGGACTAAAGAGCTAATGTTCAAGAACTCGGACAGCGACAGCGACACAGAGGTCAGACACACGTGCAGTGGGAGATCATTTAGAGAAGTTCCTATGGTGAACTTGTTCAAGCAGAATCACGAACTAGCAGCACAGGAAGAAGAGTTCTACAGTGGAGAAGAAGAAGAGTTACTGAACGAAGAACATTCAAAGTCCGCTAAGGCAAAAGAAGGGAAGAATGGAGAACCTCACTGAGAAGAGTCAGAAACTTCATGAACTATGCAGACTGTTGAAGTAAGTACTCTTACACCTCCTAATGTTTTAGTAGCATTAAGTAACCAGAGTAACCTAAGTTATCAGAGCACTGGTACAAGTGGTTCAATGCATACTCAGTCAGGAACCTTAGGAAGATCTATGGCAGATGAGATGAGGTTACCTACCTTTAGGGGAGATGGATCTGAAGATCCTGATCATCGTTGGTTTCTATGTGAGGTTGTATGGAGTGTTAAGAATGTCACTGACGAAGCTGTTAAGCGAGCTCAGTTTAGTACTACCCTAAGAGACTGCGCACTGAGTTGGTACATGAAATTTGTCCAAGGAGTTGCATAGCCGAAACCGTTGAACGAGATTAAGACTGCGTTGATTACTGAATTCAAGAAACCCAAGTCAGAGTCACAGTGCATTAGAGAGCTGAAGGAAATCAAGCAGAAACTAGTTGAACCAGTTTGGGAATTTGATCAAAGGTTTAAGACCTTGACAGGTCGTTTGAGTTTTCAGATCCTAGAAGAACAGAACAAGGAATGGTTCATTGTTTCCCTCCTACCACACATCAGAGTCCCTCTGATGCATCAGAATATTGCTTCGCAGGCTGAGGCGTTGGAGATCGCCATGAAACTAGAATCAGACCCTATGGGAGAATCCAACTTAGGTATGAGTCAAATCTTGAGTCAGTTAACCAGCTTTTCTTTATAGGTTGAAGATATGAAGAAAGACAAGGGAAAAGTTAAGAGAGAAGACATCTAGTGTATCAGATGTAAATCAGAAGGCCGTGATAAGGAGCATTGTCCCCTATTTCATGAATGCTTGGCTTCTAGAGCTCCGATCCCTTTGAAGCAGGTTACTCTACCTTGGTGAGAGGTATGTAGAAATCGACATCGCCCTGGTGAATGTTATTACATGCAAAAATATGTCCAGACACCTACCAACCTTTACTGCACATTCTGTAAATCTGTGGGGCATGATGAGAAATATTGTAGGGATTATGACCTCATGCATGAAAGGTCAAGGGATATATACAAAATTCAAGGCGAAGTACATCAAGAAGGAAACATTGTGCAGTATAATTCCCCAGGAAGAGGAAACTTCAACCCTCGTGGTGGATTCAGAGGAAGAGGATGAGGAGGAGGTATGGGTTGAGGTCAAGGTCAAATCATTTGTTATAACTGCGAACAACCAGGACACTTGGCAAGGGACTGTCAGAACCCTTGTACCACTTGCAGCTATTGCAACTCATTTGAACATGTTATTGAAGATTGTCGTGTATGGTTAGCCAAACTTCAGGAGAGACGAGGAGGAAACCTGCAAGTACAATTGATCTCAGCAGAACCTCGCAGAGAGGATCCCAGAGTCATTGTTATAACTAGAGGAGGCGATGTTACAGGAGAAGACAGAGTAACACTAGGAAAGATTAACGAAACAATCAGGAGTCAGAAAAGTTGCAGAAAAGACACAAGAGTTTGATCCGAAGAAAGAGAAACATACATTTGAGGAAGAAAGAAAAGAATTTGGAAAAGATTAGGCTTCTTCATCTAAAGCTCGACCAGAAATAAAAGAATGTGGAATGTCTCTGGCATTTGATCATTCATCTTCGCCCATGGAGGGAAAAGAGGAAAGTAAGCTTATGGATTTCTTATGCACTTGCATTAATTTGATTAAGGATGAAAAATCCATACAAGAACTACAAAATTTGATCAGAAAGTATGAGATAGGAAGGGTAGATCCTTTGTTGAATAAAGAAGTACATCAACTATCCAGAAAGAGAAGGACAAATAAGGAACTACACCTTAATGCTCAGATTGGAGATTATGATATAGATTATGTTGTCCTCGACTTAGGGTCAGAGGTCAATGTTATGATGAAGCAGACCTGGGAACTGATGGGAAAACCTAAGTTGATCTATTCCCCTATCAGGATTAGGATAGCCAATTAGTAGGCAGTCAGCCCCTTTGAAAGGCTGGAGCATGTCCTTGTGGACATCGATGGGGTCAGACCGTTTGTAGACTTTGAAGTAATTGAGATAGTTGATGATAGTTTTCCTTATCCCGCGCTGTTAGGAATTGATTGGGCTTTCAAAAATTCTACTGTTGTTGAATTAAAGAAAAGAAGAATGAAATTTGAAGGTGATGGCCTTAGGGTCATTTCACCTCTGGATCCTGATGAAGGTCACAGATACACAGAGCCCATCAAAGAAGAAGACCACACATATGAGATAGAAAATATATACAAATTGACAGCAAGACAACAGGATTACATTAATCCTACAGCAGATGGAAATTTAAGCTGGCGAAGTGACAACGCATGTTAATCATATTCGAAAGAAGCTCTAGAGAACTAGCAGAATAAAATGTATGAAGTTTATGCGCGGCGATGTGCTAGATTGACCAGAGAAGTTCGCTAGATTGGCACAACAGTAAGTAATTTTCCCACCTTTGATGGTTTGAATCACTTAGAAACTTTCTTACTTGAATTTGAAGAAATTGTACCAGTACAACAGAGACTGTTGGCACTAGATGAGGATTTGAAAGAAACTCCAACAAGATGGTGGGGAGAACATAAGAAGAACATCGCAAACTGGGTGCAATGTTGCACTTTGATGATAGTGCATTTTTCAGATCATATAGAAGGATGTGAAGTTAGATACACATGCCAAATCTGTTCGAAAGACCATGTGTGAAGTTGTGAGGAGGCCTGGAGCAGCATTCCTCAGGAGAAGTGGGTGCATAAATTTATTAACACTCTGGACACAATGCTTATTAATTGGTATCTACAAGAAAAACTGTGCCTCACCACTGCAGATTGGTACGGTATGACTCAAAACTTTGTAGCCACATTCCTATTTGAAAGTTAGTACCCTATGGTAGATCAAGCTTTACAGGTTGTCAGAAAGAAAGTATTTGAGGAGGCACCTAACCTCCCTGTTGAGAAAGAAGAGGATGAATGGACTACACCTCTTCAGAAATTACAAGGTTGTTACAATATCAATGCTGATGAAGATGATGATCCTAGGAATGTGAACATCCCAGAAACAGAAGGACAGAGAGACGTAGAAGGACCAGGAGTCGAACTACCTTTCATAGGATAGCCGATCAAAATAAAGAAAGTTAATATTGGAACAGAGCAAGCACCTAAGCTTGCTAATGTTGGGGATTATTGGGATGATGCCACCATTAATAAGATCATAGAACTACTGCATGAATATCAGGACTTGTTCCTAACCAAGTTCACTGACATGAAGGGCATAAAAGGGCCCATGGGAGAGATGAAGATCCCCTTGAAGCCAGATGCCAGGCCAGTTAAGAAGAGACCATGTAGATTGAATCCCAAATATAAGCAGAAAGTGAAGATTGAACTAGACAGGATGTTGAAAGCTGGAATCATAGAACCTGTGGAAGAGTTAGAATGGATTAGCCCTATGGTGGTACAAGATAAGAAGACAGGAGAGATCAGGATTTGTGTAGATCTCAGAAAGTTGAATGATGCATGTTTGCATGACCCATTCCCTACACCGTTTACATACGAAGTGTTAGATAATGTAGGAGGTCAGGAAGTTTACTCCTTCACAGATGGATTTTCAGGTTATCACTAGATCAGGATTGCTAAGGAAGATCGCCACAAGACCACATTTGCAACAGAATAGGGATCCTACTAGTATGCAGTGATGCCTTTTGGATTGAAGAATGCACCAGCCATCTTTTCTAGGGTGGTGGTCGAAGCATTCAAGGAGTTTTTACACAAATTTCTAGAAGCATATTTTGATGATTGGAATGTTTTTAGCTTATTACAAAACCATATTGAATGTTTAAGACTAATGTTGGATAAGTGCAGGCAATGTCAGATTTCTCTGAACCTGAAGAAGTTCATCTTCTTTTCACCCTTTGGAGTGTTGTTAGGCCATATTGTGTGTAAGCAGGAGTTGCTAGTAGATCCATCTAAGATCGCCATTATTGTTTATCTACCCCCCCCCCCACTTCAGTCAGACAACTATGCACTACGTTGGGACATACTGGATACTACAGAAATTTCATTAAGGGTTATGCACAGATTACAGCACCCATGGAGAATTTGTTGAAGAAAGATTGTCAGTTTCAATGGACAGAAGAATGTCAGCAGAGCTTCGACACACTGAAACAAAAAATGGTTACTGCGCCTATTCTGGTTTTCCCATATTGGAGCAAGGAATTTCACATGCATGTTGATGCTTCATCTATTGCACTAGGATAAGTGTTAGCACAACCAGGAGCAGGAGATGTTGACCATTCATTAGCCTTTGCTAGTAGGAAATTATCCACAGCTGAGATAAACTACACTACCACTGAGAGAGAAGGTTTAGCCATGGTGTATGCTCTAGAGAAGCTTTGACACTACTTATTAGGAGGACATTTTAAGATGTCCATTCATCACTCTACGTTGAAATACCTAGCCAACAAGCCAGTATTGGGGGGAAGAATATGCAGATGGCTTCTGCTATTTCAAGAATATGATTTTGAGATTATGGTCAAGCCAGGAAGAATGAACAAGGGACCTGATCATTTGTCCATATTAGAGCATGGAGAGGAACATACTAATTTGGAGGATACACTACCAGATGCACAGTTGCTGACCATCGGAAGGGTTGATGATCACTTCGCCGAGATAGTCCAATTCCTATCAACAGGAATGGCACCTCGCGAATATACAATCATCCAGAAGAAACAACTTGTAGTTCGCGCTGCATATTTTTCACTTATAGTTGGACAGCTATATAAGATGGGACCTGATGAGATCCTAAGAAGATGTGTTATGGAGGCAGAAAGACCACTGATTCTGGCAGAAGCACATGAAGGCATCGCAGGAGGACACTATGCAGGGAAAGCAAGAGCGCAGAAGGTTCTTAGAGTTGGCCTCTGGTGGCCTACTTTACATAAGGATGCGAAGGAATACTACAGAGCCTGTGATGTATGCCAAAGAGTTGGGAAACCTTCCAGAAGAGATGAGATGCCTTTGGCACCTCAGATGACTTTACAGACATTTGAGAAATGGGCCATTGATTTCGTAGGACCTATCAACCCACCAAGAAAGCACACAGGAGCCAGATACATCATCACTGCGACAGAGTACTTGCCCAGATGGGCAGAAGCGAGAGCAGTCAAGGACTGTAGTGAAACTACAGCTGCGCGGTTCATATTTGATGATATCATAACCAGGTTTGGATGCCCAAAGACCCTGATGAGCAATCAAGGTACCCACTTTATTAATAAGACTATTGAATCTTTGACTCAGGAATTTGAAGTCCACCATCAGAAGAGTACTCCATACCACCCACAAGCGAATGGGACGGTCGAAGATTTCAATAAGATCTTGGAGACAACGCTGACAATATTTGTCGTGTGCACGGGGATTATTAGGATCTGAGAGTATCAGCAGTGTTATGGGCCTATAGAACTACTTGCAAGAAACTGACAATGCAAACTCCCTTTAAGTTGGTTTATGGTATAGAAGCAGTTGTCCCTATGGAATATTTAGTTCCTAGCTTAAGAATTGTAGCATTCACAGATATGGATGACACTGGCATTGTTCAAGAGAGGCTCGCGCGGTTGGTAGAACTAGAAGAAGACAAATTTATTGCAAGATTTCATCAGCAGGGTCATAAGGAGAGAGAAAAGGCCTACCATGACAGGCATATCAAGAAGAAAGCATTTAAGCAAGAAGATCTGGTATTGGTATATGATAGCAAGTTCATGAAGCATCCAAGGAAGTTCAAAACACATTGGCTTGGTCCATTTGAGGTCGCATATGTTACAGAAGGAGGAGTTGCGCAGCTGAAGACACTGAATGGAGAGTGGAAGGAAGGTTTAGTGAACGGGAGCCGGTTGAAATTGTACTATGACAACTAGTTGCCTCGCATCTCTCAGTAAAATCATGAGAAGAAGGGTCTAGGTACTAGGTGCAATTGAAACTGGGTACCAGACACAGAAAAAATAGTCTGCACAAAGAAGGGAGAGACAAAGAAGAAAGCATAGACTGCCCCGCTCAGTCTAAAGACGAAGAAAAACAGAAGGTTCAGACTTGAAGTTCCTCGAGATGAGTCACATGTGAGTGTTGGGGGCCTGTTGGCCCTTGGTTATGGAAGGTTGTGAAGATTAAGGAAAGAAGCATGAAGTGTGAACTACGCGGAAGACAAGTTGACTGAGATTGGGTCAAAGTGGCCAAAAGAGCAGAAAAGAAGAAGCGAAGTAAGAGAAAGCAAGTCGTTGGATGGGGAGATCGAGGAAGACAAATCATCAAGGAAGATGGATCGTGGACAACTCAGCAAGCAAAAAAAGCCACCGGTAGATTCTTTGGAGCACCTTGCAGGAAAGAAGGAAAGACAGGTTGGCGAAGCCCTGAAAACGTGGGTCAAGTTGACCTAGGGTTTTGGTATTTAGGGTCTTGACACCTAGGTTTCAGCCTAAGGTTGTTTGAGAGTCATTGTAATGTATAAATAAAGGTCAAGAGGACCTGGGATGGGTTCGATTAGGTTATTATGAGTGATTGTTGTTATTGTTGACAGAGAAGTATTGTCTGGAGAGAGAAGTTTGTGTTGTAAGATCTTCAGCTAGGTGTGCAGGGAGGGGAGAGAAGAAGAGAAAGAAAGAGAGATCTGCAAGCTAAGAGTGTAGATAGAACTGTATGCTTTCATCTAATATATTATAAGCGCATTTATGTCGATGTAACCCTAGAGAGAGGGTGAACCACATATATCTGGGTGTTATGTGTGATTGTTGTTGATTATCTCTGTCATTTGATATGATGTTATAGTGTTGTTTTGTTAGATCTGAGATATATTGTGCAAAGTAGGATTAAGTCGGTAAAGAATAAGTAGATCTGTGTAGGTGAGTTTCCTTGGATCCACTCTGCATTTCCTCTGGTTGTAGACACTTGTGTCCTGCAACCCCCTATTGCTACTTCGGGTGAGACTGCATTTGCTTCCCGGGTGTTGTCGAAAGGGCCAGTAGTTAGGGCTTGTTGGTGCATTGTTAGAGCTGAACCCTGGGTCTGCCCCTGTGCCAACAGTTGTTATCCTAGCTACTAAGTTAATAGCTATGCGATTTATTGATTTATATAGTCGATATGAATTATGATTATGTTATGGCATAAGTTTGATATGGGTTGCACTATTTGTTTTAATGGTTGATGGTTTCGATACATGGTTTAATTAATCGAGTTAATGGAAGCTTCCTGGCGTGTACTAAGGAATTAATGGACTAGGGATGGAGGCGATGTGCATTTACTGCACATCACCCTTACTCCTTCCACCAGCCACCATCCTAGTCGGGTTATTATTCAAACTGTGTTGTTGTGGTTAGGCTCTGACTTTCAAGCAGAGAGGAACCGCTCGGCCAACTCGCGTTTTAAGGTGTTTTGATTACAGGTATGTATTTTCTTTTTACCATCCATGAGTCTCCTTTGGTTATGAAATGGGTATTGGCTCAGATATATTGATTTGTGCTTTCCTTGAGTATGGCAACTGTGTGAAATTGTTACTTTTTTGGAATGAAGTGTTGATGGTTTTCTCTGCAATAATTATTGAAGTCATAGCGTTATTGGTCGTCCTGAGTGTTAGCAGCCATAAAGGCTCTCTGTCATCCTTGCTAGTTTAGTTGGAGGGTTTTGTTTGGTCTTAGTGGTTGGTTGTCTTCACGCTTTTGTATTACCATACCCAGTCTTTGGCTTTTATGGGGTTTAATGGGTTGGAAGCGCTTTGTGTCACTGCGCATTGTTCACTTGGGCATTAGGTTGTTCATGCTACTAATGGTCACGCGGTGGGTTATATTGCTTCTTCATGGCTCTGTTTTCACCTCAATGTTGTTAGTTGGTTGGTTGGGAGAGCCACGAAAGTTATACCCTGTGTATGTTAAGTATCATTACAAGGCCAAAATGGAGCCTTGCTCCTCTGTTCATAGCCTCTCTTGTCACGGGATTTGTCACCCTGTCCACGAAGTGAATTGTGGTATTCTCTGTGTGTGCACCGTTGATCTCGGAGGTTTTCACCATTGAGAGGATTCGACTCTAGCCTCCCTATGTTGGTCCACAGAGCAAACCCTTGAATCCTCAAGTTTGATGGTTTATAGAGAAGATCGTTGTGGCCTATTGGGTTTACTATTGGTTGTTATGGATTGGTGTGTATTGTTGACAGAGTTGATTGCTGGCTTGCCCCATTGATTATGTGACGATGGTGTTGGTTTTGGTATCTAGTTATTGCATTGTTTTTATAATTGAATGGATAAGCTCAACATGGTTAATTGGATAAATCAAATACACAGTTGTTGTCCTTGTGTTTTATGAATTGATAACCCAACATTGTTTTTAATTGAG
This sequence comes from Picea engelmannii, assembly GCA_009831015.1. Lineage (NCBI taxonomy): Eukaryota > Viridiplantae > Streptophyta > Pinopsida > Pinales > Pinaceae > Picea > Picea engelmannii. The sequence goes on from ML800110.1 coordinate 77,859, forward strand.
TAAGTCACAGCGTTGCTTCATGTCGATGTGTGGGTATGTGTGGCGTTCTTACAGCATGTTAGGTCAGGTTTTTGATTATTATGACTGAGTGTTTAATTGCCATGGGATTATTGCAATCATGGTGTTTATGGTATGGCCGCCCACTGTGTATGCTATGGATATTTTTTGGTTGTGCACTCAGGGATAGTCACAGAGTTTTTAAACATGGTTTTGTTGCAATTTGATTATTTGTATTACAAGGTCGGGTATGTTGTTGCTACCTCGTTGTGTTGGATGGATAGCCCACCATTTTGAATGTTTAGAGTCAAAGAAAATTAGACCTGTACAGTCACATAAATACACTTGCATTTTGTTGAATGGTTGTATATTTCACAGCATAGCGTGAGTTGAAGTGGTGATTGTTATCTGCGTGTTTAATTGGCAAGACAAGATCTTTGCAAGGTAAATGTGGATCATTGTGTTGACTGTCCACTATGTATGTTAAATGAATATCGTGCATTTTAAATAGTGATAGGCACGGGTGTTGTGACAGTATAACCTCATTGCAATTTAATTATTAAATGAATTAAAAGACATAATCGAGCATGATTTTTATGTCTGCATTTGATGAGCAGAGTGGAAGTAATTGACTGTGTATTCATTTGAAAATTGCTTAAATGTTAAATAGATAAATGAGAAAAACAGAGCTCCCCTATGGATTGTTGTGGAATGCATACTGTCTTGTTTGATGACACTGTGTTAAATATTTGATTATGAACAGTGAACTAGTTAATGCACAAAGTTGTGTGAACTATACACAGTAGTTGTTAATTGGGTCACAATGGTCATTTGGTTGGTGTATTTCCTTTTACATAATGGTTATATGGATCGCTTAATTAATTTTATGAACAGTACCCGCTCTCTTTCCCCACCATTATTTCGCTTTTCACTAATTACAACCCCATTGCCTTCCCACATTCACTTTTCACTCCCTGTTCTAAAATTGATTACAGTCAAGAAGAATTTTGTATTGAAGAAGTTGGAAGTAGCAGTGTCTTGGTTGGATTACAATGATGTTTTCTTTGGTTTGCGTTAAAGTTGATTGTTTGTTGTCTTTGAGCAATAACCGTGTTCTTTTCCCTCTCATTATATCATGTTTTTCTCAATACAAACCCCTCACATGTCCCAGGACCCTTTGTTCACCCCCTGCTCATTGACAATAGTTAAACAATTTGTATGGATTGGATTGCATGAGTCTAATATGTTGTTGAGCCAAAATCTATTTCATATTTTTAAAGATTTGTCATGTATGGTTATTTAAAAGACTATTTGCTAATCAATCATGCATGCAGAAATGAGTTTTTTCAGCCGAGGTAGCCATGGCAGAGGCAACCAAGGGAGAGGTAATCGGAACAAAGGCCCAAGAAGGCCAATATTCTCCATACATTTTGATGCTGACTCACAAGAGTTAGGCCAGTTGTTTCAGGCCGGATTTTTCAATTGGATTGGGCAAGGAGTGGTCCAACCTAGGCCTGAAAGTCCTCTTTTCCAAGCTCCACAAGCCTCTTGTATTCTCGTGCCCCCTCATATCTCATTGCAACCCGAGGTTCTCAAAAATGACGGATGGAAAGAGATTGTCCACTCGACAGTCTCCCAACACTATGGCTGACTCAATTTGTCCTTACCTACTCCCCCGCCTATTAACCCGATTGTTCAAGATGCACCTGCTCACTCACCAGTTCAGTCCTCTCATGCTAGCAAAAGTTTGAAAACTGAGGCCCATCATGCCCTTGACAAAGGAAAAGCCACTACTTCCCCTTCCTCACCCTCCAATGGCTCTGATAAATCTGTATCTTCCTGGATGCATTTGAGGAATGATTGTTCTCACGTGATCAGCGAGATTAAGCCTAAAGGCTCAACACAGCCAAAGGAAAATTTAGAAAAATCGAAGGGTGATAGCAGCAATCAAGGAAAGATTGCATCTCATAGTGGGAAATATGGGTTTTGAGTTTTATGTTATTTATGGTTGATGACAGTTGACTTCAGAAAATTTGGACAACATGTTTTCTTTGGATATATGAGTAATATATTTTTTTTTTAAGACGATTTCAAATATGTTGAGATAAATTGTCAAATGTTAATATGATGATGGGAGTCACAAGGAGGTGTGTTTTTCTTAATTAACTAGTATGTTATGATTGTTAAGAACTAAAGCGAGTCACAAGGGGTCCCACCTACTAGTTATTATTTATTTATAACCCTTATTATGATTATTACTTTTCCCCCTAACTAAAAGTTGGTTGAGTCTTTTAATTAACTTAACTAATGAGTTGGTTCAACTACTTCAACCAATTCTAATTTGCTTAAAGGCAAAAGGAAAGGGAGGAACAAGAGGAGGATAGAAGGAGAAGCATACTAAGGTTTGCTCTTTGATATTATGTTGAGATATTTCAGTTTTCATTCATTCCTTAATTTATCACAAGCCTAATTCTCCTTTATGATAGCAGGGTCTTATTGTAGACAACAACATTCAGGGTTGAATTACATCATTCATACACTTATTTTTCAGAGGTGTTGATCTATCTTTGATAGTCTGTGTAGACTTGTCTGTTTGTGAATTAGTTTTCATGACTGACAAAGGCTATTGTGCAGAGTCGAGTGGGCAGCAATCTGTGGCAAGTTGATCCATCTTTTAGAGTTCAGTTTTGATTTTTTGTCAAAGGTCCTTTTGTATGTTCCATCGGGGATGTCTAAGTTTGACTTTGGTCCAAAATTTTTGTACGAGATTTTGTAAATAAAATGACTCTTTCGTGAAATGGAATGAAATAAAGGATTTCTTTATGTCTCATCTATTTTGATTATCATCTTGGTGTCTTACTTATGTCTTTTACACTTGTTTTCAGCAACTATTATATTCAGAAAATCATATTAAAATGTATTTTCCAGCAAGTTTTTATTTGTGAAAAAGACTAATCTAAGCACTTGTAATTGATACTCGTGAGTTAGGATTTCATATTTGATGGCTATAAATAGGGTGACATTCCCGTCTATTTTTATTTAGCCAAGCAGAATCTGAAAATGCTTGAGTAAGAGCATTTCATATCTTTTCCTCAACACGGTGTTGACCACTACGGGAGAAAGGGAATGTTGAACGGGTAGAACCCCTGAACGTCGAAGTCACAAAGCGACGAGGACCATTGATCCGAGGATGATTCAATATTCCTCTTGACCATTGGATCTATACCATGGTTAGTACGAAGTTGACCACTACAGGAGAAAGGGAGTGTTGAATGGGTAGAACCCTTGAACGCTGAAGTCGCAAAGCGACGAGGGCCATCAATCTGAGGATGCTTCAGGATCCCTCCTAACTGTTGGATCTAGACCGTGTTCAATCTGGTGTTAACGACCATTGGGCGTAGGCCAATTTTGAGGAAGAATCCAATTTTGGAAAGTAAAGCTTAAATTAGAAAAAGACAGCTGCAAGGAAAACCAACACGTGCGAGGGAAAGCCGCATGCAAAGGAGGAAAGCATGCAAGCCGCGCATGCAGGAAAACCAACCACATTAGGGTTAGGGTTTTTTTAAAGAGATTGTAATGGTCGATAAGCCATAAATAAGTATAAATAAGTATGAGGTTGCCACCTAAGGTCTTTCCTTGACCTTAGTATGGCTCTAAGTTTCAATTGTGTGGATGTCTTCTCTTGCCATTTTAGGATAGCAAACAGTCACCAAACTTGTTGCTCAATATTTTAATGGTTAAGTGCCCTTTTAAGGTTCCCTTACAAGTGTTTTATTTACTCAATGTTAGCACATGCATAATACATTAAAACACATAACACTACCTCTAGATCTTTGAACTTTAAAATGTTGATCTACACTTCTAAGCATGCATAAATTTGACACAAGTATTTTTGGTCAACATGACCCTAGATAAACCCCCCCGAGGAAAACCAGTTTGGGATATATGTCTATATAATGATGATCAAAGCATGAGATACAACAAGTAATACAATACAAAGGAACCTGTATACATAGCAATCTCCTCACGAGCCTTTCCACAAGATCCAATGAGATATGCACCCAAATTTAGGTGTGCCCTCTCCCTTTGTTGCTCTCTCCACTGAAATGAAGCGCCCTCCTTCCTCTTTGACCCAATGAAGAAATCCCTCCACAAGAAGATGCTCTCCTGTGCTGCCTCTCCACTGAACCTATAAGAACTGACTTCCTCCAAGCTAAACTGCTACCAGGTAGTGTGCAATCCACTCTTATGGTGCGCCATCCTCCTAGCAGATGTGATCACCATCAAATAACTGAGGCCTAAGCATCCATGATCCCTCCATGAACATGTGCACCCAAGATTTCCTCACCATTTTCTTATGTTCTCATACTCTTTCCCTTCTCCAAGCTCCTTTGGTGAACATACAAGTGAATGAGCTCTACTTTTTCCCCTTGCGCCCTCCTTTAGGATGCATAAGGAAACCTAAATGATGGATGAATGAGATCATCTCATCTCATCCCTAATCAATGGTTGAGCTCATCCCACATATATCTCAACTCAAAACCCACTTCACTTAAGTTTCCATACTTTCCACTTTATGTCTATTAATTCACCCACTTTGTGAATTAATTGTCACTTTAGGCTAAAATGACCAAATTTCACTTTTGACTTAAATATCCTAAGTCAAAGTGAAATTAGACACAAAGTACATAGTATAAGGGTAATAGTCTCCCCCTTTGTGTTTAGAGAGTCATAAACACATGGGAACCACTTTCCAAGGTACCCAAATCTCAACACTCCCTCTTACTGAGGAAAGTGCTCGTCACCACCAATCTCATCCCTGTAGCAGACATGGTTTCCTCCTGGCATATACTCAGTGAGTATGGTTGTACCCTGATCACTAAAAGTGAACTCTGGCACAGATCTACTCAATCTGTGTGATCTATAAATGGAACTGACTCTCCATCTATCCAAGATCACCTAGATCTCGACATCACACCAAAGATCTACACCTTGGTCTCCCACCAAGGATTTCCACCTACTCTTGGCATCTCACCAAGAGACACTCTATTGGAATCTTACCAAGAGTCTCCCCCTCTTGGTATCTCACCAAGAGTCTCCCCCTCTTGGTATCTCACCAAGAGTCATCAACTTGGCCTCTCGCCAAGTAACTTCCACTTGAAGTGGATCCAGAACTTGATCTGCCCATCTCAAAAGCTAAGTGAGGCTCAAGCCTCTGTGGTGCTCTGTTGCTCCTCCTCATCAACCTTTGATGCACTGAAGCTGTAGCACCAACTCTCTGTCTGCTTGGCTTCTCTAAAACTGAAGCTATACTAGGTGGACCAGTCACCCACTCTGAAGATATCCAGGGACAATGAGTCTGATCTCCCTCTGAATCACTGTTGTGAGTTAGTCAGTCCTCATCAACTCTGTCTCCCCATCTACTATTGGATGGTGTAACAGTAGACAAAGTAGTCACGAAAGCACACTCTCTCGCGAACTAATCATTGAACTCTGTCTCCTATGTTGTCGTTGTTGACACATCCTGTTGCTTCTTCTTCTTCTTGGGACACTGTCCCGCATAGTGACCCATCTCTCCACAAGCAAAGCATCTCACTATGCTCATGTCTCTCTTCTACCCATTGTTGTTGCTTCTCTCTCCTCCCTGTGGTGGGGCCCCAAACTTGGGACCCTGCCAACCTCCACGGCCGGTCTTCTTCTTTCCCTTTGTCCAAAGATAAAGGTCCTCATCACCTGGGACTAATTGTTGTTGTTGTTGTCCAGAAGCTTTGGCTGCAAGCCTAATCTCCTCCTGGACAAAGTCATCCCACATCCTCTCCCATGTAGGCATAACCTCCCTCGCAAAAATGTCGCGTACGAATGGACCCCAAGGTTTGGTGAAGCTATTCATAGTTGTCCTCACCAAAGAGTTAGGGTTCACCACCTCTCTGAAGGCTCCAATATCATCTCTGATCTGGGTGTATCTACCAAGGAATGAAGTAACCGACTCATCCTCCAGCATGCGAATGCTCCTCAGTCGATCATGAAGAACCAACTTCTAGTTATCATTAGAGCTCTAGAACAACTTGAATAGAGATGCCCACATCTCGTATGCATGAGTCTTCCCCGTCAAATGGAGAATAATGTGATCTCTCACAGCATCACAAATTATCCTCTTTGCCTTGTTGTTCCTTTTCCTAAACTCTACCACCAAGACGGGAGCAGTGATAGGAATGAATGGAATAGTCGCATCAACTATGTCCCATAGCTAAAGGTCATCTAAGACAAAGACAATCCTCACCTTCCAAGGCGACCAATTGATAGCCCCAGCTAGCCTGTCCTCCACACACATCTGAGATACTGACATGTCTATCAAACTGTGCTCACTATGATGCTCCAAATGCAAAGCAACGTTGCCTCACTCATGTCAACACAGGTGTGAAAAGAGGCAAGCAAAACCCCAACCTCACTCCTAGAAAATAGGTGTGAAAAGAGGTCGTACACTACAACCTCACTCATGTCCACGCAAGTGTGAAAAGAGGTTGTCCACAAGTGTCAAAAATCATCCCAACAAATCTGCCCACAACTGTCCATAAACGCTATCAACTAGCTATCCAAAATCTGCCCTGATTTGTCCAACTAGCATTGAATGTGAGGTACCTTCAAATCTGAAGTTTACCCATTGTTTTGGAATGAAAACTTGTTGTCCAAAACAGCCAACAAATCTGATATAAAAACTCACAAAAGTGCCCACAAAAGTGCTCCAAAATCAACAAGTCTAAGCCACCTTTGGCTCTGATACCATGTAGATTTTCCGAGGTCCTATGAGGCTGCCACCTAAGGTATGTCCTTTACCTTAGTATGGCTCTAAGTTTCAACTGTGTGGTTGTCTTTTCTTGCCATTTTAGGACAGAAAACAGTCACCAAACTTTCTCCTCGATATTTTAATGGTTAAGTGCTCTTTTAAGGTGCCCTTGCAAGTGTTTTCTTTACTCAATGTTAGCACATGCATAATACATTAAAACACATAACACTACATCTAGATCTTTGAACTTTAAAATGTTGATCTACACTTCTAAGCATGCATAAATTTGACACAAGTATTTTTGGTCAACATGACCCTGGATAAAAACCCCCCGAGGAAAACCAGTTTGGGATATATGTCTATATAATGATGATCAAAGCATGAGATACAACAAGTAATACAATACAAAGGAACTTGTATACATAGCAATCTCCTCACGAGCCTTTCCACAAGATCCAGTGAGATATGCGCCCAAACTCAGGTGCGCCCTCTCCCTTTGTTGCTCTCTCCACTTAAATGAAGCGTCCTCCTTCCTCTTTGACCCAATGAAGAAATCCCTCCATGGGAAGATGCTCTCATGTGTTTCCTCTCCACTTAACCTGTTAGAACTGACTTCCTCCAAGCGAAACTACTACCAGGTAGTATGCAATCCACTCCTATGGTGCACCCTCCTCCTAGCAAATGTGATCACCATCAAATAACTGAGGCCTAAGCATCCATGAGCCCTCCATGAACATGTGCACCCAAGATTTCCTCACCCTTTTCTTATGTTCTCATCCTCTATCCCTTCTCCAAGATCCTTTGGTGAACATACAAGTGAATGAGCTCTCCTTTTGCCCCTTGCGCCCTCCTTTAGGATACATAAGGAAACCTAAATGATGGATGAATGAGATAATCTCATCTCATCCTTAATCAATGGTTGATATCATCTCACATATATCTCAACTTAAAACCCACTTCACTTAAGTTTCCATAGTTTCCACTTTATGTCTATTAATCCACCCACTTTGTGAATTAATTGTCACTTTAGGCTAAAATGACCAAATTTCACTTTTGACTTAAATCTCCTAAGTCAAAGTGAAATTAGACACAAAGTACATAGTACAAGGGTAATAGTCTCCCCCTTTGTGTTTAGAGAGTCATAAACACATGGGGACCACTTTTCAAGGTACCCAAATATCAACGCCTAGGAGGTCTAGGTCAGGGTTCCAAAATGTTAGACAATACCATTTTTCTTGGCTAGGAGAACTACTATAAGCTTGGATACCATTTTTGTAAGTTGTTGAGTTGTAGGAGGGTCAAATAGCTAGATCTCGAGGGTTAGATCGTAGGTTGAGGAGCTTGGTGCGATATAGTCATCCTCATAGAGGATTGTGGAACCGGTTTTGTAACTGCATGATCGGGATTATAGTGCACACATCGCCATCTATTACAAAAATCTAAATAAAAGAGCATAAAAAGACAAATCTTTGTGGATGTAGCTCAGGAGGGGTTGAACCACGGTAACACATGTGTTATGTGTTGTGATTGATTGCATGTTTACCTTATGTAAGTAGTTATATGATGAATGGATGAATGGATAAGTTGGTGAGATCTATTATATGTTGGATCTGTTAGAATGCATGCATAGAATTAATAGATGAATGATTACTAAGAATAATAGGAAGAACTACCAGATCAAGGCCTAAGAAGATCCGATGGCATACCATAGTGAGACACTCTAATACATTGTCCGGAAATACCCCACCTATGACAAAGAAATGTATTCCATTGTACAAGTTTGTCGTCAATGGAAACATTACATTCTAGTAAAGGAGACGATCATCCACACTAATCACAAGCCTCTACAGTTCATACATACATAAGTGAAGTTGCAGAATGATCGCTATCAGAAGTGGTCCACCTAACTACATCAGTTCCATCTCAACATCAAGTATAATACAGGGTGCACAAATCATGTCGCAGACTACCTCAGTCGACCTCCCATAGCTGCACTCACCACTGTGTTCCATTCCTGTGGACATGATGCATCTGAGTGGCCCCAACTTTATTAGCAAGATCCAAACTTCGCCACCACATATCAGATCTTGGGTACATGCACGAATATCACCGATTTTCACATTCAGGACGGGTTGTTATGCCATCTGGGCCATCTTTGTGTTCCTTACGAAAGCCCGATTGTACTGGTGCAGAAGCCCAATTGTACTAGTACTAAAGAAGGACGGGACCTGGCGACCCTACATTGATTACAAAACATTAAACAAAATCACAGTCAAAAACTGGTACCCAATTCCTAGGATTGATGATCTTCTTGACCAACTCAAGGGGGAAAAGTTCTTCAGCAAGATTGACCTAAAGTCTGGTTGCCACCAGGTTCCAATCGAACCAACTAATGTCTAGAAGACAGCTTTCAAATCTAAATAAGGTCTCTTCGAATGGTTGGTCATACCCTTTGGCCTAACAAATGCACCAGCCACTTTCATGAGGTTGATGGATGATGTATTGAGACCCTTCACCAACTATTTTGTTGTGGTGTATTTGGATGACATCCTCATCTTCAACAGAACTTGGGAGGAGCACATGTGGCATATTCAATAGGTTTTGCGCACTCTGCGGTAACACAAGCTATATTCCAACTTGGAAAAATGTTCCTTTGGCATGAACAGAGTCCAATGCTTGGGCTACATTATTGATGAGCATGGAGTACATGTCGATCCTGCTAAGATCCAAGTCATCTGTGACTATCCAGCCCCGACCATACTAACCGAGCTTCGGAGCTTCCTGGGACTAGCCAATTTCTATCGATTGTTTGTGTTGGGATTCTCCCATATTGCATGGGCCCTCATCCACGTGACCAAGGGTGGTGGCAGGGAAAATTTTATGTGGGGGAAGGAACAACAATGAGCATTTAATGATTTGAAGCATCGCTTGTGCTTAGCTCCAGTACTCTCCTTGCCTGATTTGCAACAACCATTCAACATTGAGAATGATGCATCTAACTATGTTGTAGGTGCAGTTCTCACTCAGCACAGTCATTCGGTGGCATACCATAGTGAGACACTCTCAAATACTGTCTAGAAATACCCCACCTATGACAAGGAAATGTATTCCATTGTACAAGCATGTCGTCAATGGAAACATTACATTCTGGGAAAGGAGAGGATCATCCACACTGATCACAAACCTCTACAGTTCATACAGACACGAGGGAAATTGTTGATCCGGATCTCGGGGGCTGAGATTTGGATGGCTTGAATGCCGAGAGAGGAGGAGCTTAGAAATGCCAATATTGCATGAAAATAATCATGGAAAAAAACATGTAAATGAAGTACTTGGGAGGTGAGGCTCAAAGAGGAGCCTCACCTCTAAAACTCATTACTAGTAAATCACTCAGAGCTAATTAATCTCACAATGAACAATAGAAAATATGAGAGAAGCCAAAATGAGTAACTTGATATTATGAGAAGGCTTCCTAGGCCTTTATATAGCATTACAAAATGTTCCATTGGACAAAGTCAAAAAGAGCTCATTAAATGAGTCTCTATTATTATCATAATAGATCTAACTACCCAACTAACTAAGTAGTGAGAAATAAAATCCGATACAATAATGGGAAGAGTTCATTAAATGAGTCTCTATTATTATAATAATATATCTAACTACCCCGCTAACTAAGTAGTGCAAAAAACCCAATAAAATAATGGAGAGGTGAGACTCTCTTTGATCCATATTGGTAACCTATTAGCCCAATTAATTAATAAGGAGGTGGGAATCTCCTTGATCCACATGGAAAATCTATTAGATTTGTCATTTTATGACCTTTTTCATCCGAATTCAAACCATATACCCCCTAAAATTTGGATCAGTTGCAGAACGACCGCCATAAGAAGTGTTCCACCTACATGCAACAGATCCATCTCAACATCAAGTATAAGACAGGGAGCACAAATCGTGTCACTGACTGCCTCTATCGACCTCCCATGGCTGCACTCACCACTATGATTCATTCTTGTGGACATGAGGCATCTAAGTGGCCCCAACTTTATCAGCAAGATTCGGATTTCGCCACCACCTATCAGCTCTTGGGTACATGCACGACTATCACCAATTTTCACATTCAGGATGGGTTGTTATGCCATCTGGGTCATCTCTGTGTTCTTGCAAGGGAGCATTCAAAACCGATTTGGGAAGCCCACTACATTCAGGTGGCAAGACATTTTGGCATGGAGAAAACTGTGGTTGTTCTCCAGAAACATTTTTATTGGCCAAAACTTCGACAGGACATCAACAAGTATATCAGATCTTACATTGCATGTGCCATTGCCAAGCCATCCATCAAGAAGCAAGGCTTATACACCCCTCTTCCTATCCCCGATAAGCCTTGGGAATCCATCTCGATGGATTACATGTCTGACCTTCAGTCCACCAACCAAGGCAATGATTGTGTATTTGTGGTCATTGATTGGTTTTCGAAGATCGTCATCCTCATAGCTTGCAAGAAGAACATCACAGTGGAAAATACTGCCAATCTCTTCTTTGAACGAGTGTGGGTCCATTTTGGGATACCACATACCATCATCTCCAATCGGGATAGCAGGTTCCTCAACACATTTTGGTCGAGTCTCTGGTCACTATTGGACACCAAGCTCACTAGATCCATCGCTTTCCACCCCCAAACAGATGGCCAAACAGAAGTCATCAATAGGATGATTGTGCACATCCTGCACATGTACAACTCTTAGCATCTGCATACATGGGATGAGATTATCCCCTATGTTCACCACAGATACAACATGGCTCTCCATAGCTCCACCGCCAATATCCCTTTTCAGGTGGGACTGGGATTCCAACCCTTGGGTCCCACTGATTGCACTACCTTTGAATACCACATAGACAAACTCTTCCCATGTTAAGCCTGAGATCGAAAAAGCCACCAGATTCATTGAGTGGATTCAGCACATCCTCCAACAGGTCCAGAAGATTTTGCAGAAATTCAATGCTAAGTATAAGCAACGCCATGATCAACACAGGGTACCGCACAAGATTCAGGTTGGAGACAAGGTCTGGTTACACTTGCAGAAGGAGCTTCTTACAGGGCCCCATCGGAAGATCTTCCCACTTCTCTATGGGCCTTGAACCATCACCAAGGTTGTGGGTAATAATGGTTTTGATCTCAACACTCCACCATTCCTTGGCTTGCACCCAGTGTTCAATGCGGACCTCCTTTAGCCATATTTTCCACCATTATTGGACCCCTCAGAGATCATAGAACAACTGACACCAACAGAGCTCAACCCTAACTGCATGGAACAAGCATCCACTGATCAGATAGTGGACACACAAGTCAAGAGCACTCACCAGCAAAGGATCCAGCTTTATCGGGTTGCCAAGGCAGAGAAGCTCCTACACCAAGCCAAGTGGCTCACTCGGGGTCAAATCCAGCAGAAGTGTCCTCACATGATGGGGGAACTAAAAGCAATGGAGACCATTTCTTCCTAAGGGGGGAGGATTGATCCATGTGGATATTGGTGGCCACCCGCCTATTCCAACTGGCTCCTCTTGTCAGTTTTTAGTTCAGCATGTTCTTTTGTACTTCTTTATAATTGTGGTTTATACACTTCTGGGGCTGTCTAAAGCCCTACACATCTTCCAGGTGGATATTGGTGGCCTCTCACCTAATCCAACTCGCTTATTTTGTATGTTTTCATATCAGCACATCCTGTTGTACTTCCAGGGTCATTTTGGAGCCCCAAACAATGTTTTTTAGCTTGCCATAGTCAAATTGTAGATTGAGTCAGAGTTTGACGAAGTAACGTGTAGTTCTCTAAAAAAAAATTATAAGGGGCTATCACATGCCTAAAACGAAGGTTGTATGCAAAAGTTACGACCCTGGAAAGTTGAGGTACCAACTTACCCATAGGGGCCCACATGACTTTTGGCATTTCACCTCCTAGGGTTAGGTTTTTGGATGTCTAGGGTTTTGACATTCATGAGTAATATTAAAAAGGCCTATGGAGCTTCATTGTAATCATTCTGCTCATACGGATGCACATAGAAGCCACATCTCTTCTCATAGATAGCTACCACCATTTGAGCAAGTGTTTCAGTTCTGCAGTTTTACAGTTTCAGCCTATTTCATTTATTCAATAGAAAATATTGTTCACTGGATATCTATGTTGTTCTTCATATCTCTGTGTTTATTGTATTCAGTCTGTTAATCACTTGTTCCGCTCCTAAATCTGGATCAGTGGTATCAGAGCGGTCCGCTCTTCATTTATTTTGTCTTCATGGATGTCCTCGACAAGATCTGGGTACAAGAGGTTGGGACTCGAACCAATCGAGCCGTTACAATATCAGTCATGTTGAGACCGACAACAACCCATGGAAGACGAAAAGAAAGATGATGGAGTAGCAAATCCTTTTAAAATGTTGCTTGAGGAATCCCTTGCACGACAAAGGAACGAAATGATGGAAAACTTTGCGCAAATCCTTCGACGACTGCCCACAAGAAAAGCATCTTCATCAAGCGGCCATGCAACCCCCTTCAAGGTACAGGTAAATTTTGATATTCCATTATTTGAAGGACCGATAGATGTGGATGTTGTAGATAAATGGTTGAATCTACTCGAAGGCTATTTTTCGATCCATAATTTTTCTGATAGGGAAAAGATTACTTTTGGACTCCTCAAGGTCGTCCCCATGTTAAGGACTGGTGTGACGCTTACTCCAAGCAAAGGGCCATAGAGGAATCTGCAATATTTGTGGTTACCGCTACATGGGATTCCTTCCGGGATGACATTAAGGAATAGTACTACCCTATTGGAAGCTACGAGGACCAGTACAGCAGATGGACCACCTGCATCAAGAAAGGGACCAGAAAGTACCATATTTCACCAATATTTTCCATACCCTACGCACCAAGTTGCGTATCAAAGACTCTAAGCAACATCTGGTGCTCAAATACTGTGGTTGTTTGCATATATACATTCAAACATAAATGGATTTTATGGAAATCGCCTCATTGGGTACAGCTTATAGATATGTTGTCAATATCAAGCAGAAATTTAAGCAGAAGAGGTGAGAGTTTGGATCTACAAACTCCTCACAATCGAAGCAAGGAAAAGGCGGCTCCAACCCATGCTACAAGGGACAGAGCAAAGATGGCCACTCTCAGGACAACTAGTCCAAGCCACAACATAAGACGGCCAATGAGAAGATAAAGAAGGACACGTGAAAATGGCATGAATACCATAAAATCCCTTGTCACAACACTAAAGAATGTCACTCCAAGCAGTCACTCGTGGTCGATATGAAGGCTTCTGAATCAGAGGTCGATTCTAATTCTGAATCAAATCGAGAAGGAGGGAAGTGGATTATCTATGTTAGACCCAATTCCACCGTCGCTACAACCAAAGTCCATCCAAGCAAACCAGAAGAACCAGAGGAAGGGGAACGCCTCTTTCACTCACAGATGTGGGTAAAGGGGGCTCCACTTAATTTCATTGTCTATAGCAGTAGTCAAAAGAACCTGATCTTAGTAGAGGTCATCAAGCAGCTGGACCTGCCGACAAAACCGCACCCACAGCCCTACACCATCAGTTGGCTTCGCCAAGGAAGAGATCTTCATTTTAGCCAACAGTCTTGCCTGTCCTACGACATCAAGCCCTTCAAAGATGAGGTATTGTGTGGTACTGCTCCCCTTGAAGTTTGTGATGTTCTCTTAGGACAACCATATTTGTGGAAGTGTCGTGTTGTGTATGAGTCTAGACCCAACAGTGTTATTATTACTTTGGGTAGACAATTGTACATGATACCATAGGTAGCGTCGCCTAACACTATTTCTTTAATCTCTACTAAGCAATGCAGTAAGGTCATTTCACAGACCAGGAAGTTCGTCTTCTTTGTGATCCATGCTCACAGTAAGCAAAAGGTCGTCACCACATCTGTGGCCTCTACACAGAGCCTATATTTGCAACAAAATCAAGTGGACAGGATCGTGGAAGAGTATAGAGACATCTTCTCCTCACCCATCGGGGTACCGATGCACTTCCAAGTCAAGCATCCAATTGATCTAACCCTTGGTGCACCTCTGCCTAATGGACTAGTCTATCGCCACTCGCTGATGGAAAATGATGAAATCAAGTGTCATATCCAATAGCTTCTTCAAAAGGGGAACAACAGACCCAGCTCTACCTCTTGCAGAAGCCCGATTGTACTGGTGCAGAATAAGGATGGGACTTGGCGACTCTGCATTGATTACAGAGCATTAAAAAAAATTACAGTCAGAAACAGGTACCCAATTTCCAGGATTGATGACCTTCTTGACCAACGTGGCAAATTTCTTCAACAAGATTGACCTAAATTCTAGCTACCACCAGGTTCCCATCAAACCAACTGATGTCAGGAAGACAACTTTCAAATCTAAAGAAGGTATCTTCGAATGGTTAGTCATGCCCTTTGGCCTAACAAATGCACCAACCATTTTCATGAGGTTGATGGATGGTGTATCGAGACCCTTCACCAACTCTTTTGTGGTGGTATATTTGGATGACATCCTCATATTCCACAGAACTTGGGAGGAGCACATGCAGCATATTCAGTAGGTTTTGAGCACTCTACGGTAGCACAAGCTATATGCCAACTTGGAAAAATGTTCCTTTGGCATGAACAAGGTCCAATACTTGGGCTACATTGTTGATTAGCATGGAGTACATGTCGATCCCACTAAGATCCAAGTCATTCGTGACTGTCCAGCCCCTACTACACTAACCAAGCTTCAGCGCTTCTTGGGACAGGCCAATTTCTACCGACGGTTCGTGTTGGGATTCTCCCATATTGCATGGGCCCTCATCCACGTGACCAAGGGCGGTGACAGGGACAATTTTGTGTGGGGGAAGGAACAACAATGAGAATTTGATGATCTGAAGCATCCCTTGTGCTCAACTCCAGTACTCTCCTTGCCTAATCTGCAACAACCATTTGAGATTGAGACTGGTGCATCTGACTATGTTGTAGGCACAGTTCTCACTCAGCATGGTCATCCAGTGGCATACCATAGTGAGACACTCTCAGATATTGTTCGTAAATACCCCACCTATGACAAAGAAATGTATTCCATTGTACAAGCCTGTCGTCAATGGAAACATTACATTCTAGGAAAGGAGACGATCATCCACACTGATCACAAGCCTCTATAGTTCATACAGACACAGGGGAAGTTGCAGAACGATTGCCATCAGAAGCGATCCACCTACCTGCAGCAATTCCATCTCAACATCAAGTATAATACAGGGAGCACAAATCATGTTGTTGACTGACTAAGTCGACCTCCTGTAGCTGCACTCACCATGGTTCTCCATTCCTATGAACATGAGGCATCTAAGTGGCCCCAACTTTATCAACAAGATTCAGACTTCCCCACCACCTATCAACTCTTGGGTAGAGGCACGACTATCATCGATTTTCACATTTAGGATGGGATGTTATGTCATCTGGGCCATCTTTGTGTTCCTGCAAGCGAGCATGAAAAGATAATTTGGGAATCCCACTACAGTCGGGTGGCAGGACATTTTGACATGGAGAAAATTGTGGTCATTATCCAGAAACATTTTTATTGGCCAAAACTTCGACATGACGTCAGCAAGTATATTAGATCTTGCACTTATTGTGCCATTTCCAAGCCAACCATTAAGAAGCAAGGCTTATACACCCCTCTTGCAACCCCCGATAAGCCTTGGGAATCCATCTTGATGGATTATATGTATGGCCTTTCGTCCACCAAGCAAGGCAATGATTGTGCATTTGTGGTCGTTGATTGGTTTTCGAAGATGGCCATCCTCACAGCCTACAAGAATAACATCACAACGGTAAATACTGCCAAGCTCTTCTTCAAACGAGTGTGGGTCCATTTTGGGATACCACAGACCATCATCTTCGACTAAGACAGCAGGTCCCTCAACACATTTTGGTCGAGTCTCTCGTCACTGTTGGACACCAAGCTCACTAAGTCCACCGCTTTCCAACCCCAAACAGACGACCAAACAGAGGTCGTCAATTGAATGATTGTGCACATGTACAACTCTAAGAATTTGTGTACATGGGATGAGAGTCTCCCTTATGTTCAGCACAATTACAACAAGGATCTCCATAGATCCACCAGCCATAGCCCTTTTCAGGTGGGACTTGGATTCCAACCCTTGGGTCCCATTGATGTTGCACCACTATGGAAGCCACATAGACAGACTCTTCCCATGTTTAGTCTGAGACCGACAAAGCCACCGGATTCATTGAACGGATTCAGCACATCCACCAACACGTCGAGGAGATTTTGCAGAAAGCCAATGCTAAGTACAAGAAGCACCATGATCAACATAGGGTACCGCACCAATTTCAGAGTGGAGACAAGGTCTAGTTACACTTGCAGAAAGAGCGTTTTACAGGGCCCCATCAGAAGCTCCACCCACTTCACTATGGACCTTACACCATCACCAACGTTGTGGGTAACAATTCTTTTGAGCTCAACACTCCACCATTCCTTGGCTTGCACCCAGTGTTCAATGTGGACCTCCTTCAGCCATATTTTCCACCATTATTGGACCCCTCGAAGATCGCAGAACAGCTGACACCAATAGAGCTCAACCCTGACTACATGGAACAGGCATCCAATGATCATATAGTGGACACACGGGTCCAGGGAAGTCACCAGCAGAGGATCCAGCTTTATGGGGTTATCAAGGCAGGGCAACTCCTACACAAAGCAAAGTGGCTCACCCGAGGCCAAATCCAGTAGAAGTTTCCTCACCTAATGGGGGAACTAAATGCAATGGATACCATTGCTTCCTAAGGGGGGAGGATTTATCCAGGTGGATATTGGTGGCCATACACCTATTCCAACTGGCTCATCTTGTTGGTGTTTAGTTCAACACGTTCTTTTGTACTTATTTGTAATTGTGGGTTCTACACTTTTGGGGTTGTCTAATTCCCTACACATCTTCTAGGTGGATGATGGTGGCCTTTCACCTAATCCAACTAGATTATTTTGTATGTTTTCATGTCAGCACATCTTCCTGTACTTCCAAGGCCGTTTTGGATCCCTAAACAGTATTTTTTTGTCTCGCCACAGTCAAACTGTAGATGGAGTCATAGGTTCTCTAAAAAACCTTTCCTACGGGCTATCACGCACCCAAAATGGAGGTCGTATGCAAAAGTTACGACCCCAAGAAGTTGAGGTACCAACTTTCCCATAGGGGCCCACATGAATTTTGGCATTTCACCTCGTAGGGTTAGGTTTTTGGATGTTTAGGGTTTTGGAATTCATGAGTAATATTAAAAATTCCTCTGGAGCCTCATTGTAATCATTCTACTCAGACGGATGCACATAGCATCCACTTCTCTTCTCAGAGATAGCTACCACCATTTGAGCAAGGGTTTCAGTTCTGTAGTTTTACAGCTTCATCCTATTTCATTTATTCAATAGAAGATATTGTTCATTCGATATCTGTGTTGTTCTTCATATCTCTGTGTTTATTGTATTCAGTCTGTTAATCAGTCATTCCACTCCTAAATCTAGATCAAGAGGTCCAGTAGTGTGCCACAACTTCCAACAACCAAGACATTATGAAAGGGAATGTCCACTTCCACTTGCAACATGTATGTATTTTCACGCAGCAAACCATGATACAAAGGAATGCCCAACACTTTTGGGGAAGATTCAAGAAAAAAGGAACCAGAAAAATCAGAATGTTCAGTGGATTTCTGCAGAAACCAAAGATGATGGAAGAAATATCAACATAGTTACGCACAGAGGAGCTAAGACAGGAGCTGACACAGTAAGATAGCAGTCAGTGCAACACCAATGGGTGAAGAAGAATACTGAATCACAGAAACAATTTGATGCGGGGAAAGAAAAAGAAACAATCAAGGAGGCTAGACAGGAGTTCCTCACATAAGATATTGCGTCTACATCAGTTGCACAACATACTCATAACGTACCAATGTACAAGATGCCCTTATTAATGGATCACACGAGTGAAGTACCACCTATAGCACAAGTACCATAAAGACTTTTCTGCAATCCTGTGTTAAGCTACTGAAGGACCCATCTTCCGTTAATTTTTTGCAAAATATATTAGAAATATGTAACACAGAGGAACAGAGGAAGTTGGAACAGAAAACAGTCAATCACCTCCATACGAGGAGGACAAGTAGAGAATTCTGACTAAAAGCCAACATTGGAGATTTCAATATGGGAGACATTATATTAGACTTAGGCTCTGAGGTCAACGTCTTATCTAAGAAGACGTGGAAATGTATGGGAGAGCCCACATTAGGCTACTCACCTATCCAATTGAAGCTAGCAAACCAACACAAAGTTCTACCAATTGGAAGGCTTAAGGGTGTGACAGTAGATCTAGATGATGTGTGCACTAAGGCGGACTTTGAAGTGATAGAAATAGTAGATGGTACAACCCCTTATCCAACATTGCTTGGATTGGATTGGACGTTTAATAACCAGACCATAATCAACTTGAAGACAAGGAAGATGACACTTGAATTAGGAGAATACTGAGTCATTGCACCATTGGACCCTTCAGAAGGGGAAAGTTTCGTAGAACCAACTTGTTTGGATTTAGAGGAAATAAACCAGTTATACAGAATAACCGCGCGCGAACAAGATTATGTCAACCCAATCGTAGATGGAGTACTTAGCTGGAGGAGCATCACATCATGTGCTTCTGATTCAAATACAGGGTTGGAAAATTGGTAGAAAATATTACATGAAGTGTGCACAAGAAGTTGCACAAGAATATACAGCGCACTAAGATGGGCGGGTACAGAGATAAGAGAACCTCCCAGTTTTTATGGCATAAATGACTTAGAAGAATTCCTAACAAGATACGAAGATGAAGTATTAGAGAACCAAAGGCTCTTAGCCCTAGACATTGCACTCAAGGAAACACCTGCAAGATGGTGGGGTGTGCACAAAGAGGCAGTTAAGGACTGGTACAAATGTAAGCAACTATTGTGCATCAAATTCAGCGCAGAATAGGGCAACAATAAAATGCAGAGATATGATGGACAAGGGACACCAGCAGAACATTTGGATAAATGCAAGACGCAATGGATGATAATACCACCAGAGGAATGACCGCATCACTTCATCCATACACTGGAAGGAATTCTAGCAAACTAGTATGTAGACCAGGAACTCCACAGAGGCACTGCAAAATGGACAACATTACTGCAGAATTTTATAGTAACCTTCTCATTTGAACATGAGAACCCCAACATGATTCATCACTCAAACAAATAAGAGGGGTGATATTTATTGATGGACCAGAGGTTGCACTCATGAAAGAATACCAACAACAAAACAGGCAAACAGTAAAAGAACTATTTTCATGCTATCATGTGGAAGAAGAAGGACTAGAGGAAGACGACTTGCGCAATATTCATATTGCAGAAATTGAAGGGGAAAGAGATGTGGAAAGCCCATGTTTGGAATCAGAAGTATTTGTTGCACCTTTCAAGGTAAAGAAAGTCAACATTGGGACAACTAAGAATCCCAAAATGGCCAGCATTGGAGACTACAGGGATGAACAAACAATAGAAAGGATAGCAGAGTTACTATGCGAATACAGTGAGTTATTCCAAACAACCTTTATAGAGATGAAAGGCATAGTAGGAGAGCTAGGAGAGATAAGATACCTCTCAAACCTGAAGCTTGATCTGTCAGATAGAGACCGTATATACTAAATCCAATCTATAAGCAAAAAGTCAAAGCAGAAATTGACAGAATGTTGGAAGCTGGTATCATAGAACCAGTGAAGGAATCTGAATGGATAAGCTCTATGGTAGTTCTGTTGAATTTTCACTATGCTAGGCTCAAACATGAGGTTTATTTCCATTTTTTCATTTACTTGAACCATAAACAAATGCAGCTACACCATTCACAATTGTTGCAATAACCAAGATCACAAGAAGAAATACCATGCACAAGAACACAACAAATATCCTGGGAAACCCTTCTCAACAAGGGAATAAAACCCGGCAATCCTTTGCTATATTCTCAAGAGAAATACCTCCCACACCATATGCCTAGCACACAAAAGTGTGCTCTCCAAAACCAAGAAGCTAGCACCCAAGAGAGGTGTGCACTTCAGCCCTAGAATATGTACTTGTTGATATTTCCAAAATCACATGTGTGTTTTGTTTCCTCAATGGGGAAATTACCTTTATTTATACTAGACTGGACAGACCAAAAGTGGTGTCTATTGGCACAACAGAGCCGACATCAATAACTCAGAATATAATTAATAATTACAATATTAATTATCTTTTACATTAATTATCTTTCACTTTATGGTGGGGTCGACCTGTACCCTTTACATCACAATTAGGGTTACAAGTAAATCTTACTCTTAGACAATATAGCAAGGGATCTCACACACTCACTAGTGCTCAGCCACTAGAGGCACATCCTACTCAGGGGCACCTTCACATGGGCACCTTCACTCCTCACAGGGGTACACAACATTCCATCTCAGTCTCAGAGAGGAATGACACACCCAACTCATGGGCTCTCTCACAGGCCGACTCACTTAGTCTGTGTCCTGGAGGATGTCTCACGAAGCTGTAATCATCAAAAATTTCAAGAGAAGAAACAAGGGGGGATAAGGATTTGTGTAGATCTCAGGAAACTAAATGATGATTGCCTACATGACCCCTTCCCTACACCTTTTACAGATGAAGTCTTAGAGAATGTGGGAGGTCAGGAAGCATATACATTTACAAATGGATTATGAGGCTACCATCAAATCAAGATAGCCCCAGAAGACAGGTATAAGACTACTTTTGCCACAGAATGGGGATCCTACCAGTACATCGTCATGCCTTTTGGGTTGAAGAATGCACCAGCCATATTTTCAAGGGTAGTAATAGTTACTTTCAAGGAGTTCATACATCATTTTTTAGAATTTTATCTGGATGATTGGACTGTATATAGTCTATTAAAATATCATGTGGAAGTATTAAGGCTAATGTTGGAAAGATGCAGGCAATGTCAGATATCATTGAATATCAAGAAGTGCATTTTTGGGACACCTATTGGAATATTGTTGGGACATAAAGTCTATAAACAAGGGTTATTGGTGGATCCTACTGAGATTGCAGTCATTGTTAATTTACCACCACCAAAATCAGTGCGTCAGTTGAGAGAAACATTGGGACATACAGACTACTACAGAAAATTTATAAAAGGATATGGGCAGATCACTGCACCAATGGAAAAATTGTTGAAGAAGGATACTAAATTCCAGTGGAATGAGCACTGTCAAAAAAATTTGGACACCCTAAAAGAAAAGATGGTCACAACACCTATTCTAGTATTCCTAGACTGTGAAAATACTTTTCATGTGCGTGTAGATGCATCAACTATAGCACTTGGAGCAATTCTGGCACAGCCAGGAGCAGGAGATTTGGACCACCCTATAGCATTTGCAAGCAAAAAACTGTCAGAATTAGAGTAAAACTACAATACTACAGAAAGACAAGGCCTAGCTATGGTCTATGCACTTCAGAAGTTCAAACATTACTTACTAGGAAAACACTTTAAGATGTTCACAAATCATTCAACCCTCAAATACCTAGTCAACAAGCCAATGTTGGGGGGGAGGATATGTAGATGGCTACTATTATTTCAAGAATTTGACTTTGAAGTGATAGTCAAACCAAGAAAGCTAAATGCAAGACCTGATCACCTGTCAAGGGTAACCAATGGAGAAGAACCTACCAACTTGGAAGACAACTTCCCAGATGCCCATTTATTTTCAATCCAAGTAGCTGACGAATATTTTGCTGACATCATTGAATATTGGAGTACAGGGACTGCGCCACAACAGTTCAACACTGCATAGAAGAAAAATCTGGTAGTCAGAGTTGCAGACTATCAATTGATTGTAGGACACTTATACAAAATGGGCGCAGGCATCATTTTGAGAAGATGTGTACTAGAACATGAAAGGCCAAGAATTTTGGTAGAAGCTCATGAGGGAATAGTTGGAGGACACTATGCAGGAAAAGCTATCGCGTAGAAGGTATTGTGTGAAGGCCTATGGTGGCCAACAATTCACCGATATGCTAAGGAATATTGCTAGAGATGTGATGTTTGTCAAAGGGTTGGTAAACCTAATAGAAGGGATGAGATGCCCCTAAGACCACAAGTAAATTTGCAGGTATTTGACAAATGGGCAATAGAATTTGCGGGGCCAACCCATCCACCAACAAAAAGGTCAGGAGCGAGATATATCATTACTGTGACAAAATACTTAACAAGATGGGCAGAAGTAGCACTAGTCAAAGACTGCAATGCAGAGACAACAACACACTTCTTGTTTGAGCAAGTGATCACTAAATTTGGATGTCCAAGGATTTCGATGAGTGACCAAGGTACTCACTTTATCAACAGTACTATCAAGAATATGACTGAGGAGTTTGAAGTCTATCATCAAAAGAGTACACCATACCATCCTCAAGCAAATGGAATAGTAGAAGCCTTCAATAAGATCTTGGATAATGCTCTGACAAAGATTTGCAATGTTAACAGGGATGATTGGGACTTGAAAATACCAATAGTACTATGGGCATACAGGACTACATGTAAGAAGATGACAGGACAGACACCATTCATATTGGTGTATGAGCATGAAGCAGTAGTACCATTAGAATTTTTGGTACCCAGTCTGCGCTTAGCAACAATTACCAACATGACAGAAAGAGGCATCATAAAGGAAAGGCTAAATCAACTAATGATGGAAGAGGATAGGATTCTGGTAGGATTTCATCAAGAAGTACAGAAGGAAACAAACAAATATTGGCATGACAGACATATCAAGAGGAAGATTTTCAAGGAGGGAGACCTAGTCTTGCTCTATGACAGTAAATGTTTTCAACATCCGAGGAAATTTGGAATGCATTGGCTGGGGCCATATGAAATGAAGACTGTCACAGATGGAGGATCTGTATAGTTAAAAGACTTGGGAGGCACATAATTGAAAGGATTGTTCAATGGGATTCGACTGAAACTATACAGGGACATTCGATCTCCTAGCACTTAAGAGTTACAACACAGTAAGAAGAACATGTACATAGTGTATTATAGGAGAAGCTAGGACAGAACATTGACAAAAAATATATAAAAAGGAGAAAAAGAGGGAAAAAGAAATTAAAAAATAGAAAATAGCGAAAATACAAAAACAATGGGGAAAAGTATCACATGGTAATTACCGCGACAGACATCAGAAGACCACGCGCAGTGAAAAGTAAACTTGGAACAAATGCACGCAAAAAGTAAAAGTGAACATAACCTAGTCTATAAAAGGCAAAAAAGCATAGAGTTATTCAACACTTAGCAAATTTCTAGATCAGAGTGAGAAAGAGAACCTGTGCCCTAGTTCTCAATAACTGAAGTAGCAAGTCAAGGTCGCAATAGTTACAAAGGATAATTCCACCGAAGTTTGGGTCTCTAGGCCAGTTTGTCAGGGTCACTCGACAAGGCCAAAGGTGCAAAGAGAGGATGAAGCAGACTGAGAATATAGTCGAGCTCGAGGACGTGACCACCTTGGACCCAAAATCAATTAGCCTGATGTAGGTTGTGGAAGAGCTCCCTACAACATAGCAAGGAGAGATAGGGTAGAGCTCCGAGGATGGAAATGGGGGTTCAAACCCTAACCCCCAAATGTCGGCGAGACCGGATGACATAATGGGACCGTGACAATCCCAAGCATAAGACGAAGTATTGGTCGAAGGCATCACCGATCGGCCAGAGTCAGCTGGGGAAGAAGAGGGCACTGAAACAGTAGAGGCAGGCACGTCTATTGTGGCGCAGAAAGGAAAGACCCCTGACAGTATGGAAATTACCCTTCCATTCCTTCTAGACGCATTCCCCACTGTCGATGACATGTTGGGGAAGGTACCAAAGTTGAGGTACGCGGACCATGATGTGCGCAAGACGGACAAATTTCCATAATTGGCCGAGGAAAACTATTTGATCAACACAGGGGAAATTGGACCCCTAGGAAGGCCAGTGCTAAAGCCCGTGCAGTGGATTATGGGGCTGTATAACTTAGGTATAATGAACCTCTTGGACATACCGCATTTTGGGTGCGTAATAATGTCGGTCTGTACGTCAAGCAACTGGTCGCCCGGGTCCATGGAGGCATTCTTTGGATGGACAGACCAGTACAGATTGATATGGCGTTAATTTCCAAAATAACAGGATTTCCTACAGTCGGCATGTCGCCGGAAGAATTCTTGGAAAATAAAGCGCGTGAGAAAGAATTGGAGGAACAAGTGAAGGCACAGTTCAGCACGACCAGGGGGAATAGAGGCATCATCATCAGAGAAATCAACAACGATGCCACAAGATTCGCCAGTAAGCTAATGGCATGCAAACTGCTAAGAAAATGTCGCAGAGAGGAAGCATCAGCAGGAGTGATCACAGTAGCATCACAGCGCGTGAAGAGGATGAAGTTCAGCTGGGTGTCATACCTGCTGAACCAATTCTTGCTTGACTGTCTCGATGTGTAGGACAATTGAAACGACTTCCATTACCACTATAATGGGCCTTATTTAATAATAACAAACATAGTGGATGTAGTCAACCATACATTGAATGGACTCCACTATTATTACTTTAATGGGCACTTCATCCCCCCATTACAACCTTAGGGAGGATCCCAACACTCCACCCCATTAGAAAAGTGTTTCCCTTAAGGATTTTTGTCAAGAGGTACAACCATAAACTAGGGTCCCATGAATAAGAGTTGATTGCAATGCTAAAGTAAGCTAGGGGACTAGGGTCCCATGTAAGAGTGATGGCCGCTATATTTAATTAGCCAGTGTAACGTCCTCGGCCACCGACCCCTGTTGGGTAACGCTACCCAAACAACCTTAACTTCGCCTTTACTACTCTGATACCAATTTGTGTGATAGTCCGGCCTTAAACAGCAGGCCAGGCCATGCCACCAAGTAACTTTGCCGCTATAAAACTTAATTGGAAGATGGAGATGACATCCGGTATTCACACTTATACAGATATATATATTTAATGCAATTAAGAAGAAGCAACATTTAACACATACATGCAACATATATATAAACATGCATTACTCATTAATTATAATGCAAATACAAATACACAGCATACAATGAACACAGAATTGACAATAATTTCTACATGCAACGGAACACATGATAACATTTCAAGAATCACAGACATGCATAACATACATAATTAAGCATGGAAATGATACTTATCTTTTAATAGATGACCACTAACTATGTGCATACCTTCCACGAACCTCCCAGCCTTAGACCACGTTGCTCATCACGCTCAACAGTGGGTCACCCCCGAGCTAGGACTAAACTCCACCAGGAAAGAGAATTCTAGGCTTGGCAAGGACAACAAGGAAGTTGCACAAAACAACATGAAGGATCTTTTATCCCAAGAGCCACTTACGCCCACAACCCACATATCATCATTCCCCACATGCCTGCTCCACCCTAGGAGGGCACACCTTCACTAATACAAGTCCATCAGCTACTACACCTCCCTTACCTTGGGCTTCAGCAACAGGCTGGACTAGAAGTCAAAAAGTATTGTAGCTACTACGAGACTCCCTTCCAGGAGAACTCACTTCCTAGAAAACTCTCTCACCTGGAAGAGTTGATCACAGGCCTGACAACCTGATTCTTCAATTCAGCTCCTAAGTAATACAACAACAACATTTAGCTAACACACGGTGACAGCAGCAACAGAAAATGGGTATGGACACCCAAAATAGCAACAGCCAAACGCTAAGACACAACAAGGCTTAGGCGAGTACAATTGCATTCAGCTTCACAGGAGACACACGGAATAACTCAAGTACGATAGTAGGAATCCAAAGGTGTGTGCTATATACAGAGGCGATGATGATGGAGAACTAGTTCAATGCGTGAATCCCCTGGTCAATCGGGAAGGTGACAGACTTCCAGAGAAATGTAAGGGTCATGAGGAAAATCCAAACTGCTCCAGACGCAAGGATGGGAAGCAATGCTAGAGTGGGAAGTGAACCCCCAACGAGTTGGTTCCCTCAGCTATAAACTGCATGCACCCAGGTTGACACATGTCTTCCTGAAGCCGCATGAGTTCCACTTAGCACTCGTTCCCTTTTTCCCGGGAACTTAGGACAACATGGTTTAAGTCAACCATAGCCTTTGGGAAATAATAATAAAATATTATTCCCTTAGAGGTAGGCTCTTCTAAATTATCCCCTAGGCCTAGATGCTTAGCCCCCTCCCTTACCCTAGCTAGTGGAGATTAGTCCCCCATAACTCTTCTTTGTGGTCGGTCTACACTCAGCAGTGTAATTTTATTAATGATGCGAGTACCTACATATACA
Source organism: Picea engelmannii (assembly GCA_009831015.1). Lineage (NCBI taxonomy): Eukaryota > Viridiplantae > Streptophyta > Pinopsida > Pinales > Pinaceae > Picea > Picea engelmannii. The sequence goes on from ML800110.1 coordinate 105,081, forward strand.
AAATCAGGCTCATTGGCCTTAACATCTAGCTCACCAACCTAATAAACACATAAGTCTCTCAGCTTATAACCACTCGGCTCACCAACCTATAAACATAATTAAAATTCAGCAGGGGCTCGGCCTTGGGGTG
>ML800110.1:105272-126459 GCA_009831015.1 Picea engelmannii
TGTCCTCAGTGCAACTTATTTACACAACAACAACAATATTTCCAAAATCTTCAAAAAGATGCAGGTACTCTGCTCGCATAGCATCTTCATGCTCCCATGTTGCGTCCTCAGGACCGTACCAGGTCCACTGGACTTTTACAAGCCCTATGGCTCAATTCCGGAGTTGCTTGCTTTTATGGTACAGTATATGCACTGGATGGACCTGCAAGACGCCTTCTTGCTCCACCTGAATCACATTCCAATCAATAACATGATTAACATTTGGTATATATGTCTTAAGCATTGAAACATGAAACACGTTATGTACAGTCATGGATGCAGCCAATGCAAGCATATATGAAAATGGTCCAGTCCTTTCTAGGATTTCGAATGGCCCACAATATATGGCTGCCAACTTGGAACAGTTTCCCAGCTTCAGGGAACTTTTGTTGGCTTTCACTTTCAAGAAAACATGATCACCCACTTTAAACTCCCTGTGGGTCCTATTCTTATCAGCATAACTTTTATGCCTGTCTTGGGCAGCCTTCAAATTCTACTTAATCTTCACCATTTTCTCTTCCATTTCCTTGAGCAACTCTGGTCCAACCACTGCCCTATCAGCTGGGTTATCCCAACTTACTGGGGTGTTGCACTTTCTTCCATAAAGTGCTTCAAACGGGCTCATCTTCAGTGATGCTTGATACCCATTGTTGTAGGCAAATTCTACCAAGTGTAGGTAGTCTTCCCATTTATATGTTTTTTCCATCACGTAGTGCCTCCATTTCTTCAGAGAGTGCACTATGGCTGCGAACTCCAAATCATGAGTTACATAGTTCTTTTCATGATCCTTCATCTTTCTAGATTCATAACATACCACAAACCCATTCTAACTGAGGACTCCTCCCAGTTCTTCTTTGCATGCATCTGTACACACTAAAAAATCTTCATTTGGATCTACAATCCTTAGGATTGGAGCATTGGTTAACAACTGCTTCAATTGTTGGAAGCTTCTCTCACATTCTTTTGTCCATTGAAATTTCTTCTCCTTCCTTTGCAAGAAAGTGATGGGGTGAGCTATCCTTGAGAACCCTACAATGAACCTTCTGTAATAGCCATCTAGACCCATAAATGATCGGACTTTTGTCACATTGTTCGATGCTAACCATTCTCTGATGGCTTCTATCTTCTCAGGATCCAAGGCTATCCCATCATTTGAAATGATATGTCCCAAATAATGGATCTGCTTTTGATAGAATGAGCACTTGCTCCATTTGGCATACAGTTGGTGCTCTCTTAGTACTTGCAACACCATCCTTAGATGATGTTCATGTTCTTCCTCCGACTTGGAATACACCAGGATGTCATCCAAAAATACTATGACGAACTTGTCTAGGTATTCTCTAAATACACCATTCATTAGGCACATGAAAACAGCGAGTGCATTTGATAACCCAAATGGTACCATTGTGAATTCATAATGACCATACCTTGTTCTAAAGGTGGTCTTGTTGATGTCTTCATCCTTTATCCTTACCTGGTGATATCCTGACCTGAGATCTATTTTTGAAAATATCTTGGCATCCTTCAACTGATCAAAGAGATCATCGATCCTTGGCAAAGGATACGTGTTCTTAATAGTCACTTTGTTCAACTATCTTAAATCAATGCACAATCTCAACGTCCCATCCTTCTTCTTCATGAACAGGATCGGGGCACCCCAAGGTGACACACTTGGGCGTATATACGCCTTCTTCAGAAGTTCTTCAAGCTGCAATTGTAGTTCTTTCAGCTCTGGTGTATTCATTCTGTAAGGAGTTTTTGACACTAGAGCTACTCCAGGCATCAGGTTTATAGAGAAATCAATATCTCTCTTCAGGGGTAGTCCGGGTACCTCCTGGAATACATCTTCAAAATCTTTTAATATTGCATGGTCTTCAATATTTTACACCTTATCCTCGGGTGCTTCTTCCATATGAGCTGCAAATATTTGGCATCCCTTCTTGTAGCACTTTTTCAGTTGCATTGCTGAGATTTCTCTGATATTTACTACCCTTGGGATTCCTTGTACTCTCCTTGGGTTTCCTTCCTCATCTAGGCAAGTGAATGCCTTGTTACGACAATCTAAGATGGCATGGTGTTGGTCCAACCAATCCATCCCAATTAGATAGTCATATGAACCTAAAGGTAATATGTTAAATTCATCCCTTGTGCTCAGTCCATTCATTCCCACTGGACAGGACTTAACCAACTCAACAACCTTTCTCTTGGCTCATGTATCCAGCTGCACTAACCAAGATTTTCCATGCTTGCTTCTTGGCAAATGCAAACTTTCCACCATTCTAGGATCTATATAACTATGACTAGCTCCTGAATCAATTAAAATATTAATGGTTTGGTTGTTGATCATACCTTCAACTTCAATCATATGTGTTTGATATTCTTCTTGCTTGCTGTCCAAGGCTTTGTATATCCTTGGTACACTTCTACCCATGTCCTCCACTATTTCTGCCTGTTGAACATTGTGGACAGTTCTCACTTTATCATTTTTGTGGGGGCAATATTTGTACCTATGATTTCCTTTACAACCCCAACATTCCATAGGTGGTTGTCTTGGCATTTGCCCACCTACTTCAGCCTTCCTAGGCTCTCTAAAACCTGACTATCCTTGAGGGCTATTCCTGAAAAATGGTGGTTTGTTTCCCTTTTTCCTCTGCTCCCACTTAAACTTCTTCTTGTCTTCCCAAGCCTTTTGGAAAGTAGGCTTTTCTTTTTGCTAATCATATAATAATTTTTCTCTCCTTATAGTTTCTTCCATAGTTTTCGGGTCATCATACTGGATATTGTCACTGATGGAAGATGGCATCCCACTTAGATACCTTTGAATCTTAACTGTCTTGTCCTTGATGAATGGTACATATTTAAACAACTCCAAGAATCTTCTTTCACACTCATCAATGGACATACTTCCCAGCTTGAGTTCGAAGAACTCTTTCATTTTCTTTTCATAATACCTCTTAGTTAAGTACTTCTTTTCAAAATGTCTCTTGAATTACCTCCATGTAACATTCTTCTCTCTGACGTGTTGTACTTGCACAAGATGATCCCACCATATGGAGGCATTTCCTTTGAGTTGGTAGATGGAAATTCTTCCCTCTGCATGAGAAGAATATTTCTGCAGTTGGAAATATTTCCTCATGCCCAACAGCCATGTCTCATCATCTTCATCTTTATTTTTTTCTCCGTCAAAAGTAGGAGGTTTAATCTTGTTCATTTCACCCTTCAGTTCATCCACTCCAGATCTCCTATGCTTTATGGTAGGATATGGGCTTGAATTGTTGTGTGCTCTGTTATTGGAAAGTTACGGGGAGTGACGATGATGCTTGCTAATGCTTCTTGATCTTCCTTTCTTCCCATGGGTCCTGCGACTCTCTATTTTGCTTGAGCCACTCTCCTTATCCAACTTCTTTTCGATTCTTTCCGGGATCTGTATCAACTTTATGTTGAATTCTCCCTGTTGTTCCCTGGCTTTCATGAGATTTTTGTTATCTTTTCGGTGAGTTTGGACATCTTTCTGCAATCTTTCAATGATTTGCATCATGTTTCCTTCCTTATCTATCTCTTCTCCATGCCCATTGGAGTTCGATCCTTCAACTCCAAAATGGACATCCATTCCTTTAGCTTCATTCTCTAAACTGAAAGCATTATGTGCCTCCTCCATTCTCTGCACTCTGCGGTAATTTGGTTCGGATCTGACAATCGTTAACTCTGCAAACACAATGTGCAGTCAACCGAATTTTGTCAAGCCAATAGTCCTTAACAAATTCCACAGTACTCATAAACCAATCTAATTCAAAGAAACTTTCAAATTTCATTCTACGGTTCTCGATCAATCAAGAATCCTCGCGGATCTTTTCAAAGCACATCACAACAAATCTCTCAAAGTTCTTGATTGTCAAACTCGCGAAGTAGGGTGGATCAATAGTCCACGCCTATTCAGCATCCAACGACTTTTACTCACTATGGAACCTCAGGCATCTGGGTTCCAGGACTTCGGAGCTTTGGAAATTTGGGACTTCAGAGGATTTCACATCCGCACACCCCCAACACCCCGATCCATTAATCTTCGAACACTTCCATGTCACCTTTGGTGACGTCATTATGTCATGTCACTTCGGAGTTATGAAATTTTCGAAGGTTCTTCCTTCCTTATGAACCATCCTTCAGGGGTGTCAAGTCTCCGGACTTCACAACTAGCGGCACGCGTCCACTGGGACCCACGGCTTTTGTGCTTGAACTAAGATACTGAATAGTCACATCACTTAACGCTTTTCAAATTGTGGGGGCATGCATCTACGGTTTGGAGTAACCCGCCTTTCGTACCATAATTCTTCCGATGCTGACATGTAACCCCTTGGTGAAACCATGGTTTGGATTGCAAAACCGCCTTGGAGAATTAACTCCCGTGCAACTTGGGTCCCCGCAATGCCTCCCAGCCGTCGATCTTGATGTATCGTGATCAACGCCAGTGTGGGTCCGCTGAACTTTAACTATGTTATGTAACCTCATGGCCCACATGGTACAGTTGACAACATTCCAGGTGGGGGCACGTGGCAAGTATAGGAGAGGTCCACGTCACCTCTAGGTGACGTCATCATGACTCACCATTTCGACTCTTCGAAGCTTCGAAGCTTCGGGCTTCGGGAGTTCTCGCCTCAGCACACACTCATTCTCCCGAACGTCGAAATCCCGAACAAGCCAATCTGCTGACACATGTCCCTCTTGACGGACAGTCTAAATTAGCTCCGGACTTCAGAGCTTCGAGAGCTCTTTGTCCTTCATACTACGCCGTAACTTCCACCCTTGGCTTGATCCAACGGTTCCGGTCCAACTTCGTCCCAATCCAACGGTCAACCTCTTCTCCCAAATCTACGGTGTAGATATACTTCGGGGACTTCGGGCTTCGATAGTTTCAACCTCTCCACACTCATTTTCCTCCAAAGTGATTTCACCTGAAGTCCACGGATTTCCGCCATGTATCATCTCTCTCAAATCGATAGCACAGATGGACTTCGTTACTCCGCGGATTTCCAAAGGAACTCACGGCTAACCACCTCGCAACTTTTCCAGATCTGATGATCGAGAATTGTCCTGAACAGATCCTACAACCCACATTACTCTGCATCCCAATATGACGTCTATCTTGGTTTTATAATACCTTGGTTTAAATGACCACTTATCCGGCCCATCCAGGCTTAGTGCTTGAACCTTAGCTCTGATACCAATTTGTAACGTCCCCGGCCACCAACCCCTGCCGGGTAACGCTACCCAAACAACCTTAACTTTGCCTTTACTACTCTGATATCAATTTTTTTGATAGTCTGACCTTAAACAGCAAGCTAGGCCATCCCACCGAGTAACTTTATGGAAATAATCACATATAAAACTTAACCGAAAGATGGATATGACATCTGGTATTCACACTTATACAGATATATCTATCTAATGCAATTAAGCATAAGCAGCATTTAACACATACATGCAACATATATATAAACAGTCATTACTCATTAATTATAATACAAATACACAGCATACATCGACCACAGAATTGACAGTAATTCCTACATGCAACTGAACACATGATAACATTTCAAGAATCACATACATGCATAACATACATAATTAAGCATGGAAATGATACTTATCTTTTAATAGATGACCACTAACTGTGTGCAGACCTTCCACGAACCTCCCAAACTTAGACCACACTGCTCATCACGCTCAACAGTGGGTAACCCCCGAGCTGGGACTAAACTCCACCGGGCAAGAGAATTCTAGGCTTGGCAAGGACAACAAGGAAGTTGCACAAAACAACAGGAAGGATCTTTTATCCCAGGATCCACTTACGCCCACAACCCACAGACCCTCATTCCCCACATGCCTGCTCCACCCTAGGAGGGTACACCTACACTAATACAAGTCCATCGGCTAGTACACCTCCCTTACCTTGGGCTTCAGCAACAGGCTTGACTAAAAGTCTCAGAGTATTGTAGCTACTACGAGACTCCCTTCCAGGAGAACTCAATTCCTAGCAAACTCTCTCACCTGGAAGAGTTTCTCACAGGCCTGACAACCTAATTCTTCAATTCAGCTCCTAATCAATACAACAACAACATTTAGCTAACACACAGGTGACGGCAGCAAAAAAAAAATGGGTACGGACACCCAAAATGGCAACAGCCAAATGCTAAGAAACAACAAGCCTCATGCGAGTACAATTGTGTCTGGCTTCACAGGAGACACATGGGATAACTCAAGTACAACAACAGGAATCCAAAGGTGCGTGCTAGATACAGAAGCGATGATGATGATAATTGGTTCAATGCGTGAATCCCCTGGTCAATCGGGAAGGTGACATGCTTCCAAAGAAACGTAAGGGTCGTGAGGAAAATCCAAACTGCTCCAGATGCAAGGATGGGAAGCAATGCCAGAGTGGGAAGCGAACCCCCAACGAGCTAGTTCCCTCAGTTATAAATTGAATGCACCTAGGTTGACACATGTCTTCAGGAAGCCGCATGAGTTCCACTTAGCACTTGTTCCCTTTTTCCCAGAAACTTAGGACAACACAGTTTAAGTCAACCATAGCCTTTGGGAAATAATAATAAAATATTATTCCCTTAGAGGTATGCCCTTCTATCTTAGCCCCTAGGCCTAGACGCTTAGCCCCCTCCCTTACCCTACCTAGTGGAGCTTAGTCCCCCATAAATCTTCTTCGTGGTCGGTCTACACGCAGTAGTGTAATTTTATTAATGATGCGAGTACTTACATATACAAAATCAGGCTCATTGGCCTTAGCATCTGGCTCACCAGCCTAATAAACACATAAGTCTCTCAGCTTATAACCACTCGGCTCACCAGCCTATAAACATAATTACAATTCAGCAGGGGCTCGACCTTGGGGTGTTACAGTCAGTATCCCTGATCCAGGTGGATATCGGTGGCCACCCACCTTCTCCAACTGGCCCAAAACATGTTTTTGGCAATTTTGGTAATTTACTATTTTTAGCAGTTTTTAACTTCCGGGGCCATTTTGAGGCCCTAAACGATGTTTTTTGAGAAAACGGGGAGCAACATGGATCGTAGATCATGTTGCTCACCCAAAAGTTGTATTTCTCGGATAGATCTTTCCAACGAGATATTGAGCGCCCCAAACGGAGATCGTATGCAAAAGTTACGCCCCTGGGAAGTTGACGTATCAACTACCCCCATCAGGGCCCACAAACCTTTTGGCTTTTCATCTTCTGGGATTAGGGTTTTGGATTTTACTTATGTCAAAAAAGGCCCTTAGAGCCTCATTGTAATAATCATCTTCTCACAGATGCGAGTAGCCATCACATCTCTTCTCAGAGATAAGCTACCACCATTCTAGCGAGTCTTTCACTCTGTATTTTACAGTCTCTGTACATTTATTTCGTTAATAGAAATCGTGTATTACTGTATATCTGTGACTCTTGTTTTATTTCCACTATATCTCTGTTATATTGTTGTCTCTCTTGCAATATCTCTAAATATTTATGTGTTATATCTCCACTCTCATTTCGTGCCGAAAATAATCTGGATCAATCCCATGTGCAAATACTAATTGAAATACTAAAGTAATCAAAGGAGCTCATCCATAAACCCGAGTCCCTTGTCCAAGAGATTATGTTGAATCTCAACTAAATATACTTGAACTCGATACCTAGTTGAGAATGGTTCTCCAAATGCCTAACACATTCATGTGGATCCAAATATATGGATCCGGCCATATCGAAAAAATTGTCCACATAAGTGCAAAAGGTCGAATGTGGATCTAGAAGGCACACTACTACTAGAGAATAGGTAAGTTGAAAAATGGTAGTCATAACCAGCTCTTAATTTCCTGCAACAATGTTCTCTACATAAGGTGGAGTAGAGTCATCAAATAAAGTTGGAAGTAGTCGTTTTCCTAGAAATTACAATTGTCCATATACCATTCCACACAAGCCTTCTCTAAATCATACCAACCATAACATATCTTGCTTGTATATTCATCTTCAATAACACTCCAAATTTCCATCCTTGGATTGCTTCATAGGTTTTCTATATTTTTTGTATTAGGTGCTCCATGTATAGTCGCATTATATGAACTCCTTCAGGGGGTTGAAATTCTTCTACTTTGTGTAACCATTGTTTGATTTGCTCCTCATAATCCATATCAAATTCAAGAAAACATGTAGGAGAGAAATGTTCCATATAATATGCATATAACACCTAATATTCCTCGATGATGGGGGCTAATTTATCCATGTAAGAAGCCATAAGCTATCGTAAATATGAGAGCTAGGTTTTTGAGATGATAAATGTGAAATAATCAAAACTCCCTCAATATTTATCATAAGCATAAAATATAATATATCGAATCAAACTCCCAAAAATTGTCTACCTAATGGCATTGGCTTGGTTGAAATATGAGTACCCAGTCAAAAGTTATATTCTCTAGAATATGTGTGGTTGTCATGGAAAAATCCTAAAACAACTAATTTTAAATCTATGATATCTTCACTTTCTTGACTCCAAATTGGATTATTTTTCTTTGATCTTGAGTATTTTTCTAAGATGAACTTAGATCTACAGCTAGTTTCTTCAAATTCTACTCATAAATCTACAAGAATTGATCAGAGTGACACGACCCTCTTTTTTCCTTTGAAAACCTGCAAACCAAAAGAAAAAAAATCTCTCTTGTGGGCCCAAGAAAGAGAGTCAATACCAATTATTAAGTTTTTTTTTTAACACAAATTGCACTGGTATATATATTAAATGGGTTGCGTAGAAGAAACAATGTCAAAAAAGTTTACATAGGGGGAAATTAGCCATTTATTTTCTGCAAATATGATTTTCATAGTAATTACATTACTTGACATTCTTTTTGGGTTATTTTTGAAAATTCCTAAACTGTAAACATCTTTACAAAACTGCCCAAGGCACCACCAAATTTTGAAAAACATTCAAGACGTATTAGATGTGGTATCCTGAATTTCAGTGTTCTACGAGATATTAAGAGGTTCTTCTTCGATATCCATTGGCGTTGTTCCTTTATCGAAGCTCCCAAGGTTGTTTTCAACAACGTCGTCATTTGGAACTAATCTTCCAAGATTAATAGAGTTAGAGGCTAAGCGTTGAGCCATTTCGGGGTTATGTAGATGAAGGAAAGATGCCTCCATGTCATCCATTTTTTGTGCTAGTGCAGATAGACCAGCCTCAAATTAATTGAACCTTTCTCTCACCCAGTTGGAGAGCTCATCCAATATTCCTTCCATCTCTCATAGTTTTTCCATAAGCTATTGGAGAACAACATTGTTTGCATGCACTGCTTCTTCATGGCTCCTACATACTTTCCAGTGGTCACTCGTTGAGGCTTCCATAGGAATGCCCTTAGCATGAGCCTTGAAACTACTCCAAGTGATGGTGAAAACCGAGCATGGAGAGCATGGTGTGTAGAGTACAATAATTGCAGCATCAAACTGACTATACTCAAAGGGGAAAATGAAAAAGGACCTGATGTTTTGTTGAATGAGTCGAATCGAAGCGCCAAGCCAAACCTTTCCTAAAGAGCATGGCTCCTATCCCTTGCAGTGTTGGCTAGCAATAAAGTGCATAGGCAGAGGTGAGGAAGTGACGTAGAGCCGACGTTCAGAATTCTTGGCGAGATTGATCTTGCTAAACCTAAGGGATTCAACTCCAACACTGTGAAAAGATTTGTCATATCATGGTTGGGAACACTGCATATGAAGTTTGAACCTCGCGAGCTTGGAGGAGACATCACACAAGCCTCATTACTCCTTGCTTTTCTATGATATCCCTTCGCTCATATGAGGGAACCCTAAGGTACATGTGCACTACAATTGTTGACAAGACGTGTGATAATTGAGGGTTAGGGGATGGGGAGAGACCCCCTCTCATTATTTAAAAAAAAATCCCCTAGGAGCATTCTTGATCCATCCTTTGCCATAAGGTCGGCTCGGGGCTTTAGGTTCCTTTTTACATGGTAGAGTCTAATTTCCTCAAATTCCTGAGTTAAGGTGGTAATTCTTTGGAGGATGCCACTTAAGAGATTATTTTCCAAGGAGTTTTTTTTTATGACATCCTTAATTATTATCATTGAATCGCCAAAGACTATAAGTTGGGGGATTCAACAATATCTTGCTAGTTTAAGACCAAGATACAGAGTATATGCTTTTGTTATGTTATTTGTCATTGTCCCCAAGCCCCTGGCGTATTGAAGCAAAGTATTTCCTCTGGGATAAAAAAGAATCCCACCCGCACCTGTTTCCCCTGACCAATTATTAATTATTTTAGATCTAAAAATGATATCACATACAAGATATCCAAGGTTAAGAAAGAAAATCCCCTTTACTTGACTACATAAAAATACCCTTAAGGTAGGGAAACACCTTATAATGATCCTTTTATGGAAGGAATCCACTCTTGTTCACTTGCCTCGTAAGGTTGGGTGACTTCTCAATGAGATAAGCTCCAAATACAATAAACTCCATAATTCTCATAAGGAGGACTCAATTTTTATTTATAGCTAACAATATAACCCTAAACATAACAACCTTGTAACTACCTAGTGGACCCTCTTTAATGAGGCTGCCATATTACGTTTATTCAATACTAACTACCATAATGAACCTCATTTAATAATAACAAACATGGTGGACCTTATCCACCTTATGTTAAATGGCTTATATTTTTATTACTCTAATAGACCCTTCACCCCATGACATCTTGACACCCTTAGGAAGGATCCCAACATTATCATGTTGTTTTTGGAATGCAATGGTTGTTGTAGCATAGTCAAAATAGTGTTGAATTACTTTGAATTATGATCTTTTTTAATTGATGCTCAATCTTGTATCAATTTCGCTTAGTTTTGGTTTTCTTTGGACTTGAACATTTCTTCCGGTAAGAAGTTTCATAGGATATTTCATATTCCATTAAGTTTGACTTTGAAAACCCTCTCAAAGTGTTTATGCCTTTCCTTTTAACTATGATAGCCAACGAAAGATTCGAGGTATTTAAATATATAAAGCACATTCCCCTTAATTTGAACTAGCTCAACCTCACATTGAGATGGTCCTCCTAATGCATCCTTTTCAACATTTAAAGGTTTCTAAATGTTAGGTTTTGAGCCAAAGATATCTTCCCATGATAATTTTAATCTCACAATTCTTTTTGATTTCCTTGCAATTCTTTAATAGTAAGAACTTGTATCAAATTTTCTTGGTTTCTTGATTTGATTTGCTTACATTAAATCTTCTTGCTTTGTTGAAACTTTTTTTATTTCAAATAATGTCTACAAAATTTCCTTTTGATATGATTTCCATGTTCCTACTCTATGAGGCACCATCATGTAATTGTTTTGGTCAATTTAATCCCACCAAATTTGGAATAAAATGATTGTTGTTGCATAGTCAAATAAAATTTGTTTAGTTTGAATGATTCCTAGTCTTACATTTATTTAGCTATGTTTTGGTTTTCTTTAAGCTTGTATCATCATCACCTTTTTACTTGTACATTAAGTATTGCTTTAAATCATTTTTTAGTTTTTGTACACAGGTATTCATAATCATAGTAATTTTGTTTGGTATCAAGAAGAGTTTGTGTTATTTTAAATGAGAAGGAAATTGGAAAAAATGTTGGTTAGCCCTTTCAAGTTGTCTTTAGTTTCCATGGTGTTGTTTTGGTTTTGATTTTGGTTATATGCTCATTGCCTTATTCATTCGATTCAATCCTCATAATAAACCAATGGGATTCTTATCTCAACATGCAAATGGTGAAAAGCATATGTTTTCCAAAAGATATTGAAAAATGAAACAATTTGGGATTCAAAATTTGCAACATGTACTCTCTTAAATGCTTGGGTGTTAGTTTGTTGCCTACATTTTCCTCTAATTTCAAGTATTTTCATTCTAGGACATGTTTGGCCTTATTGGACAATATCATGTAACTTTTTTTGAAATATGCATCTTCTATCACATTATGCATTCCTTGTTGTTGAAATAACCAATGCAAATCACATAGGCAATCCAAATTCTTTTGTATCTAGTTCAATTTGTAATAGATGTTGACAATTTCATTGAAAAATGAGATCATATGTTATTACTTGTTGCATTGTATAACTTACCTTGGCTTTTGTTTTACAAGGTAAAAGTTATGAATAAATCAATATTTGCATAGTTTTGAGAGGAAGTTATGACTAAATCAATATTTGCATAGTTTTGAGAGGAAACATTGTTACATTTGTATATCCTCTTTACATTGTATTCATGCAATGCAAAAATATTTTTTTCTTCGTTATAACTCTTGGATTACCATTAGTGCCTCAACAATAGATTAAGATTTTACTATAGACCATATGTTTGTTAGTACATGTTACCCAATCTCGATGGTGACAATGTGTTGGTCACTGTTATATCAAATGGATAGGAATTATATGTCTATGCAAACAATTGTGTCACAACAACAAAACTACAAATGCACTTAAAATTGGAAAAAATAAATGTAACACATTACAACTTAAAACTAGCCTCCTTTTGTATTTTATTTTACCTCTTTTCTTATATTGTCAATCTTCTCCTAATATTGTTATGCACATAGAAATAGTGTGATGCTACTAGTTCATGTGTAGGATTACAAATCCTTTTGAATTTTAAATTTGGTTTTATCGTCATTCTTCTCCTAATATTGTTATGCACATAGAAATAGTTATGCACATAGAAATAGTGTGATGCTACTAGTTCATGTGTAGGATTACAAATCCTTTTGAATTTTAAATTTGGTTTTCACTTTAATAGATTTAATGTTCAAGATCATTACGTTCAATTGCAACTCATTGGGCAAAAATTTTTAGTGCATTTAAAGTATTAAGTTTATCAGCATTCCAAATTCTTTTAAGATGGGTAAAATTATAGCTAAAAGGTTTACAATTCTTACATCAAACTAGGAAAATAGCTCATGTATATAACTACAATCTGATTGTATATATAAAATTCAATAGTGTCTGATTGTATATATATAATTCAATAGTGTTGCTTTGCTTAGATCTATATTTGGCATGAAATGCTCAATGTAAAAGCCAATATGATTATGGCACTTCTCTATTGTCTTCATATTAGCTTGAATGTGGGGCTAAAAAAATGTTTCTTCTTTATGTATGGGATACCAAGGTGCTAGTATGAAGGTGTTTATGAGAGAACTCACTCATAGGATGATACAATAAATGCAGCATGTTTTCATTGATTGTAGAGGTTCATGTATTTGTCCAACTATTTTATTTTTGACATGTTCTACCTAAATCTTTGCTATATGTATTTGGTTTTCTAAATTTTTATTTTTATTTATTTATTTTTATTTTTTCTTTCTGTTAGTTGGGCCATGTGTTTTCAAGTTATGTTTCCATTAAGGAATAAATTGAATACTTACTAATGATTTAATAACTAGTTTGGGCATTTGATGCATATTTCCATTGAATGCATATTGATATTTAAGTAACAATCTTGGTGATATGATGTGTATTTCAATGATAGAATAATGATTCAAATAACAAGATTTGATATGTCATGTGTATTTTAATGTTGAAATAATGATTCAAATAATTATCTTTGAAAACATTTGATGGTGCAAGAAATACAATCATTGATGAGGATAAGTGTGGCTAGTGTAAAGGGAACAAAGTTTTTCAAGGTAAGACACTACTAGAGGTCGAGAAGGGAATGCAACATCTCCAGAGGATACTTTTTCAATGTGAAGTTGGTGAAGCAATAGGCTAGAGGTCAAGAAGGGAATGCAACATCTCCAAAGGATACTTTTTCAATGTGAAGCTGGTGAAGCAATAGGTTTTGGAGTTTTTTCATTAGTCCCGACTTGTAGACTTGTAGATTCTATCCATATCTCTATCTAATGTAGAATGGAACAATCATAACCTTTTCTCCTTTTGTATGTTGTCAAGATAGAATGCATCTAGGATATTTTAGAATATTATGTCATGTCTACAAGCTCCTGGCTAATCAATGCTAACATTCTTGTATTTTCAACTAGAAATTATAAATGGCGACATTGTTTTTATATTGCAATTGAAAGACAAATCTAAGTTCAAATGAAAGAGTGATGATCTGTATGTTGAGCGCATATTTAATCTGATAGAACCTCTATGTGGATTCCAATTTCCCCTAACTCACCTTACCTTAATGGTGGGAAACTGTTCATTAAATCTAGCCTCGAGGAGATTATCAAACATGATATGTAACACAACTCGCAATTTTTATTTGAGATGTGCTACTCTTAAATCCTATTTAGTTGTAGTATATATTTTATTAGTTGATATATGTTCCTCTTAATAGAAAGTCATAGCAACTTAACCAGTTTCCATTTTGTTGTAACATGCCCATTTTAATCTTCTGATCAATTTGTAATAAATCATAATTAGTGATGGTCTTATCTCATGATAGAGATATTATTACCATGCCATGGTAATCTAAACATTGTAAATGTATTAATTGTTTAATAAATAAATCCAACCAACTGACTGAAGGGTGGAGCACTAGTACTAGCCATGATGCCACAAGAGGGAATAGTGAAGGGGCATAGAGGGGGTTCATCATGCTTGAGAGCCCAAACCACCTTGCTAAACTATTTTTGGGAATAATCAGTTAATTCCCTTTTTCCTAACTTAAAAGGAAATCCGTTAATGAGAGGGGGTTAGTAGTTGAACAACCGACCACCCACAATGAATGGAAGTATAGAGGACTGTCAACCAAGGTACAACAAGTACCCATCTCAATTACCAAGGTCGACCCACGAGTTCCTTCTGACAGAAGGAAGAGAAGTGCAAGTCGAGAACCTTCTTGGAAAAGAAAGGAAGAGACACATGAGAGGTAGGGAAGACAGTTTGGGTGGAGAGAATTTGAGAGACAGAGCTCGTGTTGGAATGGAAGGCATGGGATACTGAGATAGAGGTTTATAGAGCTGTGAAAACAAATAAAGAGAGCTCGTGAGGCTAGACAGAGAACCTTGAACCCAACTCGAAGTGAGAGGGTTGCGAGCTTGATGCACACAGAGTGATGGAAGGGAGTCACTTATGCTAATAGAATCTAGCTGGAAAAGCATCCTAGAAACCTTATGGAGGCCCTGGGCATGGTGGGTATTGGAGGGTTTCAACCAGTGGTAGTTTTGACGGAGAGTGGCCTTCACACTGTGAATTATTTCTTTGAGAAGATAAATAATCCCCTGGTGGTAACATGGTCTGGAACAAGGGTGGCTAGTTGTAGAAAGGGTTAGTGCATCTGAGCATATGATTGGGTGGAAAAGCACTCACCCTCAGTCAATTTGGTTTGGCTTGCAGGTTATGATCATATAAGTGCTCACAATACCTTATGTATGTCATTTTTTTTAATGAGGTGTGCATATCTTGCATTCCCGAGTTTGCATGGATTTATGGGCATAATGAATGAATGTATGATTATGTAATTTGTCCTGTATAATTAAGTTCATTTCCATATTGGTTACTCTGTTATTGAATGCATGCAGAAGTAACCTAAGGCGTATGGCTATCAACCCTGTGAATTGGCATGACTTGCCTATGTGCAGGGAATGTATTGTAGAGAAACCTGGAAGGATTGTAGAGTCGGCGGGAACAAGTAGAGTCCTACACGGGCCTTATTAGGAAAATTGGATTCGGTTGCAGAATCATGATCCAACATAACTGTGAGGTTAGTGACATCATGATGACATGGAGCCACGTGTCAGTGATGTGGCGGTAACAACGTGGATTTCCTCAGTGGCACAACCATGGTGGTGGGTTGTGACGGTGGACTCTATAAGTCCAAGTGCCAAGGATAAATATGGATCGTGCATCAAGAAATGAGAATTGATCTCGATCGTCCGTCGGAGATCAACGGTCGAGAGGGCCTAGTTTGGGAAATATTTCCAAAGAAGGGAATCCCGATAGCCTCTATTTGAATGTCAGGTATTGGTCGATCATTGGAAGTTGGATTGAGGAAGGTTGTTCGGACACTTTGGGCACGTTAAACCTTGCAAAACTTTAAGCCCAAAAATGATATAGACCGTTAGATCGGGAAGTCCCCAACCATTGGATCCTTTGGGAAAGTTTTTTCAGGAGAATTCGTTCGGAAATTCTAGTTGTGACTTTGCATTTCCAAAGAGGTTCGTCTGACCAAACTAAATGTCATGCACCTTAGAGCCCAAAAAGATTATGGGTTGTTAGAATTAATAGATCTAGGTCATTAGATCCATCAAAATCATGGGGCTCCATTAAATATCATACAACTTGGGAGCCTGTGCTGATCTGGATCGTTGGTCGCCATGATGGTCGACCATTCGATCTATCGAATGACCATGTTGTCTCGAAAGGGACAGATGCAGATAATAATGCCATGTCAGCGAATGGTGATGTAAGTGCCATGTTAGCAGAGTGACAGGTGGAGACCCGTCATTGGGTACACGTCGTAAGGACAGACGAGTCACAAATTTCCATGTGGTAGTCGAGTATGTTGATGTTTGGACAACATCGGGAAGACATTCTCTTAGAATAATAATTAATAATATAATTATTGATTATTAAATATCATATATAATAAGTAAATGATAATAATAAATAGTTATTGATTATTCAAGGGACGCATCCTTTCATGGATGGTCACCATATGTTCCCTATATATGGAACACTCATCATTGTAATAATATATCAATCATATCTCATATGAAGAAAAAACAACATTGTATCGGAGCGAGACTGGGCTTGACTTCTTCACGGGAGGGCCCAGGGAAATGAGAGTAGAGTAAAATGTTGGGAGTGTTAAATTTATGGGGTTGTTACAATCTCTATGTACAACATACTTACTTTTTACTCCTACCTAAATTATAGAAAGAATTCCATAAATTATGGTGGGTAGTAATTTCTAGTAAAAATGTCTAATTACCTAAATATGAGAAATGTAGTGCATATTTACTTCTACCTATATTTATGCAAAGAATGGCATGAATTATGGAGGAACAATTTAACAAAGTCAAATGTTATGTGGATGGATTATAACCAAATTAATCTTTGGGTAGTTACGGAGGTATTCGCCAACAATTTATAAGAAAGAAAATTTAATTAAATTTTAAATTTAATTTTTCAAAGAGACGTGTCTTTTTTGGATCAATCTAATATTACTATAAAAAGACACAACAATAGACACACATATTTTTTCTTTCTCACATGTGGGATAAGTGATCTAAGGAAGAGACTAAGAAGTTGAAATTTTCCGAGTTACTTAGTGATGTTCTAGTGTTTACTAAACTAATATCGTATATCATTGGAAGTAATTACCACTTGCGGAAAATTGTGCTTGTTTAATTTAACACTAGAAAATCAACATGGTTAGCCGTATGACATCGAGTATATGATGGATGTGTGTTAGTAACCGTATGACATCGAGAATATGATGGATCTGTGTTGGTAGTTGTATGACATCGAGTATATGTTGGATGTGTGTTGGTAGCCATATGATATTGAGTATATGATGGATGTGTGTTGGTAGTTGTATGACATCGAGTATATGATGGATGTGTGTTGGTAGCCGTATGACATCAAGTATATATTGGATGTGTGTTGGTAGTCGTATGACATCGAGTATATGATGGATGTGTGTTGGTATTCATATGACATCAAGTATATGATGGATGTGTGTTGGTCATAATAGAAGACATATTATTTGGATGGTCATTGTATATAGTTGTGCAAAAGATAAATTGATCTCCTCTAGGAGATACTTTTTGTTGTTCTTGTTTCTTGTTCCGGGAAGGTCACAGGTAATAGCTCTAAGAAGGAGCCATAATGAAGGTCGCAGGAGGCAAACATGGAGGGAAAGACCTTCCAACATGATATCAAGGAGAGACATTTTCAGACATGATGCTCAGAGACAGGAAGTCTCTAGGAGTAATGTACCTCCCAAGACGAGACCATGCCAGATAGCATAGATAGTTCCAATGATCATGGATACAACGATTCAAGACCGATTATAGCACAACTATGGTAGATCCAGTAGAGGAGGTAAACACATTATGAGACTCAGAGGGAGCATGTGTAGCAGTCCCAATACATGAGTCAAGCCATGAGATGTTGAGGAAGAAGGCATGGCAACCGTTCCAATGTATGTAGAGGCACTCCCAAAGAGGGAGGTGGTACTACATCTAGAGGGAGCAGAGATTGAGTTAGCTCCATAGAAGGAGGAAGATCTACCTTAAGTGTCAAAGGGAGCAGAGATTGAGTTACCTCCATAGAAGGAGGAAGATCTACCTTAAGTGTCAAAGGGAGTAGAGATAGAGGAGGGGTCACCTCCAGCTCCAGAGGGAGTGTTGATGTTCTTTAGCTTCCTGAGACACTGGTTTCATGAGGGAAACTCAATATATCAAGTATGGTCCAAGATGACTTAGCATGATCAACATTTACCTATGTTGATGTGGGCAAAGGCATCCATGACTGCAATGTTGGCAAATCTTTAACAGACAGCACATGCTTGTATACTTGTCATTGATGGCAAAGTACAACAGTGTAGATGGCATGAGTACAAAAAGTATGAAATAGATGGGCATTATGAGAAGACGTTGCAGGAAGGGTTTGTAGGGTTTGGTCATAACGGATTCTATATGTTGTAATGCATCATTCAATTGTCAGGAGATCATGCTGGAATTTCGGGCTAGAATGATGTCTCTGGAGAGGACACGAGTTGTACCAGATACTCAGAAAGGACTTGTTCGTGTAGCTAGGGGAGATGAGGGTTTGTTGCACTTTCAATGGCTTAATCGAACAAGTAATGTGGTAGAAGTTGATCAAATTGTATTTCCAGATGAAGTTGTATTTGAAAAGGTCCAAGAAACCCCCGAGCGAGTGTACATTTTGAAATTCAAGGAGGATGATCGCAAATTCTTTTTCTGGATGTAGGTTCTCGATGACCGTCAGATCAAGGTTGATCTGGACCGTCGACTCCATTTCGGAGTTGCGCGACTCGCGTCTTGGAGAGGCAAGAAATATGACAATTGAAATCGCGATACGCGAAATTGCGATTTAATTGCAGCCATCAGATCAACGTTGATCTGGACCGTCGACTCCATTTCGGAGTTTCGCGACTCGCATCTTGGAGAGGCAAGAAATATGACAATTGAAATCACGATTTAATCGCAGCCGTCAGATCAAGGTTGATCTGGACCGTCGACTCCATTTCGGAGTTTCGCGACTTGCATCTTGGAGAGGCAAGAAATATGACAATTGAAATTGCGATATGTGAAATCACGATTTAATCGCAGCCATCAGATCAAGGTTGATCTGGATCGTCGACTCCATTTCGGGGTTTCGCGACTCGCGTCTTAGAGAGGCAAGAAATATGACAATTGAAATCGCGATATGCGAAATCATGATTTAATCGCAGTCGTCAGATCAAGGTGTGATCTGGACCGTTGACTCCATTTCGGAGTTTCGCGACTCACGACTTGGAGAGGTAAGAAACAAAACCATCGAAATCGCGATATGTGAAATCGCGATTTAATCCCAGCCATCAATTCATGATGCGAATTCATGATGAAATCTGGACCGTAGATTCATCGAGATCATGGACCGTTGATCTCAGCTCCATCTCGGGTTTTCGGGGATTGTGACTTGGAGAGTCGAGATGCCTCATCTCCAGACTCACGAAAGGCAAATTCATGAAAAGGACTTTTTGCATAAGCGCTTGATCATAGCCTTGGTCATATTGGGGAAGGAGCTAGTGCAGAAAAGCTCTATATCGGAACTTCAGAGATCACGACATGAAGTGTCGAGACACTCAGCCACAGGATTGCCGAAATGTCGAAACCCGATTTAAAGGCAATGTTAATAAAGTTCATCCAACGGAGCAGATAAATTAGAATATGATCGGAGGGTTACTGTTCTCTCTCACAGTTAACTCCTCAGTTACGAATCTGTTAGCGAAACGGACTCATGATTGCCGATCGGTTGGCGTTTCAGTTGCTCGGACGATTGTCTTTCTTTTGTCCAAGGAGATGCGAAGGGGAACAGCTGTGGGGGTGTGTATAAAAGAAAAAGATACAGACTGTGTGAGGGTGTTGGTTGTTCTGGATGAAAAATGAATGAAACTGTAAGAAAGGGAAAATCATAGGATGCGCAAAGTGAGACTGAGAATATGCGCAGTGTGAGATAAAACTCAGAGAAGAGTAACAGATGAGGAAAAGACTTGAAGCAGAGCAGAATAACAGAACAAGTTGAAGCAGAGCAGAATGACAGAACAAGTTGAAGCAGAGCAGATTTGTAGAACAGACAAAGGAAGAGAAGAATTGCAGAACAGTTAGAAGAAGACCAAATTTACAGAACAAAGAAAGATTGGTAAGAATCGATTTATCTGTGTAGTTGTCTGTTTATTTATTCATTCATATTCCAGGGTGGTTGGGAGGTGCTAGGGAGGACTATTGTCCTCAGAGGTTCAAGTGGGAGCTTGAACACATGGAGTTGTAACTTCCATCTGGTTGCAGCCAGAGAAACTAGGGTGGCAGGGTGGTGCAGGGGAGAACAAGTGTTCTCTGTTATACAGGTTGGAGCTTATGTAACTGGAAGTTGGTGCTTCCATCCAGTTGGTGCTAGAACATTCGGGGAGTTGGTGCTTCCTTCTAGTGGGTGCTAGAGAAACAAGAGAGTCGGTGCTCTCAAACAAGTTGCAACATATAAAACAGAGGTAGCAGCCTCACATTATAGATGATGTACAGAACTTAAAAGATTGCCTATCATTTCGAAGAAGAAGAGGTTTTCTCCCTTTATGGGTTTCCTCATGAAAATCTGTCTCTATGTATACCTTATGTGTGACTGATACTCTTTACTTTTACTGTCCATATGCTGTATAATGTTGATGATCACTTGAAGAAAGATTAAGAATGTTTTAATAGACTTAAAACTATTTAAGCTCAATAACAACTGATTCACCCCCCCCCCTCTTAGTTGTCTTAGTAATTTCAACAATTGGTATCAGAGCAGGTTCCTTTTATTCAAAGGTAGATCTGTAAGCTTAAACATGACAAGTCATGAAGGGACTTCAGCCTCTAAGCCCCCTCTATTTGATGGAACAAATTTTGCCTTCTG
>ML800110.1:133143-146886 GCA_009831015.1 Picea engelmannii
TTTATTTATTCATTCATATTCCAGGGTGGTTGGGAGGTGCTAGGGAGGACTGTTGTCCTCAGAGGTTCAAGTGGGAGCTTGAACACAGGGAGTTGTAGCTTCCATCTGGTTGCAGCCAGAGAAACCAGGGTGGCAGGGTGGTGTAGGGGAGAACAAGTGTTCTATGTTATATAGGTTGGAGCTTGTGTAACTGGAAGTTGGTGCTTCCATCCAGTTGGTGCTGGAACATTAGGGGAGTTGGTGCTTCCTTCTAGTGGTTTCTAGAGAAACAAGAGAGTCAGTGCTCTCAAACAAGTTGCAGCTTGTAAAACAGAGGTAGCATCCTCACATTGAGCTGGTGCTCAATTATAGATGATGTACAGAACATAAAAGACTGCCTATCATTTCGAAGAAGAAGAGGTTTTCTCCCTTTATGGGTTTCCTCGTGAAAATCTGTCTCTGTGTATACGTTATGTGTGACTGATGCTCTTTACTTTTACTGTCCATATGCTGTATAATGTTGATGATCACTTGAAGAAAGATTAAGAATGTTTTAATAGACTTAAAACTGTTTAAGTTCAATAACAACTGATTCACCCCCCCCCCCTCTCAGTTGTCTTAGTAATTTCAACATGCAATGTATGTTCATAACAAAAGTCCTCATAAGACTTTGAGGAACATGACACCCGAGGAGGCCTTCACCAGAGTGAAGCATGAGGTTGGACACTTTGGGATATTTGGGTGTCCAATGTACATTCATGTACCTAAGGAGAAAAGGATTAGCTAGACCCTTCAGGCATAAAGGGTACATTTGTGGGGTACAATGAGTCTTTGAAGGCATACCAGATCTACATCCCAGGTCAGAGAGAGATTGAGGTGAGCATAGATGTTACCTTTGAGGAGGAGGTATCCTTTAAGAGATCTAGAGTATCTCACATGGAGATTGATCCAATTGTTCCCATTGATCATGTAGCTCCAGTTGATGTTCCCAGAGATATTGCAGTAAGTCGAAAGAGACCTACATGGGCTCGTCAAACTCTGCAAGAGGCAGAAGGATATGCAGCTCCTCGTGGTACCTTCTGAGTGAGCAAGAGACCTTAGAGATATTCATGCTATGCCACAACTATAAGCCACATCATTCATTTTGAGCCTTCATGTTATGAGGAGGCAAATAGTTATCCAGTATGGAGAGATGTCATGATGGAGGAGTATCAATCCATCATGAAGAATGATGTGTGGGATATTGTTTTGAGACCTGAGGAGAAGTATGTAGTGACTTCCAAATGGATCTACAAGATCAAACACACAGTTGACGAGAGCATCGAGAGGCACAAAATGAGATTTGTTGCTAGAGGATTATCTCAAGTGGAGGGAATAGATTATGAGGAGACATTTTCTCCTGTTGTTCGATACACTTCTATCCAGATGATTATTTCCCCTGCAACATCTATGGGTTGGAGAGTACATTGAATGGATGTAAAGATAACCTTTCTCAATGAAGAGATTGAGGAAGAAGTATACATCGAGCAGCCAGTTGGTTTCGTGATACATGAGAAGGAGTCTCATGTGTGAAGGTTGAAGAAGGCCTTGTATGGACTCAAGCAACCACCTCGAGCTTGGTATGCAAGGATTGATGGACACTTGATGATTTTTGGGCTTCAACAAAAGTGTTGTTGATCCTAGCCTGTACTACAAAACTTTTAATGGTGAGTCCTTGATTTTGGTCCTCTACGTTGATGATTTATTCCTCGCCGGTACAGAGAGCCTTATTGTTGAATGCAAGTATGTGTTGGCCTCTAAGTTTGAGATGAAGGACCTTGGTATGATGCACTACTTCTTGGGACTAGAGGTGTGGCAAAGAATTGATGAGATCTTCTTGAGTCAGGGGAAGTACACAGTTGAGATATTGAAGAAGTTTATGTAATATTCCAGATATAAAAAAGTATGGCTACGGGTATGGGCCATGATGATGAGGGAACATGAAAAAGGGCGGGTGGGACCACACAGAAAATGGGTTATGGGTGAAGTGTATCACAACGATCAGGGCGACGAGTTGAATCCAATGGGGTAAAGCCCAAATAAGGGTGTTGGAAGGGGGTTGAGTCCATAAGAAAAAAAAAGTTGCTGAAAAATGATAGGTATGACTGCGGTAAGGGCGAAGAGAGAAATCCAACAAAATAGGTCTCAAATAATGGTGCCAACAGGATCCAGACTCGTTTTTTTTTTTTTTACTCATGTGGAGTTATACTCCGATCTGAATAATACTGCAGTGATGAAATGCCCAAATGCTAAACAGGAAGAAATGTGTAGTAATTTCGCAACTCAAATGCAAGAGACACAGTTGCACCGCAATAGATCTTGTTTGTTCTATTTTTGTTTCCCTCCCAAGGGTTAGGTATTCAAGGGTTTTACAGACAAGGGTTTTCCCTGTGCTATAACTCTCTGATATACGTACGGGGTCCAACAGTAGTACTCAACCCAATATCTCAGGGCACCAACTAAGGAGGCTAGATTGTGCCCTTAGCCATACTACCTGACTACCCAAGTACTAGAGAGTATCTTCCTAAGTGTTGTTTTTGGTGGCAATATAGTAGTCAGGCGACCGATCAATTTATCTATGGAGGGCTTTAGGAGATCTAGGTCAATTCGTATACAGGTGTTGTCTAATGCGCTACCACTCGAAGGGGTACCAACAAGGGTTACAAGGGTGGCCAACAAATGTGCGCTTAAGTACCACTTGTATTTCCTACGTGTATGAATCCCCGACCATGGGTTTATGCACGTAACAATAGATCTTTGTAGCTTAAAGACGTTGGAATACGTCTCTACCCTGGAAAAAAATTAACCCACAATTTTCTGCCGAGGAAGGTGCTCTGATACCACTTGTAATATTCCAAATATAAAAAAGTATGCAGAACGGAAATAAATAGCTAGAAATGGCAGATAAATAACAATATAACCATAGCAACACCACAATAATACCAAAATGATACCAGAATAACACCAAAAATAGCACTTTGATTACTGAGAGCAATGTTCACTTGCCTCTTCGAGGGGAAAACCTCCAGCAGAGCAGAGATCTATTACAATAATATCCAAGACTAAAGTTCTCATACCCTCGACTCCTATTTATACTTAATATGTCTATCAAAAGAACCATCTAGAGGAAGATCCTTCTAGAAGTGGAAGCTTCTATTAGGTCTTCTTACATTGGACTTATTCTTTCTTATTGCTAGGCCTTATTAATATTGACCTTTATTACATGGAAATATATTATTCTACCTATGTGAGGAGTTAGGTCCCTAACAGTTTGGGACGTTGAACTTGAAGCCCGTGGCTACACCAATGGTGAAAAATCTGAAGAAACTAAGTGTGTCTTCTTCCGATTCTGACGAAAGTGATCTGACTCTGTACATACAGCTGATTGGATCATTGATGTATCTGGTTAACACCAGACCAAATATTTTATATGCAGCGAGTGCACTTAGCCATTTTATGAGTCAGTCGAGATAGACACACTGGATTGCTGCGAAGCATGTGTTGAGATACCTGCGAGGCACAATTGGATATGGTCTGAGATATACTTCCAGTATTGATATGATATGGCAGGAATATATTGACTTTGATGGGCAGGGAGCGCAATGGATAGAAAGAGCACCTTCGAGTGTTGCTTCACTTTGGGATCTTCCATGGTTTCCTGGTGTAGTAGGAAACAAACTTTTGTGGCTTTGAGCACAACATAAGTAGAGTACATTCCATTAAGTATGTCATTCTGTGAAGCAGTGTGGCTTCACAAGCTCCTTGCAGATTCATTTGAACATGTGCTAGTTTCCACCATTATTCATTATGGTAACCAAAGTTATGTGAAGATCTCAGAGAATCCAGTGTTTCATGACAAATCGAACCACATTGAGATCAAGTACCATTACATCCGAGACATGGTGCAGAGGAGGGAAGTATTGGTGCATTACCTTCCTACAGATGAGCAAGTTGTTGATGTTCTTACCAAACCAGGACGAAGTTCAAGTACTTCTGTGACAGAATTGGCGTGGCAGAGAATGCCTCCCTCACTGAGAGGGAGTGTTGATGTTTGCATCTTCTTGAGACATTCTCCATATCGTACTCCTTTGTTACTGAGTTGAGTTGATCTATGATTACACTTATCCGAGAAGGGATAAGTGTGTTTGGGCTTATAGCCCAACATCCCTTGTGGAGAGCACATGAGGACATGTCAAGGGAGTTGACCTTGACGTCACACACTATGGGGAGTTGACCCTAGTGTTTCTACAGGAAGTATTCTCTAGAAGTCCACATGGGAGTGCCATGTGTGACATACATTCTCCATATCGTACGCCTCTGTGAATTGAGTTGAGTTGATCTGTGAGGACACTTATTCGAGAAGGGATAAGTGTGTTTGGGCTTATATCCCAACATCCCTTGTGGAGAGCACATGAGGACATGACAAGGGAGTTGACCTTGACGTCACACACTATGGGGAGTTGACCCTAATTGTTCCTGGAGGGAGTAGCCTCTAGAAGCCCACATGGGAGTGCCATGTGTGACAAACCTTTTGTTACTATGGTGGTTGTGTACCACTGGTGGAGACTGTGTGTCTCTAGACAATGGTTGTGTACTACTATGGAAAGATACCTCCCTAGCTAAGAGGGAATGTTGATGTTTTAGCATCGGTCGGACCTTCTTCTAGATTGGGTTGCAGACCAAGGGAGATAGGATACATTTATCATAAAGGTGCACTTGTGGTAAATGGGTCCAGACGCAGTCCTTCCTTGATCATGACAAGGAATAATATGGACTCGAGGTGCTTGAAGTGCTTTCTACATGTTAGTTAGCATTAGGCTGACATTCACTCACATGTGTGTACTTGTGGTGAAAGATCTTGGTGTGGTCTTTGTCCTAGTCTTTGTGATTTGACAAGGAATAATAAAGACTCAAGATTCTATATGTTATTAGATGTAGACCCAGAGTGAGCCCAATCTTAGAGAGAGTTAATTGACACAGAGGGAGAGTCGCAGAAGGAGTTTATCCTTGGTTCAGGTGGGAGAGAGACGTCTCCCAAGATTGACAAACAAGTGTCATGAGTCTAGGGTGAAGTTTGTATACTTCAAAGACAATCTTGGCATGATGCAGAATGTCTCCCTCGTTGAGAGGAAGTGTTGATGTTTGGACAACATCGGGAAGACATTCTCTTAGAATAATAATTAATAATATAATTATTGATTATTAAATATCATATATAATAAGTAAATGATAATAATAAATAGTTATTGATTATTCAAGGGACACATCCTTTCATGGATGGTCACCATATGTTCCCTATATATGGAACACTCATCATTGTAATAATATATCGATCATATCTCATACGAAGAAAAAACAACAAAGTATAGGTAGGGCTCGTTGTTTCCATTGGTAAGT
Source organism: Picea engelmannii (assembly GCA_009831015.1). Lineage (NCBI taxonomy): Eukaryota > Viridiplantae > Streptophyta > Pinopsida > Pinales > Pinaceae > Picea > Picea engelmannii. Next base: position 138,559 of record ML800110.1, read on the forward strand.
GACGAGAGGAATAGATCAAATATCGAGAGTTAATCTCGATCGTTCATCGACGGACTCGATGAATGTGGGCCATTCATTCTATCGAGAGTTGGGTTTCAAGAAGATCTTTTAGCGGTGTAAAGCGAAGTTTTCCCTAACGGAAGAGTCCGACAATGTATCAAACTTTGTATTTCGGGAGAAATCATGAGGCGTGGTAAATTAACATTCTGACAGTGTAAGTTTGAAGGAAGGGGAGTCTGACAGTGCATCGGTCTTCAGATTCATGGAAAATCGTGAACTTGGTAAGTTGTTCTTCTTTGATAAGATTTTCTCGATAGCCTTCTAGCCTTTGTATTTTGGAAAGGCGAGAGTATGGAAAGAAAGGATAACTCGATAGTCTTCGGACTGCAGACTTCAAAAAGATCCATGAGGCACAGTAAGATGGACATCCCGACGGTGGAAGCTCAATAAAGAGAATCTGATAGGCTTGTGGGGGAATCTTATAGTGTTGCAAGATTTGGACTTTGGATGAACTCATGAAGACTTGCAACTGGAGTTTCTGTTGGGGGTTTTCCAAAGTCTAATGGGTTTTGAAAGCGTGAAGGCCCATTTTTGTCAGTATAACAACATGACACATCATCAAGCAGGTGCAAGATAGGTCCACTTGGACGACAATGGACCAGTGATGTCAGTTATCACATGTGAAGTAAGTCTACGTGGATAGAGTGATGTCATCATAAAAAAAATCCCTAGGGAACTTTAAAGGGGCTTAACTTCTTTCCTAGAGCTCAGAATTGAACATAATTATAGTCATTGGAAAGATCTTAGAGAGCATAATTGGCTCATGAGCTCAGAATCAAAATTAAAGTGATGGTTATGAAGAGGAATTTTGTATGCCCCACCGGCCTAATGATGATTAGGGGGTTGGGTATGTTACATTTGTGGTATTTATCCTATCCATATGTCATTTATTTAGGGCAATATAAAGCCATAAATGATGAAGATATGCCTAAATATAAAAGATCTTTCATGAAAGGTCATTCATTTATACATTCATTTCAATGTTGAGTTTCTATATTTTAGATCACTCTTCCCACAACAGTGCAAGGCATCAAAATATATCATGCCACCATGGCTAGTTGGTTTTCTAATAGAGAAGGAGTTGTGTGAATATGAAGAGACAACTTTGAATAATGTTAATATCAAGGAATAACTTAGAAGGATGCAACAACAATGGATACATGAAACATATGAAGAGGCAAATGAACCTCAATGTCACCATGTGTAGTGTGCAAAACAAATATCTAGGCTAGTATAAGAAATACCATGGCTAGCAACTTAAATTGGAAGGCAAGCATCACGCCTCATGTAGGAGATAGCATTTAGGTTATGTACGTTGTGAGAACTATGTGAAAAATTGTGTTTCTGAAATACTTACATCACATGGCTTTAAACTTAGCATTTTCAATTAATGTTTTTTAGTAAGATTTTATTATATATATTTAGGAATTATTTGACAGCATAGAGGGTTTTCTTTGGAACAAAGGTTGTGTATTCCATTGTATTTTTGTCTCATATTTCCACTTTACTAAGTATATATGGAAAATGACATATTGAAAATATTGGCACGTCTTTTAATTTTTCATGGAATTTATAAGTTCCTCAAATTCATTCTTGTGTTCTCCACGAATGCATTTTAGTGTCTTTTTACTATTACAAAGAAGCTACTTTTAAACTTGCATGTCGTGACCTTGTTATGAACCATAGTAGTCATGAGAAGCTAGGTTGAACTCTTGGATGACAATTGTTTCTTATCTTGTGTGTGTGTGTGTGTCTATTATGTGTAATATAATGTAATGCTTCAAAGTTTGGTGTCATGTATATGTGTTACTATGACCACATTTTTTTTTTCTTTAACATTATATTCCTCGCTAACGTTAAATACAACAAACATATCCAAAGTACTATTCATTATTATTGTCTGCTTTTTTTTTTTTCTAGGTAACAACTCCCAGGGAAAACCCCCAAGTACTTACAACAATATTATCAATATGAACTCAACATGTCATTAATGAGAATAGACCATGGGTGGAAAGAATAACACTCCATCCCAAGATCACACAAACAAAACCCAATTAACAATTACTTGTTAACATCAAAATAATAATTCTAATTATATTTAATCTCTTAATATTGAAAATGTCAAAATTATATAAAAATATTAAATAAATAATTTAATATTAGAAATATAAAAAATTATTTAAAAATATAATCAATTTCTTTTTAATTTATATTTTATTATTAATAAATATATGGAAGGAAAACTTTACAAACTCACAACCTCCAAAATGAATAAATCAAATTCAATTTTGATAGGATCTCAAAAGAAAGCGCTAATATTGTGGAAGCAACCGGAGCTTCTAAAAACTTATAAAGATACAATTTTGACTTTCTATTCTTCTAGATGTTCCACTTAAAAAACAATTAGGTGGATAAAATGCCCTCATTAGCAATTTTAAATGATTGATAAATTATTCAAAAATTGAGTGGGCTCAAAGGTGAAAGGTATAATTGGTATATGATCCATTTCTAGCCATAATATCTTAGCCATAATATCTTTAAAAAGGGAAAAAAAAGGGAGTAATAATTTCTTCATATATTGAGTTTTACCCAATAAATGGTGCAATTTTAAATGATTGATAAATTATTAAAAAATTGAGTGGGTTCAAAGGTCAAAGGTCCAATTGAGATATGATTCATTTCTAAGAAGCTAAAGACAAGCAACAAAGGTCATAATATCTTTAAAAGGGAAGAAGAAGAAAAATGGAGTAATCATAATATCTTTAAAAGGGAAGAAAAAAAAAGAAGAAGGGAGTAATCATTTCTTCATATATTGAGTTCTACCTAATAGAATGAATGGATATGAGAGGGTTATGTAGAATGGATGTAAGATATTTTTTAATTTGTGTGGATTTTTTATTTTAACCATTTTCATGATAAGTGCAAGTTAAGAGGAAATGTTAAAGTAAAAGTAATAAGATAAAAAATATATATATTATTTTATTAATAACAAGAAAAAAGATGTTTAGTCAACATTGAAAAAGATAAGTTGACATATACATATATTTCACATTTATATTTAATAATGAAATTATTAATAAAATTATGATTTATATAAAATTATAAATCATAATTTTATTAGTAATTTTAACTTAATTAAATCTTCAAATCTATTGTTAAAAAACATTTTAATTCAATTTGAGCTCACACCTGAAAATTTGAAAAGTTATCTTAGATTTTAATCATTTTTTTTTCATGATTTCTCTTTCTAATAGTTGTGTTTGAAAAACCATTCATAAAAGTTGTTTAATTAAAATTAGCCTCTTGTCTAACAAGTTTGGTTTGAACATAAGGAAGTGAAAATTTGAAAAGTTATCTTAGATTTTAATCATTTTTTTTCTTGATTTCTCTTTCTAATAGTTATGTTTGAAAAACCATTCATAAAAGTTGTTTAATTAAAATTAGCCTCTTGTCTAACAAGTTTGGTTTGAACATAAGGAAGTGAAGAGTTTTACATTTTTTGAGTTTTAATTTTTATTAACTTTGTTTATTATTTTGACTAAGTTTTTTTTATTTTTATGTAATGTTTTGGAGAGCTTTCTAATTATATAGTATATTTTTTTCTAACTAGGACAATTTGGTAATATAGAAAATTTGGTAATTTGATTAAAAATTAGACAAAATTTCAGGGGTATTGTTCCACCAAGGATAAAAGTTAGATCATGTTGAAACTTTATCATGATTGAAATTTCTATTGGATTCTTGTGAGATTTGTGGTTGGAAAAAGGGTAATTTTTCTACAAGATTAACTTACTTTGATGTTCTGGCAACTTGAGATAGTTATAGAGACACTTAAAGACAAGCATTAAACTTATGACACTAAGGGTTGATGACCTGCATGCACATATTATGAACCTAAGTCTACACCCATATGCTCCCCTTAAAGCTTGCCATTATTTTAAGCCCATCAAGTATGGAAATAACAATAGGGAGCAGGGAGTTTCACACCCTTAATAAACAAATCTCATGGATTTCACTAAATACCTTGACTAGGGTTCATTCCCATGGGTTGATCTAGTATGTTAGTTAGCCACATAAGCTCCTAGAGGTAGGGGTTGAACCTATAACATAGGGAGGTCAACATGTATGCACATATTACGAACCCAAGCTTGTTGTTGTGTTTTGTTTAAGGCTTGCCATTTTTGTAGTTTTTCGTGCTATAATCTAGTGACATGTTAGAAGACTTTTTGTGACGGTGACCTAGCCCATCCCCATGTTTTCCTTAAGGTTTGAGTATTTCATAATAGGTAGGGTTGTGGTATAGCAACTAGTCAGAGTGCTTGTTGTGACAATATCCCAGTGGTCAAATCCTATTATAGAGTCTCTAATAAAACATTTTGTACACACATGTTATAAACCCAAGCACACCTCCATATTTCCCTTAATGCATGCAAACATAGGAAAAAGGATGATGATACAACAAAATGCACGTATTCAAAAACCCCTTTCTAGAGTTCGACAAAAAATTTATGAGCATCATTCCAACTAGATTGTGGAAAATAGGAACAAAGATAAAGATACATCAAAAAACACCTTTCCGACAACCCCTCGTTGGAATTTGACAAACTTTCACAACCATCATTCCAACTTTTTGATATTCCCTCATTGGATTATGGAAGATAGAAATAAGGATGAAGATACAATGAAATGCACCTTTATAACAATCCCTTATTGGAATCATACAAAACCTTTGCCACCAACATTCCAACTATGCTATGGAAAACAAAATGAAAGTTGCGGAATATAGGAAGAAGGATAAAGATACAATAAAACACCCTTTTTCGACAACCCCTTGTTGGAATCCAACAAAACTTTCATAAGAAACCATCCAAATAGTCTATATTTAACAAAATGGGAATTTATATTTCATAAAATAGGAAACAAGGTAAAAGATACAACGAAATGCAACTTTTCTAGAAGGGGTTAGCCACATGCAAGCATTATGAACGTCGTGTTCAACTTAACTATAATCTACCTTGTGTTATAAACAATTAGATATGAAATGTTTCATATTATAAAGTGTTATCTAACCTATATTGTTAGTCTTTATTAGTAACGAGCATTATCCACTCTAAGTATATACTCTTAGAAATAGGTAGAAGGTTGAAATTGTTTGTACATATCGTATTTTATTATAATGATCAAATTCATTTCATAATTTGATCTCTATTCATTATGAGTTTAGATAATACCTATAAATGATTTTAAATAATACTTATAAATTAATGATGATATAGATATAAGGTATACAGCGGGATCAAAACCTTCTTTGATACAAACTCAATATTCAAATACAAACTCCAACTTCTAAACACATGTGTTCACGATTTCATAAGAGGCACTCGTAATTTTGGCTTTCTTGAAGGTTACTCTTTGACCATTTAAGGTCTTAGAACTGACAGAGCTTTATGAGAATTGAGTAACACAATACTAGCTCACCCTTCTTATCACCGAGTCTTTTATGATCTCTGGGTTCACCAGTTGGTGTAGGGGGAGAGCATACTTCAAATTTGGATGGACTCTCTAACTTATAGACTGGTCTCAATTTCTAGTCACCTTAGATCGCATGAGAGCAAGGAGGGAGAACATACTCTATCAATCGACAAACCAATGATCAAATGAGAGGTGAGAGCCTTATTTTATAGCTCGTTGAGTTGGTAGCTGGTAACTCAAAACTTACAAGTGCAAGTCAAAAGCACTCCACTATTGAAATCTACAGTATTGTTGGCAGACTAACAAAAATTTTAAGGTACTAAAACAATCTAAGTATTGGATTTGAGGCATGCAGGACTACGCATGTTATCTCGTCCATTAGTGGTCCAAAGGACATATGGGGACCCAATTCCAACATATGACAGCCTGACGATTGCACAATGGAGTATCATGTTACCCACAAAATGAATAAAACCATGACTTATAAGTAGATGTACTAGGATATATATGGCCCAAACTTACACAGTGCAACATACACTGTCCACGAGGTGAATCTACATAAAATATTAAAAGAATATGTACAAAGATTATAAGGATCTTTGTAACACACCCACTACGGCATAATAGATTTTTTGCCTTTGACTCTCTCCTTTTTCTCGAGGGACAGAATCCCCGAGTTCCTACGAGGTCCTAGCACAGGCTAGTCCTTCCTGTCGGGACCTTCCCTAAGCCAATCCGTCGGTTCTTTCATTGAAAACCAGTCTTGTACAACTCAGGTACCAAGTGCGGGCTTCACCTCCATGTTATCATTGGTTATGACCCCGGCCAAACCAAGAGGCGCCTTTCGCACTTCGTGACTCAACGATGCACGAGGGTCGAGTCTTTCGACTCTTAAAACCCCGAACCCCAAAATCATACCTTTGGTGAGATCGACGGCCGCGAGTCTCTCCCCTGATCCGACGGTCCTAGCCGTATCGGGACTTCAGTAACCGGGAGTTTGAAAAGCAAGGGGGTCGAGTTTTTCGACTCTTCAAACCCCGAACCCCAAACCCTATTCACACTAAGTCGATTCGGAGTTTCGCACTATGGGACTTCGCGACTTGCGAAGACGAGGGTTATTGCTCTATGGTTTCCCGGGTGCCGAAACGCCGAAAAGCCGAAACCTATTCATACTAAGTTGCTTCGGGGTTTCGCACACCGGGGCTTCGTGACTTACGAAAACGAGGGGTCCTGCCCTTTGGTCTTCCGAGTGCCGAAACGTTGAAATGTCGAAAACTATTCCCGCTAAGCTGCTTCGGGGTTTCGCACACCGGGGCTTCGCGACTTGCGAAGACGAGGGGTCCTGCCCTTTGGTCTTCTGGGTGCCGAAATGCTGAAATGCCAAAAACTATTCCCGCTAAGCTGCTTCGGGGTTTCGCACACCGGGGCTTCGCGACTTGCGAAGACGAGGGGTCCTACCCTTTGGTCTTCCGGGTGCCGAAACGTCGAAATGCCAAAAACTATTCCCGCTAAGTTGCTTCGGGGTTTCGCACACCGGGACTTCGCGACTTGCGAAGACTAGGGGTCCTGCCCTTTCGTCTTCCGAGTGCCGAAACGTCGAAAAGCCGAAATGTCGAAGTCTCTTCACGCTAAACCGATGGTCCAGATCACTCCTGGATCAACGACCACGATCACGTCGCGATTTCACGAATCGTGAGTTCGTGCAATCCTACCCGTTGACCACTCCAAGTTGTGGGTCAACGAAATGATGCCCGACTGCCACGCGTCCTGTGCCGATGGGTGGTTCCGAATTACTTCGGGACTTTCAGGACATTGCGAAGTCCACCCTCCAGCCTATGTAAAGGTTAAGGTCAACAGGCAATAGAGCTCCGACAGATCCTCCCGAGGGTTCCTGGGTAAATTATCCCTAGGTTTGGTGATCTGACTAAAGCCTTCCTAAATCGCCGAGCTATATACTCTGCGGTAGGGGGTAAGGTAAACTCGTGGTTTTACCATCATAGTAGCCCTTCCAAGGGACTTACTCCGACTTAGGAGTGCGAGGAAACTTTTCGAGAGAAGTGCCTTTGGGAAATTAAGCCAATGCATAGCGCGAGCCAGGTAGATGGGGTCGTTCTCCAGGGCACAGACTCGTATCCTGAACCTATTCATTATATGTCTAGACCGATTATGGTCATATAAGTATAAGTATGCATCCATTGCCTCCAAATCAAAACACAGGCAAACACTTCCATACAGAAAACATTCATGAGCGTATAAACATGAGCATGCATTCAGTTCGAAATGTAAGACATAACACTTATTAGGAAACACCAGTCGTGTTGCGACAACTGAGATGGGTGCTCTTTTCCACCCAACCGTAGGCTCAATGAATCCAGATGGATTTACCACTAGCCACCCCGGAGCTAGACCACGATGCTTGGAGATTCAGTCTCCTATTTCCAGCTCCAAGGAAGTCTAGAACGAAGGTTTTTCTTTCTCCTCCACTGTTCGGGACTCCTGGTCTCTCCAGAGTTCCTTCTGTCTTCTTCCTCTACGATCCCTTTCGTGTGCGCTCTCCCCCCCCCACACTTCCTTTCTTGCCTTGTTCTACAAGGTTGCGTGTGGCGCGAATTTCCCTGTCCGTGGTCAGGTCTGAGGGCTTCTACGGATGGGCGGTTCACCCCCATCCCCTCATTAACTCATGAGGAGCCTCCCCACCTACCATCCTAGCGAGTAATTCATTCCAGGGTCAGAGAGCCGCTTTGGTCTTTGAGCCAGTAAAGACCAATACGGTATTGGTTCGGTGGAAGTTAACGC
>ML800110.1:172982-191485 GCA_009831015.1 Picea engelmannii
CGGGGGGGGGGGAACAGGGGGGTTACCGTTTACTGCAACTTAGGAATTGACGGATATATGGAAGTAGGTTTTGATTGGATAGGACATAGTCGACAATGCTAGCATCCCTGTGTGAGGGAAATATGCAAAACTGTTGGACTCCAAGAAGTATGGTAGGCCATTAAAGATCAACAACTCATGAGACTCACCCAAATGTATGAGGTTCCTTCCATAAATTGAAAGGGGGGCCGAACCCACAGTCTGACATCTTGTGAAGGTCCATTGAGTCTAGGTCTATCTTCTGAAGGCATAAAGCATCCTTGGATATGTTGTGTAGTATCTATTGGTTATTGGTACAACATTGAAGTCCCTAGAAGGATGAGCTCACCTTGAATTGAACATTGGAAAATATTAGCATATAAATCCAAGTATGGGCCTCACTAGATTCATTATGTAGAGCATAATTTGATGAAGTAGGGGGGAAATAATTGACCATAATGAAGATTTCATCGGGAAGAGGGGATGTGCCACTAATCCTGACGCACATGAAACAAGTTGCCTCATCAGATCTAAGATATAACAAGCAACACCACTTGACCCCCTAACCCCACCAGTACTCTGTGTATCCTGTCTGCAAATTGAAAACAAGTGATAGGTTGGATAGTATGCTATAGTCCGAACAAGACTTGCATGGGTCTTGGTCTGACATAGAATATTCGAGGGTTTGAGTGCATCATAAAGTGACCTTGGAGAGGATTAGATGGCCCCATTACAATTCTAGCACCTGACTGAAATGCCTGAATCACCACTTATGCCTTGGTGAGGGCATAATTTGGTAGACTTGGGCTCCAAATACCTTGGGGGAGGGGAGTCCTGAATCACTGCTTCAAGATCTTAGATGACTGTCGATTTCCTTGCTTTCCAAGCCTTTGCTACCCAATCTTGAGATTTTTTTAGTTCTACAACTTGGGAATGTGTAAGGTTTGCTTCCAAGAATATTTTACAGGGAAGTGAGAAGAGTCTTTGTTTGGCTCTTATAGCTTGCTTCTATTTCCCAAAGTTTGGAATCTAAGGAAGAGGGTAGTGGAATTTGAATTGCACCAAGCACTCTTGGGGCTGAGGTCTAGGAGGCTCAATATGTCCTGGAGAAAAGAGGTCCTTGCTTGCATGGGGATTTATTTCGGATTGGATGCGGAAAGATCTAGCATTCTCAATTTTCTTATTGACATAATATCATGGAGAACAACCATCAATTTCAGTACTTTCTTCTGTAGATCAACATGCACAAGAACCTTATTTAGTGAGTCAATTATGTGATTGCTTATACTTATTCTTTGATTATGTGCAGTGGCCACATTGGGTTCCTTGTCTTCAAGGTCTCTTACATTGATCATTTGATTATGATCATTTTTCAAGAGCTTTTCTGATGAATTTTGAGAACTTGAGTGGATAAGTGTTGAGAATCCACAAGAGAAAAAAAGAGAAAAAAGACAAAAAGAAGTGATTTATCATTTAGGTTTAGGGTTAGGTTGATAAATCCAATCCTGTAATGTCCCCATTTTTGGATTTCCTTGCTCTGCAGTTGGAGATGACCTTATGGGATTATGTCAGCCTGACTAGAGGGGTAATTTGAGGTTAACAGTGAGCTCGGGCCGTTTGCAAGAGTTATAAGATGCTTTTAGAGGTCCGCTTATCATCTGGATCATTCTTGCACAGTCAGATTTCGATTTCGTTGCATTTCGACCGTTCCCATAATTTGGGAGTATTATTGAGCATAATTTAATGGATTACTAAGGTTGTCATTTTAATAAATTATCTAAGAGGGGAACCTTGGTGTAATAGCTCATTGGAACCATAATGAAGAGCTTTAAATGTTGGAGAGGATGAAAAGTGACTTCTAGAGCTGATAAATGCTTTAAAAGTCAAATAAATCACTTTTTGGAGTAAAAGGGGTAATAAATTAATAAAGTGATTTTACTAAAGATAAATTAAAAAGTCACTTGAGAGTAAATAGGTAAAAGGGTCAATAAAAATGGTGAAAGGGGAGATAAAAGAAAGATGAGAGCTCATTCTCTCATTATGTTGATGATTATTTTTGATATTTGGAGAGCTCTTGGAGCCTTTGGGTGAAACCCTTGTTTGGATTGTTTTCGGTGGTGATAGATTCCACCCTAGCTGGTTAGGTTTCGGTGGTGAAAGATTCCACCCTAGCCATTTGTAATGTCCCCATTTTTGGATTCCCCTACTTTACAGTTGGAGGCGACCTTATGGGTCTATGTTAGCTTGACCAGAGGGGTAAATGGAGCTTAACAGGGGGCTCGGGCGAATTGGAGGAGTCATATGAGGCCCAACCTAGTCCATTCACCTTATTTCATTATTAGGATCACTTCCGCATAATTCGGTCTTGATTCCGTGGCATTTCAACGATTTCCGTAAATTAAGGGTATTATTGAGTATAAATTAATTAAATGCACTCAAGGTGTTATTTGGGTCATATTGTTGGAGGGAACACCTTCGTGTAATAGTTCATTGGAATCGAGACGAAAAAATCTGGATGATGAGAAAGACACTTCTGACGTCCAGGAACAACTTACAAATCAAGTAATTGCTTTTCGACATTAAAAAGGGGTTGATTAATTAGTAAAGCGATTTTACTAAAGCTAAATTATAAAGTCACTTTACTTTATTAAAAAGGGTAAAAGGGTCCGAAAAGGGTCAACAAAAGAATAAAAGGGGAATGAGGGCCCCCCTCTCTCATTATTCACTTGTATTTTCTAAAAAACAAATTGAGAGAGCTCTTGTGGCTTTGGCTGTTTGGGACATAAACCCTAGAGAGATTTAGAGATTGGTTTCGGCGGTGAGACTATCCACCCTAGCTGATCGAAGGGAGGAGATCATGCAGATTTCTTCATTACACTTCAGTGTAACTAAACATCTCGTCATTTGGTAGCTGATTCTTGTTTGTAGAGGTTGATTTTTCTTGTGGAGGTCAAGTTTACTTGTCAGGGGGCGAATTTCTAGATTGGGCCAAGTTTATTCAATAACGCTGAGTTTTCTCTTGAAGTTGGGTCATATATCTTCCTTGGGGCCGAGTTTAATAGAGTGGGGGCTGTGTTGTTGGGATAAGGCTTGATTTCTCCTTTGATGGGCACATTTTGTTGAAGGAAATTCATGGGTTCTTCATGCTGGGCCATTTTCTTGTGAGTTGGGCGCAATTTTGAGGCTAAGTGGTCGAGTTTTCATTCCCAAAGCTGAGTTAGACAACAGATTGAAGTTCTATTGCACACAGGCCACTCCTCGAAGGAAAGATCGTATTTCTCTGCTGAAACTGAATTATCTATATTTGATCGAGTTCTTTGAATAGGAGGCGATTTATCTCAGTCAGACAACGATTTTGGGAGCAACAAAGGTGTCATTTGGAGGGAAAGCTCGTGGCAGTATTACTCTTCCAACACATAAAGGACCGTTATCTGAGATGTATCAATCAAAATTGTGAGTTATTAATAATGTTATTGCTGGGTTATTCGCTGGTAAATAATAAATATATCTCTGCTGTGTTGTGTCAAATTTCAATTATATCAGCTGTGTGTAGTGGGTTTTCCTATGATTGTTGTGTAAATCTGTGCTGTGTTAAAAAAGAGTTTTTGGCACACTAAATTACATGTAATCCACTCATAACACTTCAAAAGAAAAACCAATGAAAATGCCACAATAGTAAATTGGAGGATTTAACAGTGAGAAGATACCTACAGCCTAGGTGTTTGACGAAAGTCAATATTCATAAATACTTATCCATTTGCTACAACAGTGAGGTAAATTGTGACAACAATACCTAAGAATATTACAGTGGTATCAGAGCCTCAATCTTGCCAGTTTGAGGGGGTTTGTGGTTTCATGAGGCAAGGAGACATGGAATAAATCACTTGCAGAAGTAGAAGACAACGTGAGGAATATTCACAATACTCTTGCACAGGGGCGACAATAGTTGATGCAAGCTATGACAAGCCATCAAAACAATGCAGGGAACAATGGAGCTAGTGGTTCAAAGGGGCAGCCAACAAGACAACAAGAGCAAGATGAGGAGTTTATAGATTGTTTGAGGGAATATATGGCGCTTAGTGAGGCATTTCAAGCAGCCATGTCATTCAAAGATTTTTTCACTATCAAACATCCTGAGTGGTATGAACCTAAGTATGACAAGGATTCAACGGCTTATCCTATTTATGATACTTATGACGATACATGCATGATTGTACCTAAATATGACGAAGACTGGGCATTTGAAAAATTGTTGTGGGATATGGATCCATCTTCTTAGGAGACATGCATGGAGGATGACAAAGGAGAGGTTGATTTTGGTGGTGATAATGCACATGAGTCCCATCATTTGACAGGTCAATGTACGGTAAGTACATGTTGCATGGCATCATCTAGTGAGTTAGTTGTTGTTGATGGGGATAACATTCTTTCAGATGAAATTAAATACAAAAATCCCTTGTGTGACCACCCACACCATATTGATGAAATTGAACAAAGAACCTTAGCATTGCGTGATTTGGAGGACCGATTATTGGTCACAGAGGAGCAAATTGTACAAGTATTGATAAAGGTAGATGGTGCTCATAAGTTCATTGAAGATATTATTGGAAAAACCCAGATGGAGGAGAGACAAACATGAGTTGTAGGTGGGGTCACTAGTGCTCAATTGAGCATAATCAAAGAAGCACTAGAGAAGATGAAATCATATTACTTGCAGCTGTTCATGGACAAGGACCTTTCTATCAAGTTTGCTGAAGATAAGGAAAGGGAGGTTGAGGAGCTTTGTTACCAGTTGAGTTTGGCACGCTCCTCATCACTTACAACAGAGACTCCATCATCTTTGGTAGTTGTGACACATGAGGGCGTGAGTGGCCCTGATGATTTAAGGGAGGAGCCTCTTGTGACAATCCCGCACGACGAGCATTCTGAGTTGTAGGTGCTTGAAGAGAGGTATGACGCAGAGGGTTTTGACGCTGCTCCTGTTTTGCATTGTGGGGATCATGAGCCGTTTCTTTTGGAGAGCCCATTAAAGGCTCAAAGATTAGTTACGAAGGAGATAATCGAGCACATTCCTTGTGGACCAACCAACAAGGAAGTATATGCATCCATGGATTGGGTGGACCGGTATATGACAGATATGGACACACTCTGAGATACAGGTTCAGTTGACATCAAAGGAGTGTTGGATACATTATCGCGTACAGGATATCGGGTGGTACCGGAGGATACAATGGTATACAACAGTGTACAGGGGTATACACTTGCACACGGTAGTGTACAATGTAGTTTCAAAGCGTTTCCTCTAGGGGGACCTTGTGATAGAGACCTTAAGCATACCATTCAGTTTGGTTTACCCAGGATCGGTGAGGAGATGGGTGAGCTTTAGAGAGTAGTATATCCCTTGATGATCGATCTTCATTTGGGATATCGTTAGATGAGGGACAGGGAGCATGATACTCACAGGTCTGCTTCCCAATTGCATTATTAATTCTTGGTCATGCCCTTGGGGTTGACCAACGCATGAGTCACTTTCCATTCTTACAAGCAGTGGCAGAGGCATCTATTGTTGTTATTTGATGCCTTCATTATATACAGTAGGACATGGGAGTTTCACCTGAGTCAGTTGGATGCGACAAGTGGCATTGTGGCCATGTCATAGGTCTTTCATTTGGACCATGTGATCTGTGCATAGATTGCACAGGAGGAGATCCAGACTCTGTTGGATCGGTTCACAGAGATTTCAGCAGGCATTAGGAGTGATGGACTTTCAATTTGGTGGTGGGATCCTGGCATTCATCGGAGTGATAGATTGCTTTAGATGATGAGGGTGATTGATAGGGTCGTGTCAGTGATGGGCCTGTGTCTTTGTGGGGATGTTGTGAGAGTTGTTGATCCTTGTTCTATATGGCAGGGTAGATTTTCCCTCACAATACCCATGATCGAGTCTGTTATCACGCAATTTGTACTTATTCCAAAGGAAAGGTTAATGGACGGCAAATTGGCGTAACGAGAGGTTATCCTATCACTGTCACCTCAATAGGATACCTCTTTCTATTTAGGGTTGATGGCCCAGGGGAGACGTCCCCGGTGACCTGGGGGTTTGAGAAGGCAAAGGTGAAGATGTTTATGAAAATGTCCCCTCTCACAGGTCACATTGATCACAAAGTCCCAGGGTTTTAACCAATGAAGTAATAAAGAATTAAGATGTACCTGCCCAGAACAAAGCAACACGAAAAGATGTCTTTTGCAAGTACAACTTGCTGTTAGTACTTCATAAAACCATGGACTTTATCAATAAAAACAATAGTTGATATATGGTGAAGCAAACATAAATTTATAGCAACAATGTTTACAAGACAGTAGCTTCACAATAAATGCCTTAAAATGGATTCAAAATGACCAAGAATGATTACTCATTAACACCAAAATACTAGCATTTGTCAGAAGCAAGTAAGGCAGTGTATGAATCAACTTTTTCAATTGCTTTTAGGTGCATTTAGTGCTGCAATAGATTGCTGTAGCTTATTTTTGTAACAACAACAACTAAGTTAGTAGATTAGACTATTCTAAGGTTAGGAGTAGTTAGCAGAGAGCTTAAGGTATAGGCTTTGATAGTGGTTTTTGTCAATCACTCAATAGCAAGGCTTAGATCAGTGCTTTTTTTTTTTAGGGTAAATGGAGTCCTTTTAGGCAGCGACAAATCTTGAAGGAACAAATGATAATGAGAGAGTTAAAGACAAGAGGGTCAATAATTGTAGTGTTGGTAGCCCAAGGCTTCAATCACCAAACCCTAGGGGGAAAATGGCTACTAGGAAGTAGGTAACCCTAGGCCCTAGTAGTTTTCCTCCTTCTTTAGCTCAAAGATGAAGTAGATGACGACTTAGATGAAGCAAAATGTGCTAGGGTGTTGCAATGGCAAGGCCCTTAGCAAAAGCTTCAAGAAAATCGGTTTTTCTAGCATAATCTAGTAGGTGAAAGCTATTAAGGCAAGGACAATAACATATGCTTAGCCTCCTAGGGTTTTAAGCTAGCAATTTCATAATCTTAGTATAAATGCAAGATAAATGTAACTATAACCATTCAATGAAGAAGAATTGCAGAAATTTTACTTACATCCACCAAGAATCATTTAGCAAATACTCTAGTTGAACACTTCCACCAAGAAAAATGCCAAAATAGTCCAAAACAAGCCTCCTTCAAGAAGTGCGCACCAAATTTCAGCCAAGTAACCCTAATTAGGGCACAAATTTCAGACCTCACACTTGTTTGAGTGAAATATCATGAAAAAATACAAGGGAAAATCCCTTATTTATACACTTACAATGACCAAAATTAGGTCAAAAAGGTCCACATGGCTAGTTTACATGTAATATCCAGTTTTTACATTAAATGACAAATTAAAACCCTAAATCAAGTAGAAATGGTGACGTCATGCCCTTTTAGGGTGACGTTAGGCCTCTCTGGTGAAACGTTGGCCTCCAGGAGCAAAACGTTAGGCCTCCCAAGGCCCCTGGATCAAGCCACACGTGCCACTTGGCACACAACTGCCTCCAAAGTGTCCATCAAACGCTGGGTGACGTCAAGGGTCATAGAGGTGACGTCATGGGCCTTCCAAGGCCTACATCATAGTGGGAGGGCAAGACCCCCCTAGGTCCAGGCCTGCCAGGCTGTTTTTGGTGGAACATCCTCCTCTTTCTTTGGTGCAAACCTCTGTCCTGTCTATGCCCCTGGCTGGGGTCTCAGCATCCATCTGGTGGGATTTTAGCCCTATGGAGGTCCGAACTAATCATCTCCCCATGTGTACATGTCCGTCGGGTGTGGCCCTGCAACAACAATAAGTATGCCCTCCATGGGCTCATAAGTCACAGGGATCATAGCAATGTCAATCACATCTAAAAATCAAGTTTATTAAACATGTGCATAAAACCTCCTTTTCCCAGACAAGTTCTCAAAGACATTATGCTATTCTACAAGCCAGGTTGGAGAGGACGTCAGGAGGTCCTATTGGGCTAATTCTCATTGGACGTGGGATGTTTTCAGGTGAAGACAAATCCATGCCATGTAAGTGGATGAGGTGGTGAGGGATGTTTGAGCAATGGGTGCATTGATGACAGGGGAATGTATGGCTTACTTGTGGGTGCCTTTGAAGAGGGTGAGCTGCACCTTGTCATGTATGCAAATGTTTCCAAGCCCATTCAATGCCTTTTATCTTTTTTATCTTATTGCTTTTTCTTTCAAGAGAGTAGTTAGGGGACACTGCCCTAGCATGGTGATCAATGGTGACAATGATACCCACAAGCATTTCACGGAGATGAGAAGGTTGGCTCGTGATGAGACCCCCTTTCTCTTGGCTATGCCACCAAGAGCCACTACCCTGGCGTGGTGAACAACCGAATGGTAGTGTCATACCGCTACATGCCCATGGACCTAGTAGGCTGGCTAGTGATGAGACCCCCTATCCTCCAACTAGGTCTTGATTTTATTATTTTAAGGATCCCTCTGTTTCTTGTTGAGAAGCCTTTTATTGCATTCTCGGGGATCCTTGGGCGAAGCATCTGAAGGTTTTGTTCTTTTGGATTTTATCTTTTGCCAGCTACTTTTACCCTCTGGGCCTTTAGTCCCTTCTTCCCACAAGGTAAGGTACAACCCTTTGCTAGCTTGGAAAACCTAATGCCCGAACCAATGTATGGGATGGATGAGAGGGAAAAAGATGAAAAGTGGTAAGCATGGTGGGAACGAACGATGACCTTTCATGAACCCACCCAGTGGCAACTCAAACCCTATGGGAACCAACTTGCTAAGGAATCCTGTCATTCCCCCTAGGTGTGGACAGGTGGAAAGGCATAAGGTCCAAGCACACGTTAGAAGTAAAAGAATTAAATGCACATATTCAAATGTTTTGAAAATCAGAGTGACACATACCATGATACCTGAACTCATTACCTCATGGAGCAAGACCCATTGCTGTTGAAGGACTAGGCCGATGGGATGGATGCTGCTGCTGCTGACAAGGTGGAGGCGCTGAAGAAGAAAGATGGGCCCTCCAGGGCCAGCCTCAAGTCAATATGCCTCTCGGTACTCCATGTCTAGGACTTGTGGGCCTCGAGACATAATCTCCTTAGTTATCCCTAGGCCAGGGGATAACAGAGTCTATCCATGGATGGGTAGGCTTTGACGTCACTGAGATACCTTGGCGAGACAGGATCTAGGATAGTGAGTTAAGTCCTCTCAGGGATTTCAACTTGGGGGTTCAGGAGAAGAGAGTGCAGTCTAAGCATGATGGTTAGACGGTTATGATTGGAGGGGTGCAACGTCGGTATTGTGGTTCCTCTCGGAGATTAGCTTGGGACCCTGTGACTATAGTGTTTGACAACTCGGTGGCTGATACAGATGAGATGGTAAGTTTTCGCTTTTCAGAGTTTACTCTTGGGATGCTTAGGTTTAGTTGCTTGGAGGAGTGGTCTTCTGAGGAGTTGACCGAGTTTGTGCAACTTCTGATTGCCTGGCTTATTAGAGGTAGTCAGGTGGATTCTTGTGTTGGCACCTCGTCGATTAGGGCTATGAATAGAGGGTGCTTCACATCATACAGGTTAGTTTGGGACCTTGGTGACTTTACCACTTATAGGTCGATTCGAGAGAGGTCCACATGGAGGGACTTTGCAGACAATGTGTCCGAGATTTTTCGGACGATGCCTAGATGATTGCAGTAGGCTGGGGTGTTGGAGTATTAGGGCTTTCCTCTTTGATACTTGGAGATTAGGTGTCGTTGATGCCCTATCAGCTTGTGACCACATAGACTTCCTCGGGATATCTGATTTTAGAGTTGGTTTGGTTGACTTCACTGGGATACGTTGGAAGGATATGATCCTCAATAGTGGGGATGATCCTTTGAGGCATTACAACTTGTGGTTGTAGGAGTGGAGGATGTAGTCTAGGCAGGAGGATCAAGTATTTATGATCAAAGTGGCACAACTTCAACATGATGGGTCCTTTCTGGTGATAGCATAGGACCTTGGGATTTTATGGGTAGACAATTTGGCAGGTGGTACAAATGGGAGAGCCAGTTGTTACTATCAGGAGGCCCCTTGTGTTAGTACATTACAGGGTAGTATTGTGGGCGATAGGTGCTCCGCATCTTTCAAATTGGTTTTTGACCCAAGGATCATTATTACTTTTAGTTCGGTTCAATTTGTTGTTCCTATGGGTGTGATGGCATTGCTTGAAGACAAGCAATCTTTGGGAAGGGAGGACTGTAATGTCCCATTTTTGGTTTCCCCTACTTTACAGTTGGAGGCGACCTTATGGGTCTATGTCAGCTTGGCCAAAGGGGTAAATGGAGGTTAATAGGGGGCTTGGGCGAATTGGAGGAGTTATATGAGGCCCAACCTAGTCCATTCACCTTATTTCATCATTAGGATCACTTCCACATAGTTCGTTCTTGATTCCGTAGCATTCTGATGATTCCCATAAATTAAGGGTATTATTGAGTATAAATTAATTAAATGCACTCAAGGTGTTATTTGGGTCATATTGTTGGAGGGAACACCTTTGTGTAATAGCTCATTGGAATTGGGACGAAAATATTTAAAGGTTGGGATGATGAGAAAGGCATTTCCGATGTTCGGGAACGACTTACAAGCCAAGTATTCGCTTTCTGACATTAAAAAGGGGTTAATTAATTAATAAAGTGATTTTACTAAAGCTAAATTATAAAGTCACTTTACTTTATTAAAAAGAGTAAAAGGGTTCGAAAAGGGTCAATAAAAGAATAAAAGGGGAATGAGGGGCACCCTCTCTCATTATTCACTTGTATTTTCTAAACAACGAATTGAGAGGCTCTTGTGGCTTTGGCTCTTTGGGACGGAAACCCTAAAAAGATTTGGAGATTGGTTTCGGTGGTTAGACTATCCACCCTAGCTGATCGAAGGGAGGAGATCACACATATTTCTTCATTGCGCTTCAGTGTAACTAAGCAGCTCGTCATTTGGCAGCTGATTCTTGTTTGTAGAGGTCGGTTTTTCTTGTGGAGGCTGAGTTTACTTGTCAGAGGGCGAATTTCTAGATTGGGCCGAGTTTATTCACTAGAGGCTGAGTTTTCTCTTGAAGCTGGGTCATATATCTTCCTTGGGGCTGAGTTTAATAGATTGGGGGTCGTGTTGTTGGGTTAAGGTTTGATTTCTCCTCTACTGGGCACATTTTGTTGAAGGAAATTCGTGGGTTCTTCATGCTGGGCCATTTTCTTGTGAGTTTGGTGCAATTTTGAGTCTAGGAGTCCAAGTTTTCATTCCCAAAGCTGAGTTAGATAGCAGACTGAAGTTCTCTTGCACATAGGCTGCTCCTCCTTGAAGGAAATACCACATTTCTCTGCGGAAACTGAGTTATCTATATCAGATCAAGTTTTGGGAATAGAAGGTGATTTATCTCAGTGAGACAACGATTTTGGGAGCAACAAAGGTGTCATTTGGAGGGCAAGCTCGTGGTAGTATTACTCTTCTAGCACATAAAGGACCGTTATCTGAGACGTATCAATCAAAACTGTGAGTTATTAATAATGTTATTGCTAGGTTATTCACTAGTAAATAATAAATATATCTTTGCTGTGTTGTGTCAGTTATATCAGCTGTGTGTAGTGGGTTTTCCTATGATTGCCGTGTAAATCTGTGCTGTGTTAAAAGAGAGTTTTTGGCACACTTAAATTACATGTAATCCACTCATAACACTTCAGAAAAACCAATGAAAATGCCACAGTAGTAAATTGGAGGATTTAACAGTGAGAAGGCATCTACAACTTAGGTGTTTGACGAAAGTCAATATTCAGAAATACTTATCCATTTGCTACAACAGTGAGGTAAATTGTGACAGCAGTACCTAGGAACATTACACCATTAGGAGGGGAGATCATTCAGATCTTCCACTTACAGTCATTGTTGAGGAGTTGGATTCATCTTTTGCAGCAGCCTGGGGTTTGTGGAAGACTTATTTCTTCTTGTGCAGGTTGAATCATATTTCTGAAGGACAATTGAATGAGTGAAGGCCGAATTTGTTAGGTAGAGGCCGAGTTATTCTTGGTGCAGGTCTAATCTGTATGTGGGCCGAATTCTCTTGAGAGGGAGGTCGATTACTCTATGTACATTGTAGGAGGTCGAGTTTGGAGTGCAGGGCCGTGTGCCTTTGGGTAGGGGCTGAGTTCTTTCATAATAACTGAGTTCCACCTTGGAGGGGCTGCCATACCCTTTTTGGCAGATCGAATATCATTGCAGGAGGCGAGTTTCACTTGGAGGGGGACGCATTATCCCTAGCAGAGGCTGTATATTAGTTGTAGAGGTCGAAATCTTGAGGAGACYGATTTTCTCTTGGTTGCAGATCGTAGGGTTTTGGGGCATGCTACAACAAGCATTTTGGATCCCATTTCTTGTTTACTCACCCAACAAATAGTGGCAACAATAGCAAGTGAACTCAATACCAAACCTGTGAGTAATTATTTATGTAAGGTTCAGATTGAAATTAATAATAAGCTGGGGCAGTTTGGTTATATTCTTTGCTGTTGTAACAGTTCTTTGAGCACTAGTCAAGTATATTATTGCTGTTATCATTTGTATGTGTTGTGCATATTTTATTTGGGCATCAACATCCTCTTTTATACATTGCAAAACCACCATAAAACACAAATCAGCAAATACATAATCATCACAGCAATAGAAAAGGGGTYTTTGCAGTGGGATTTTACCAAGACAACAAAGTGTTTGACATAAGTCCAGAACCACCAATACACCACAAACACTACAACAACCAAGAAAGGGGTATTACAATGGGTTCTTGTGCATGCCAACTAAGTGTTTGTCCAAAGACTTGAACCATAAAACCATCCAATAACATAACAGCTGTAGGAAGAGAGTTATTACAGTGAGATTTGAGGTTGCTAGCAAGGTGTTTGACGAAAGTTACCAGCCAAGGAAGTGCATAAAACATATCAGCAAATGAGATAAACATATTAACAGTCAACAAGGAGTCATTACAGGGTTGTTAGCAAACTGTTTGACAAAACTTCTGACCCAAATTACTCACTAAACATAGCAATAGCAAAGAGAAAACTATAACATCCATAAGGAGGGACATTACAGTGGTATCAGAGCTGGTATTCCTGCCAGCATGTGTATTACATGTTCTTTTTATGACTCCGGGTGAAGAGGACTACATCACATACAGGAGATGAAGACAATACAGGAACTCTTGGCAGATTTGCTACAAACTTCTCAAGAAGGTCAGAAGAATCTAGCAAAATTGTTAGAGCATTCTAAGTGGTTGGAGCAACACTTATCAGTTGGGAAGAAAAAACAAGAGTTCGAATCTGAAGTGGTTGGTGATGGGGATACCTCATCTCATGCGAGAAATTTGATAGAACCCTAGGATGACCTCTTGGAAGTGCATGCATCTACTCAAGTTGAGGAGGTGTGCAATGGGGTTGACAAAACATCAACCTCCAATATATCATTAAAGATGTCCTATGAGACTGATAACACTAGTACATGTGATGGACAGGTTGAGAGTACATATGATGATTATGGTGGGCCATGTGTGGACTTGAGTTTGGCACATTCTTCATCAACAGAGACTCAATTATCTATGGCAGCCATAACACAGGAGGATGTTAGTGGTACTCAAGATTTGAGGGAAGAGGCTCTTGGGATGGTCAAACACGAGGAGCATTCGTATTTGCAGGGGCTTGATGAGAGGTATGATCTAGAAATTTCTGATTATACACCTAGTTTGCATCATGGGGATCATGAGTCACCTCTTTTGGAGAGCCCAGTGAAGGCTCAAGTCATAGCTACAGATGAGATAGTTGAGCATATACCTTGTGGACCAACTGATAGGGAAGTGTATGCATATGTTGATTGGGGGAATGGGTAGATTACAGATGTGGACACATCAATCTGGGATCTAGGTTCAGGTGACACTAGTGGAGTGGATGCACTTGATAAAATCAAAGGGGAGCAGAATGAGAAGGATGTGCAGGTACATCATGAGGAGATCCAGGTCATATGGGATTGGCTCACAGAGATTTTAGCTAATTGGAAGTCACACCTTTTGGTGGAGTATTCCAAGGATTGGTTTTCTTGCTAGTTAATGGATGGTCACATTCAGGATGACAAGTACAGAGTGGTGGGTGACATCATCTACTACAAAGGTAGCATATACTTGGTCCCTGAGTCCACACTTAGGGAAGAGATCATGAGGGCTATACATGATACACCCTTGGCAGGGCATCCTGGGTGCTTCAAGACTTACAGTAGATCAGAGAGCGGATCTCATGGAAGGGCCTCAAGGATGATGTGTTGAGACATATGGGTGAGTGCATGGCTTGTCAACAGAACAAGTCAGACATACCCATCCAACGGGATTATCACAGTCTATACTCATTCCAGAACAGGAGTGGGAGAGTGTGTCGACAGAGTTCATCACAGGGCTACTAGAGGTGTATGGCAGGGATTATATTTATATCATTGATGGTCGGTGGACCAAGTTGACACATTTCTTCGCGAGTCCATCAGAGTATGAGGCGCCGCAGGCGACAGAGTTATCTTTCAGGGAGGTGTTTAGATTCCATGGGTTGTCTGAGTACATTGACACTGATTGGGACAACACATTTCTCAGTACATTTGGGCAAGAGTTGGATAGATTAGTAGGCACAGAGTTGACTCCTAGTACCTTATTCTCACCAGATGGTTGCATACAAAAACATGAGTCAAAAACTTGGTTTATTTGGATTTCCTTGGTTATCAGTGTGGCACAACATGAGTCAATAGGTATTGGGGATGGTGGACTTCTAACTTGGTTGTGGGATCCGGGAAGTCATCTGATTTATAGATCGCTTCAAAGTTTGATATTGGTTGTTAGAGTTGTGACAGTGATTGGTCTGTTTCATTTTTGGACTATCATAAGAGGAGATGATGAGACTTATTCTATAGGGTGGGACATATTTTCTTTTTCGATACCCAGGATTGAGTCTGGTAATAGATTTACAGACTTTGACTTCAGTGAGATGCCTTGGCAGGATATGACTCGTGGTAGTGGGTTTAGCCCTTACAGGTATTTCAGCTTGAGGTTCGAGGAGAGGAGAATGCAGTTTGGGCATGATGGGCAGATAGTTATGATCAAAGTGGCGCAACGTCAACATGGTGGTTTCTTTTTGAGATTAGCTTGGAACCTTGGGATTACATGGTTTGGCAGTTCAGTTACTAATAGAGAGGGGAGAGCCGGTTCTTATTTTCAAGAGTTTTCTCGTATGGTGCTTTGGGTTGGTTCCCTAGAAGAGCCATTCTCTGTAGGGATGATCGATTTTTTGCAGTGCATGATTGCTCTACTTATTGATAGTATTCATGTGGCCTCTTGTGTTAGTACCTTGCAGGACAGTGCTTTGAGCAGAGGGTGCTTCACATCTTCCAGGTTGGTTTGGGACCCTAAAATCATTCTCAGTTTCAGTTTGGTTCAACTTATTGATCGTAGGGTTGTGATGGCATTACTTGAGGACAAGCAATCTTTGGGAAGGGAGGACTGTAATGTCCCCATTTTTGGATTCCCTTGCTCTGCAGTTGGAGATGACCTTATGGAATTATGTCAGCCTGACCAAAAGGGTAATTGAGGTTAATAGTGAACTTGGGTGGTTTTGAGGAGTTATAAGATGCTTTCAGAGGTCCGCTTATCATCTTTCATCATCGAGATCATTCCTGCGCAGTTAGACTTCGATTTCGTTGCATTTCGACAGTTCCCGTAATTTGGGAGTATTATTGAGCATAATTTAATGGATTTCGGTAGGGAAGGGAGTGGATGGGGCAAGTAATTTTTTTTTTTTATCCTTATATAAGACCTGGGACTAAGTTAAGTATCTCAAATATTCTTATAACTAAGGTTGTCATTTTAATAAATTATCTAAGAGGGGTACCTTGGTGTAATAGCTCGTTGGAACAAGAATGAAGAACTTTAAAAGCTGGAGAAGATGAAAAGTGACTTTTAGAGCCCATAAATGCTTTAAAATTCAAATAAATCACTTTTTGGAGTAAAAGGGGTAATAAATTAATAAAATGATTTTACTAAAGTCACTTGAGGGTAAAAAGGTAAAAGGGTCAGCAAAAAAGGTGAAAGGGGAGATAAAAGAAAGATGAGAGCTCATTCTCTCATTATGTTGATGATTATTTTTGATATTTGGAGAGCTCTTGGAGCCTTTGGGTGAAATCCTTGTTTGGATTGGTTTCTGTGGTGAAAGATTCTGCCCTAGCTGGTCAGGTTTCGGTTGTGAAAGATTCCATCTTAGCCATTAGGAGGGGAGATCATTCAGATCTTGCACTTGTAGTCATTGTTGAGGAGTTGGATTCATCTTTTGCAACAGCCTGGGGTTTGTGCAAGACTTATTTCTTCTTGTGCAGGTTGAGTCATATTTCTGAAGGACAATTGAATGAGTGAAGGCCGAATTTGTAAGGCAGAGGCCGAGTTATTCTTTGTGCAGGTCGAATTTGTATGTGGGTCGAATTCTCTTGAGAGGGAGGTCGATTACTCTATGTAGGAAGCCGTGTTTGGAGTGGAGGGCCATATGCCTTCGGGTAGAGGCCGAGTTCTTTCATAACAGTCGAGTTCCACCTTGGAGGGGCCGCCATACCCTTTTTGGTAGATCGAATCTCATTGCAGGAGTCGAGTTTCACTTGGAGGGGGCCGCATTATCCCTAGCAGAGGCTGTATATCAGTTGTAGAGGCTGAAATCTTGAGGAGGAGACCGATTTTTTCTTGGTTGCAGATTGTAGGGTTTTGGGGCATGCTACAACAACCATTTTGGATCCCATTTCTTGTTTACTCACCCAACAAATAGTGGCATCAATAGCAAGTGAACTCAATACCAAACCTGTGAGTAATTTGTTATGTAAGGTTCAAATTGGAATTAATAATAAGCTGGGGCAGTTTAGTTATATTCTTTGCTGTTGTAACAGTTCTTTGAGCACTAGTCAATTATATTATTGCTGTTATCATTTGTATGTGTTGTGCATATTTTATTTGGGCATCAACATCCTCTTTTATACATTGCAAAACCACCATAAAACACAAATCAGCAAAAACATAATCATCACAGCAGATTGTAGGGTTTTGGGGCATGCTACAACAAGCATTTTGGATCTCATTTCTTGTTTGCTCACCCAACAAATAGTGGCATCAATAGCAAGTGAACTCAATACCAAACCTGTGAGTAATTTGTTATGTAAGGTTCAAATTGGAATTAATAATAAGCTGGGGCAGTTTGGTTATATTCTTTGCTGTTGTAACAGTTCTTTGAGCACTAGTCAAGTATATTATTGCTGTTATCATTTGTATGTGTTGTGCATATTTTATTTGGGCATCAACATCCTCTTTTATACATTGCAAAACCACCATAAAACACAAATCAGCAAAAACATAATCATCACAGCAGCAGAAAAGGGGTCTTTGCAGTGGGATTTTACCACGACAACAAAGTGTTTGACATAAGTCTGTAACCACCAATACACCACAAACACTACACCAACCAATAAAGGGGTATTACAGTGGGTTCTTGTGCATGCCAGCTAAGTGTTTGTCAAAAGACTTGAACCAGAAAACCATCCAATAACATAACAGCTGTAGGAAGAGAGTTATTACAGTGAGATTTGAGGTTGCTAGCAAGGTGTTTGACGAAAGTTACCAGCCAAGGAAGTGCATAAAACATATCAGCAAATGAGATAAACATACCAGCAAATGAGATAAACATATCAGCAGTCAACAAGGAGTCATTACAAGGTTGTTAGCAAACTGTTTGACAAAACTCCTGAGCCAAAATTTCTCTCTAATCATAGCAGTAGAAAAGAGAAAACAATAACAGCCATAAAGAAGGACATTACAAATCTCCTTTCGAATGGATACGTTCTTTTGGATTTAAGTAGATAGAGTCATATTCTGTTATGTCCCACTCACTTAGCTTTTCCTTTATGTTTTATTTTCATTCAATAGGTGGTTTTAGGTCATTAGGCTTTATTTTAGGATGATGGTTCTTTCATAGGTATTGAGTCTTGTCTTTGTTTTATGATGAGTTGAAATAAAGTGTCCTCTGAACACTATGTGGTTACAAAGAGCATTAAGCCCTATTCTGATATGTTTCCTGTTATCACACAATTTGTACTTTGATCAAAGGGAAGATTAATGGAAAGCAAATTGGCGTAACTGGAGACTATCCTATCACTGTCACCTCAATAGGATGCCTCTTTCTATTTAGGGTTGATGGCCAAGGGGAGACGTCCCCAGTGACCTGGGGGTTTGAGAAGGCAAGGTCAAGAATTCTATGAAAAGGTCCCCTCTCACAAATCACCACTGATCAGAAAGTCCTGGGGTTTTAACCAAATGAAGTGGTAAAGTATCAAGATGCACCTGCCCGGAACAAAGCAACAAGAAAATGTATCTTTCGCAAGTACAACTTGCTGTTAGTACTT
>ML800110.1:195537-207869 GCA_009831015.1 Picea engelmannii
TTTCAGAGTCTTCTTTGATGACACATAAGGGATCAAGTGATCTTTGATTGAATCTGCAATGATTCTTTTGGCCCTTATCGTGTCCTTTTGATGCTTTGCTTTCTCTGCAGCATCGTCGGGTTCTGACACTTCTTCTTTGACGAATCTTGCTAGGTCATTCTCTTCAAGAATGAGTCCAATTCTATACTTCCAGGCAAGGAAGTTTTCCACACCTTCCATCTTGTCAACAAGCTTAGTGCTTGTAGACATCTTTTACCTGGAGCTAGGAAAATGGCCAAAAATGAAAATGCTCAAAATCAAATTCTGAACTTACCAAGAGGTGCGCTTGGCTGAGGCGAGTAGCCTGGTGTGTTTGGATCTGAGAAAATCCAATTTTTACCCCTCCAAACTTGATCTGCGGATTTCTGGACTGGTGCTTCTGGTTTTCTGGTACCTTTGGTACTCTGGTACTTCTGGTACTCTAGTTTTCTGGTACTTCTGGTACTTTGTGAAACTAGGGTTTCACTTTTTGGGAGATCTAGCCACTGAAAAGTTGCGTTGAGGATGCCAAAGTGATCCTTGAGGAAGGGCGCACTTTTCTAGATGGGTTTAGGGTTGAAATACTTCATCAACAAAAAACCCTAATTTGCATGTACGACAACAGTGACGTTTTTCACTTTTCTCTTATGAAAGATGCTCTCTTCAACATAGTTTTGATACCATGTTAAGGTTTAAGCTATTATTAGAGTTCTTTGCATTTCAATAGATAACAATAGCATAAGATAGGATCACTGAGAAATACACAATCACAAGAGACATCATTTATCTTGGGAAACCCTCATGGGGGAGAAAACCTAGCAAAAACTTCCTTATTATAGATAGCCAATACAATGCTAAGAGATAACTCAAACAAATACATAAAGTCCTATCCCAAGAATGCGCCTCTCTCTCTCTCTCTCTCTTCTCCAACTGTAGCTCCGAAACTTGTCTCTCAATGAACAAGTGAGTGTGTCTAAGTGAGGCGCTAGCCTCCTTATTTATACAATTCTGGCACGTGTGTAAGCGTCTCTTCACTGGCAGGGCCGACTTCTCAATCTGGGTGGTTATAACCATCTTTAATATATTCTGGGGCCTCTTTAATATATTCTGGGGCCGACTTCTTATTTTGCCAATTACAATTATGTTTTGACCAATCCGCAAAAGGGGATTTGGTCTTTTACAATAGCCGACATGATCAATCCGCAATAGGGGATTGATCTAATGAATAATTCCACAATAATAATTAGAATACACTTTGCTGTTACATTATTTCAACAAAGGTGTAGGTTTTGATGGTTGTTTTAGTCAATCACTCAATAGGAAGTCTTAGATTAGTGCTTTTAGGGCAAATGGAGTCTATTAGATGGAAGCAAATGTTGAAGTAAAATGATGATAGTAGGAGAGCCAAAGACAAGAGAGATTAGTAGTTGAAGTGTTGGTAAACCAAGGCTTCAACTACCAAACCCTAGGGGAAAATTGCTACTAAGGTGTAGGTAACCCTAGGCCTTAGTAATTTTCCTCCTTCTTTAACTCAAAGATGAAGCAAATGATGGCTAATATGAAACAATAAATGCTAGGGTGTTGCAATGGCAAGGCCCTAGCAAAGGCTTAAAAAAAATCGGCTTCTTGGCAAAATCTAGTAGGTGAAGGCTTTTAAAGCAAGGACAATAACATGTGCTTAGCTTCCTAGGGTTTTAAACAAGCAATTTCATAATCTTAATGTAAATGCAAGATAAACATAACTATAACCATTCAATGGAGAAGAATTGCAGAAATTTCACTTACATTCATCAAGAATCATCAAGCATAAACCCTAGTTGAACACTTCCACCAAGAAAATTGCCAAAATAGTCCAAGATTAGCCTCCTCCAACAAGTGCGCACTTAATTTCAGTCATAAAATCCTAAGTAGGGCACAAATTTCAGATCTCACTAAGTGTGAATGAAAGATGATGAATAATACAAGGGTAAAAACCCTTATTTATACAATATCAATGACCTGAATTAGGTCAAAAAGGTCGACATGGCCAGTTACATGTAATATCCAGTTTTTACATTAAATGACATAATAAAACCCTAAATCAAGCTGAAAGGATGACGTCATGCCCTTTTAGGGTGATGTTAGGCCTTCTTAGGGCAACGTTGGCCTCCAGGAGCAAAACGTTAGGCCTCCTTGGGCCTCTGGATCCTGCCACACGTGCCACTTGGCACACAACTGCCTCCAAAGTGTCCAAAACGTTGGGTGACGTCATGGGCCTTCCAAGGCCTACATCATGGTGAGAAGGGCAAGACCCCCCTGGGTCTAGGCTTGCCAGGCTGTCCCTGGTGGAACGTCCTCCTCTCTCTTCGGTGCAAACCTCTGATCTGTCTCTGCCCTTGGATGGGGTCTCAACATCCATCTGGTGGGCTTTTAGCCCTATGGAGGTCCGAACTAATCATCTCCCCATGTGTACCTGTCCATCGGGTGTGGCCCTGCAACATCAACAAGTATGCCCTCCATGGGCTCACAAGTCACAGGGATCATAGCAATGCCAATCACATCTAATAATCAAGTTATTTAAACATGTGCATGAAACCCTTTTTCCCAGACAAGTGCTCAAAGACGTTATGCTATTCTACAAGCCAGGTTTGGAGGGGACGCTAAGATGTCCTATTGGGCTAGTGCTTATTGGATGTGGGATGTTTCCGGGTGAAGACAAATCCAGACCATGTAAGTGGGTGAGGTGGTAAGGGATGTCTGAGCAATGGGTGTAGTGATGACGAGGAAATGTATGGCTTACCTGTGGGTGCCTCTGAAGAGGGTGAGCTGCACCTTGTCATGGATGCAAATGTTTCCAAGCCCATTCATGCCTTTTATCTTTTTATCTTATTGCTTTTTCTTTCAAGAGACTAGTTAGAGGACACTACCCTGGCGTGGTGACCAGCTGAATGGTAGTGTCATACCGCTACATGCCCATGGACCTAATAGGCTGGCTCGTGATGAGACCCCCTATCATCCAACTAGGTCTTGATTTATTATTTTTACGGGTCCCTCTGTTTCTTGTTGAGAAGCCTTTTATTGCTTTCTCGGGAGTCRGGGATCCCTGGGCGAAGCMTYTGAAGGTTTCATTCTTTTGGCTTTTATCTTTTGCTAGCCACTTTTACCCTTTGGGCCTTTAGCCCCTTCTTCCCACAAGGTAAGGTACAACCCTTTGCTAGCTTGGCAAACCCAATGCCCGGACCAATGTATGGGATGGATGAGAGGGAAAAAGATGAAAAGTGGTAAGTATGGTGGGAATGGACGATGACCTTTCATGAACCCCCCCAGTGGCAACTCAAACCCTATGGGAACTAGCTTACTAGGACATCCTGTCATTCCCCCCAGGTGTGGTCAAGTGGAAAGGCATAAGGTCTAGACTCCAAGCACATGTTAGAAGTAAAAATAATTAAATGCACATATTCAAATGTTTTGAGAATCAGAGTGACACATATCATGATACCCGAACTCATTACCTCATGGAGCAAGACCCATTGCTAGTGAAGGACCAGGCCGATGGGATGGATGCTGCTGTTGCTGACAAGGTGGAGGCGCTGAAGAAGAAAAGGATGGGCCCTCCGGGGCCAGGCTCAAGTTGATCTGGCTCTCGGTACTCCATGTCTAGGACTTGTGGGCCTTGAGACATAATCTCCTTAGTTATCTATAGGCTAGGGGATAACATTTCCATTGAGTTATTTGATGAAGGAGTAGTAGGGTTTAGATTCTAAATGCCTTTATCTTTGGTCCTCATGTTGCGTTAGTCATGGTCAATAGTTTGAGAATTTGTACTTTGGAGGTGTGTCATATCTGCTTCCTTATTTTTATCTTACATGTTCTTGCTTGTGTTGGCTGGAAGGATTCTTTTCATTACTTTCCTTCCAACAAATCTTCCCCCATTGACTACGCCGCATTCATTCTAAGGTTTGATTTAGAAGCTAAGTACCTTGGTGTCTGAAGCCTTATTGTAGTTCTACTTCACAATCAACATAACTTTTCATCATTGAGTTTTGGGTAAATGATTCCTTTCAGAGTTTGACTCCAACTCATTCATTCTCATTGATAGGATTGTACTTGTACCTTGGGGCCCAATTTCATCATTGGTGGTTACCTCGTGTCTAGTAGGGATTGACATTAGTGGTCCATGACTAAGTGGTTTCTCCCATGGTTGACTTTGACTCATTACCCCATCATGGAGATTCATACTTAAGGTGGTTGATTTCAGGTTGTAGTTATGTGGGCATGTTTAGTTTCCATCCAACATAGCTTAGAAGCTTGCACATGCAAGGTCTTATACACAAGGACTTCTTATGGTCTAGATTTACAGGTCTTATTCATTTAGAATTCTAGGATTCTCAGTGTCTTGTATTGGGATACTATCCCCTATATGGAGCCAATGTTAACACTAGTTACGTCTACATGAATTTGAGTGTCATCTTCTAGCATATGTTTGTGGACATTACATAGGAGGGACTCACCTTATGGATTTTGTCATTTGCCATCAATGGTTCATGAGTACCTTAGTCATATGGGTACCTTGTTGTAGAGCTTTGTTTCATCCCTACCATGTTCCAGAGTTGTGATGTATGAGTTTTGGGGAATGTTTAGAGAGAAGTATTCTAGGGCTATAACACAACTAGTGCTATTTTAATAGGTTTTGAGTTTAGACTTCTAGGGTTTTATTTTAATAGTTTTCCCCATCCATCACATCAACATGTAGGTTTCAGAGGATGCATGGGGGATGGAGGCAGTCAGATGAGCACTTTTAGATTCTTGATTTCTCTATTTTTAGAAACTTGAGATTTTTCAACAATAGATGACAATTTTGATGACTTAGTACGAAGTTCTTCAAATGGGCACTTTTAGATTTTCAAAATTCACAATCTTGAAAAGTTTTATTTTTAGAAACTTCATATTGCTTGAAATATGAAAGTAGATGTGTATATGCATTGGAGAGGAGCATGGAGTTCCGTTTTGGTGAAGTTTTGACATGTTTGAGGCCTTGGTGAAAGTCGATCAAAGTGATCAAATCTGGTCAAACCTAAGGTCTAAAAATAGAAATTTTTTGTTTTTAGAGATTATCACATGTTCGAATACCTGATATCCTGTACAATGTGGATGTGAAATTTTGTGGCAATTAGAGTTGGCCAATTTTTGGGCTATTTTTATTAGTGTGCTTTTTTGGGATTGTTATCGCACAAGGTGTAGTTTGGGCAAAGCCCGACCCAACCACCAAATGGAAACAACTTTGAGAACACCTACCCACTGTCACCTTAGGCAGGTATTCCTGTCACTTTTGAGGTGAAATGGTCACCTTAAGGGGGGAATCCCGGGTAACCCTAGGGGGAAATGAGACGGAAAGTGATATATATGAATGGATGCCCTTACAGGTCAAATTGCTATGTGGAAGATGGCTTTGATGACTCGTTTCGGGAGTGGTTTAAGGTTGCCAAGTCTTTGGGTACCTGCTGAGAGTGTTTGTACCTGCTCGAGGCACAAGAAAAACCAACTGTGCACAGTATATGTTAGGTGGACAAGCAAGTTAAGCTTGCTGTCCCTAATAGTAGCAGTAAACAAAGATGTATATCAGCAATGAAATCAAGTAACTACTGCAGATTAAACCACATAAAGCATCGAAGATTAGTTGAGTTATGAAGCATAAAACATGTAGATAAATTCTCAACACTTTAGCACAACTTTAGTGGTATTTAGATGGCTGTAAATATAAGTTTTCAGAGTATATTTATGACAGCCAAGTGGCTGTAGCAGTGTTTTGCTACAGCAACAACTTTTACCCCAAGAAATCAGCCAAACGATTGCCCAACAATAGCTAACATCAAGTAGATTAATAATAGCAACTTTCCAACTAATTCCAATGGTAAAAGAGTGAGGAATTGAGCTTGAAAAAGAGAGTTTTCTGCAGCCTTAATGGCTGTAGCATAAATTTATAACAACAATAAGAAACTGTTAGCCAATTGAGACGCCCTAGGGGCAATAGCAAGCCTAGAACATCAAGGAAAGAAAACAATTTGAACAAGTTGATTCCTTCGTGTTTTCACGTATCACAATGCAACAATTTTATTTCTCCAATGCAAATTAAAAATGATTAGTGCCTTACTATTGGGTTGTGGGGTCAAATAATGTGAAGACTAGACTAAGTCCTTGGGGGTGTAAATCCTCTTACTCCCCAAGGAAAGCTAGGTCCACTAGGAAATGCTAAGAGGGTGTACCGTGTAAGCCCTTTTACTTCTCTTAGCAAAACTCTATGCAACAATATGACCTTGGATGTAAGAGCTTGATCCACAAAGAACCTAGGGGTGTAAGAGATTTTACTCCCTAGGGTTTGTGAAACAAACAAAGGTGAACTTGGAGGGTATACGTCCTTGTAGTTCTCCAAGCAACCTTGCAATTAATGACCTTTCACAAGCAAATAAACGAAATCTTGGGGAGGGTGTATGCCCTTATACTCCTCCAAGGGTTCATCCACTAGCAATTATGGAAGAAGCAAGAATTTTAGACAACAAGTGCAAAATTTCCTTACCAATTCCAAATAAATGCAAGATCAAACCCTAAGTGACCAAGAAAATTCCATCAACAAGCATGAGAAAAAGCCTCCAAGTGTAGCGCACCACTTTTATCCATCAATAGCAAGAGAAAACCATAACAATTGCAAGAGAGAGATGAAATGCTCCAAGAGTAGTGAAAATTTCAGCGAAGTATTGTTAGAATATGGATGAATGTGCTCGTTTTGCCATTAACAATATCACTATTGTCACCCAACCATAGGCCGAAGCCACCCTCCGAGCACCTTGACTTTGACAGAGAGAAGAATCCTGGTAGCAATCCAATAGCCAAGCAAGGCTAATGCACCAACCAAGAAGTAACCGAAGCTGATCAGAGAGTCCAACCCAAAACTGGGGCAGCACCTTCCCCAGGACTTGCGCACAAAATTGCTAGACTGCAGTGCGCAGAAGTAGCTCTCTGCAATTTTGAGAAGTGTGTCAAATGAGAGACTGGTGCCCTGTATTTATAGTATTCATGGTAGACTTGCCTGGGCCGACTTTTCATTCTGGGTACTAATTAATTCATATTAATTTCTCTCTTCAGCTGACATCTCATCTAGGGTTACTTTCATTTCTTTTCTTTCTTTCGGAACATTCTAATCTTGTCAAAGGTCACAATAGAGGTTCATACCTCCCGAAGCTACCATAATATCAACAAGTATCCTTCTCCACAAGGGAGAGCTATGTTTTGAAATGAGATTCACATGATCTCTATTTATACAAAAGTCTTAAAACATAATTTGTCCACTTAGCAAGGGTAAAACATAAGATAAGGGGTCGACAATCCTTATCTTACCCCTTGAACAAAATAATAATATTTAATTTTCACTTTAACACATTAGAAACCCTAAAACAAGATGATGTCACCCCTTTAGGGAGACGTTTTGGCACTAGGAGCAAGTCGTTGGAGTTGGGGAAGCATGGAAAGGCCTCCAAAGGCCACTTGTCATCTCATCAAGCTTCTTCTTTATGGTTCAAAGCCTTCCTTCCTTCAAAACGTGTCATGTGTCAATGAACAACACCTCCATCACCACCAAACCGCCTCAAGCATGACGTCAACCCTCCAAAAGTGATGTTTTGCCTCTCCTAGGCAAGTCGTTAGGGTACTAGGGGCTAGGTAAGGTCATCCATGATGTCTTCTAAGCCTCCAAAGCCAAGTCATCGTGATTTGGCATGTGGGCCCTTGGCATCCAACCTGTGGGCTTCAAGCCCCATGGAAGCCCAAGCTAGGCTTGTTCCTCCAAAATTGTCCACCAACAAGGTCCCGCAAAACAAAAGGGTACGCCCTCCATAGATCTCAAGTCAAATATATCATGACAAGTGTAAACCACATCTAATAAACAAGGCACCTAAGCATGTGCATCAAAACTACCTCATCAGATTAAACAAATGCTCAAAGATCCTATGCAATTGACCAAGTTTAAGTATGGGAGGGGTGTCATAAAAGTCCTATTGGATAGACCAAAACCCTCAAGTAGGGGATGCTCCCAAGGATGGCCTTTCAAGGTTATGTAATGGATGATGAGGTGGAAAGGGATTTAGACTTCATAAGTCAATGAGTTTCGTGACATACAAGGGCTCATATTAACTCATTTATGGGTGCCTTTGTAGAGGGTGTGTGGCACCTTCGTTTGCGATGCACTTTTTCCAAGCCCATCTTCTTGCCGTTCTTTCTTCTTATCTCTTCCTTTTTCTTTATATTTATTTCATGTTTTAAGGAACAAGTTGAAGGCCACTGTCCTGGATCGGTATCTAGACAATGATAGTGTCATTCACAAATACCTTGCGGAGATGAGAATGCTAGCTTGTGATGAGACCCCCTTTCTCTTAGTTGTGTAACTGAGAACCACTACCCTGGCTTGGTGACCAAATGATGGTAATGTCATACCGCTAAATACCCATGATCATGATAGGCCGGCTCGTGATGAGACCTCCCATCCTCCAACTAACTCCTTAAGCATTCGCTATTATTTTTGTAGGTCCCCCATTTCTCTTAGAGAAGCGTTTCATTGCTTTCTTGGGGATCCCTGGGCGAAGCATCTGGAAGGTCTATATTTAGGATATTATCTTTTTTAGCCAACAACAATCCCTCTAGGCCTTCAACCCCTTCTTCCCATGAAATGAGGTACATGCCCTTCTTGGGTCACTAAAATGAAAGGGCCTAGAAGAGGGCAATATGATGGGAATGTAATGAGTGGAACGTGGTAAGTATGGTTGGGAACGATACGACAACCCCTTAGGGGACCCCCAGTCACAAACCTTTCCCCAAAGGTTGGTCACTTACTAGGAAATCTATGACACTCACCAAGGTGAAACATGGTCAAAGGCTTAATGTCCAAGCAGGTGTTCTATAATCAAAAGCAGCTTAAATACAACATGTTTAAATGCTTCAAATATTAGGGTGATTACCTGCCACAATACCTGACTTGTACAACATGGAGCAAGACCCATCTGCCTTCCAGAAGCTAGCTGGTGTGGTGGATGTGCTGACAATGGATCAAAATGTGGTGACAGAGCGGGCTTCCGTATGTGCAAGTGGACATTGCTAGTCATGTGGTCTCTCGACACTCCATATCTTCAACTTGAGGGCCTTGAGACATCATCTCCTTAATTATCCCACAAAATGGGGATAACAAGGATATAACATTATTTTTGGAGAACCAATATGGCATATAGCACCTAGGTCAAATTTCATCCCATTCCAAGAAGTTTGGTTTGTGGCCAAATTTGTGGGATATGGAGCATCCTAGGAGGTTCTATGGGGGCTCCACTAGTTGATGAGGTGGCATGTACTTGCTATTTTGGTCGGATGGAGTCATGGGGATTACACACATGCTTTTATAGTCTAGAGGCTAGGCACATGATTGGAGGAGGTTCTCATGGAGGAGTAAAGTGCATGCACTCACAAAAGCATGCTTTTGTGCACTTTTTGTCTCGTACATGATTTTGTGCACTTTTTATCTCATATATGCTATTCTCCCCCCAAAAAGGAAAGACACTTGCTTTTGGAGACGTTTTGTGAAAGGACTAAAGAGCTTTATCACTAGAAGAAAGCGCATGCTTTTGGAGGAGGGTCACTTTTGGGACTTGCTTACTTTTACATGGTCCATCTTTAGCAAAAAAGAAAGTGCATGGGATAAAAAATGGTTTGACTTCAACAAAAGTGGACTAAGGTGGCACTTTCCTTTTCTAGAGCCCATGCCCCTTTTTTGAGGAGCCTTTCTTTGACTTTTTGTGGCTTTATTCCATTTTGAAGGCTATGCTGTCATTGCAAACCTCTATGCCTACTCTATAAAGGAAAAAGGGGTAGTGAGGAGAGGGGTTGGATCTTATTGTAGGTGATTGTTTGCTCTTGATTTCTTGTCTTCACAATCCCCATTTTCTGATTGGAGTGAATGTGAGAGTCCATAGTTTTTCAGTGAGAGTTGGAGGTTACTCCCACTTAGTTCATGTGAACTCATCCCTGAACTAGGTGTGGGAAGGTGTTGTAGAAGAGGTTTGACACCCCCTGAAGGTCTTGTAGTTGGAGCCAATATTCCCAAACTTTGTACTTGCAACTTTGGAAATAAAGGTGACATCTATTTGGCTATCTCACTAGTAAATTATGTCTTTTACTTTCCTTCAATCCATTAGTTGGTTAGCACCAGGAATCACTCCCTCTTAATTGATTTTCTAATTCCATAACCCATAAAATTCAAGCATTGCATTCATAATTTATAAATTACATTCTTAAAACTTGCTGTTTTTCATGTTTTTACATGCGGATCTGCTCTTTTTAAGGTAGATTTCTGTGCCTAAACAAAAGATTTACATGTTTCCCAAAGTAGAAATCCACCCCTAGGTGTGAAATATGAAAGTAGATTTGGATACGCATTGGAGAGGAGAGCATGGAGTTCCATTTTGTGAAGTTTTGACATGTTTTAGGCCTTGGTGAAAGTTGATCAAAGTGATCAAATCTGGTCAAACCTGAGGTCTAAAGATAGAAAGTTTTTGTTTTAGAGATTATCACATTTTGGATACCTGATATCTTGTACAATATGGAGGCGAAATTTGGTGGCAATTAGAGTTTCCCAATTTTTGGTCTATTTTTAGTAGTGTGCTTTTTTGGGATATAACATTATTTTTGGAGAACCAGTATGGCATATAGCACCTAGGTCAAATTTCATCCCATTCCAACAAGTTTGGTTGAAATATGAAAGTAGATTTGGATATGCATTGGAGAGAGGAGCATGGAGTTCCTTTTTGGTGAAGTTTTGACATGTTTTATGCCTTGGTGAAAGTCGATCAAAGTGATCAAATCTGGTCAAACCCAAGGTCTAAAAATAGAAAGTTTTTGTTTTTAGAGATTATCACATTTTAGGATACCTGATATCTTGTACAATATGGAGGTGAAATTTGGTGGCAGTTAGAGTTTGCCGATTTTTGGGCTATTTTTAGTAGTGTGCTTTTTTGGGATATAACATTATTTTTGGAGAACCAGTATGGCATATAGCACCTAGGTCAAATTTCATTTCATTCCAAGAAGTTTGGTTTGTGGCCAAATTTGTGGGATATGGAGCATCCTAGGAGGTTCTATGTGGGCTCCACTAGTTGATGAGGTGGCATGTACTTGCTATTTTGGTCGGAGGGAGTGATGGGCATTGGGGACTACACACACATGCTTTGATAGTCTAGACTCTAGACTCTAGAGGCTAGGCACATGGTTGGAGGAGGTTCTCATGGAGGAGTAAAGTGCATGCACTCACAAAAGCATGCTTTTGAGCACTTTTTGTCTCATACATGCTTTTGTGCACTTTTTATCTCATATATGCTATTCTCCCCCCCAAAAGGAAAAGCACTTTCTTTTGGAGACTTTTTGTGAAAGGACTAAAGAGCTTTATCACTAGAAGAAAGTGCATGCTTTTGGAGGAGGGTCACTTTTGGGACTTGCCTACTTTTACATGGTCCATCTTTAGCAAAAAAGAAAGTGCATGGGATAAAAAAGGGTTTGACTTCAACAAAAGTGGACTAAGGTGGCACTTTCCTTTTCTAGAGCCCATGGCCCTTTTTAGAGGAGCCTTTCTTTGACTTTTTGTGGCTTTATTCCATTTTGAAGGCTATGTTATCATTGCAAAACTCTATGCCTACTCTATAAAGGAAAAAGGGGTAGTGAGGAGAGGGGTTGGATCTTATTGTAGGTGATTGTTTGCTCTTGATTTCTTGTCTTCAGAATCCCCATTTTCTGATTGGAGTGAATGTGAGAGTCCATAGTTTTTTAGTGAGAGTTGGAGGTTACTCCCACTTAGTTCATGTGAACTCATCCCTGAACTAGGTGTGGGAAGGTGTTGTAGAAGAGGTTTGACACCCCCTGAAGGTCTTGTAGTTGGAGCCAATATTCCCCAAACTTTGTACTTGCAACTTTGGAAATAAAGGTGACATCTATTTGGCTATCTCACTAGTAAATTATGTCTTTTGCTTTCCTTCAATCCATTAGTTGGTTAGTGTTGAAATTAGTTCAGAAAATTCACTAAATTATACCCAGATTTCAGCCTCCAATTAAGTCATAACAGCCAAGCATTAAATCTTTTACTAGCTGCACTTAATGAACAGAAACACTAAATAAATTAGTTCTGAAACTAAATCTGCAGCGGAATCATTTACTAACAGTGGACAAAATATCCATAATGCACCATGAAAAATTCTGGGTAAAACCCAAGAAGAATAACACAGAAAAAAGTGACAAGTTGAGGAGAAAGTTTC
>ML800111.1:11191-32096 GCA_009831015.1 Picea engelmannii
TGGGAAACCCTTCTCAACAAGGGAGAAAAACCCAGCCAAATCCTTTGCTATATTCTTCAAGAGAAAGACCTTTCACCACCAAGAATGACTTAGCACACAAGAGGGTGCGTAAGCCCTAGAAGACTAGCGCCCAAGAGAGGTGCACACCTTTGCCAAAGAGAAGTACTTGCTGAAATTTCCAAAACATACAAGAAGGATATGATTCTACAATGGAGAATCATCACCTACTTATATTAGACTTTGACCAATTAACAAGGGCGTCTATTGGCACAACAAGGCCGACCTCTCTAAGTCAAATATACTTATTATTATATTTATTATTATAATTAATATTCACAGTATTAATTATCTTGTTTATATTAATCATATTAACATAGGGTCGACCTGTATCTTTTACATAATAACTAGGGTTACAGGTAGGTTTGACTCTTGAACAATATATAGCAAAGGATCTGATACACCCACTAGTGCTCATCCACTAGGGGCACATCCATAGGGATGACAAAGCTCTGATTCACTACATTACACAGATGAACTAGATCTTCACACGTTCACCTGTGCTCGTCCACAGGCACTTCCACTCTACAGATCTGTTTTCCCACTGCCACCGACAGGAGAATCATCTAGAGTCTTCTCGTCAACTATGTTGCTCAAAGGAGGCCATCACATCATCTTCATTTCTATTCACATGAAGATGTGCCCAGCTCTTTTGGGATTTCCCACGTTCACCTTGTGCTCAACCACAGGCACGTCCTAACTCAACAGATCGCTTTTCCACCGGATAATCATCTAGAGTTCTTCTCTCTCACGTCATGGAGGAGGTCATCTCTATGTTCCTAGCTCTGTCCCATGCTGGAACCACGAACCCTTCATAGGGGCTTTCTCTCAGGTTTGTAAGCTGAGAGAAAGGCTTCACATAGTTGTTATGTTCCACATCTCACAGGTTTGTAAGTTGGAGGATGTCTCCTATAGCTTCATTCATCAACACTATGATCCCTGTGACTTATGAGCCCATGGAGGGCGTACTTCTTGTTGTTGCAGGACCATGCCCGACGGACAGGTACATATGGGGAGATGATTAGCTCGAACCTCCATAGGGCTAAAAGCCCACCAGATGGGATGCTGAAACCCCAACCAGGGTTAGAGTGATATCGGAGGCTTACACCAGAGAAAAGGGAGGACGTTCCACTAGAAGCACTTTGGCAGGCCTGGACCCAGGGGGGTCTTGCCCTCACACCATGACGTTAGCCCTTGAAGGCCCCTCACGTCATCATTCAGAGCCTTGACGTCATCCAGTTGGGGTATTCGGCATGAGGACGGCTTTGGTTGGCACGTGTGGCGGTTCCTGACGGGTTTTAAGCCCTAACGTTTCACTTTGGAAGCCTAGCGTTCCAAGAGGGGAGCCAACGTCACCCTAGGAAGGGTATGACGTCACCCTAAAAAGATGAAATTAGGGTTTTATTTGTCAATTTTATGTAAAACTGGATTTTTGATGTAAACTGGCCATGTCGACCTTTTAGACCTAAAATGTAATTAAAGGTCTTGTGTATTGTATAAATAAGAGATCAAACTCTCATTTTTATTCATCATCTTTCACTCACACAAGTCTAAGGTCTGAAATTCGGCCTCTTTTAAGGCTTATTGGCTGAACTAAGTGGTGCACAACTCTTGGAGGGAGCTTTATTTGATGTATTTTTGCATTTTCATGGTGGAAAGTCTTGAACTAGGGCTTGTGACTAGATTATTCTTGGTGCATGTAAGTAGAAATCTGCAATCCTTCTTTCTTTGAATGGTTATGGTATCTTTTACTTTTCATTTATAAGATTATGAAATTGCTAATGTGAAACCCTAGGAAAAAAGCACATGTTATTGTCCTTCTCTTAATAGCTATCCACCTACTTGATTTTGCTAGAAGACACATCCATTGAAGCATATGCTAGAGCCCTACCTTTGTAGCACTCTAGTACTATTGCTTCATTAAGCTTTTATTTTATTTCAAGCTTGACCTAAAGAAGAAGGAAAACCGCTAGGGCCTAGGGTTACCTACTTCCTAGTAGTTTTTTTTCCTTCTAGGGTTTTGGATGATTGAGGCCTTAGGTTACTAACACCTCAACCATCCTCCCTCTTGTCTTTAGCTCACTCATTATCATTTGTTTCCCCTAAAATTGTCGCAGCAAAAGTGACTCCCATTTACCCTAAAGGCACTAGTTCACACCTTACAATTGATTGATTGATGAAAACAACCTTCAAACCATCTACTTCAAGATCTCTACTAACTACTTCTAACCTTAGATTAGACTAATTTACTAACTATCGTGCTGCTGTTACAAAAGAAAGCTACAGCCATCTATAACAGCAGTAAAAGCATCTAAAAGCAAGTGTTGATTTTACATTGCCTTCTTTGCTTCTAACAAATACTATCATATTGTCAATTTTAGGTTATCATTTTTTGTCATTATTGAAGCTTATTTAAGGCATAATTGTGAAGTTATCATCATATATACATTGTTGTTATAAATATTTATCTTGCTTCATCTTTTATATCAGCTCATGCTTTTATTCAAAGTCCATGGTTTTATGAAGCACTAATATCAATTGGGACTTGCAAATAGTATTTTTCATGTTGTCTTGTTCTGGGCGGGTACACTTAAGCAAATCTTTGCTTCATCTTATTAAAACCTTTGGGACTTTCTGATCAAAGTGACTTGTGAGAGGGGGAGAACTTTCTTGATACTATTACCTTTGCCTTCTCAAACCCCCAGGTCACCGGGGACATCTCCCCTGGGCTATCACCCCTAAAAAGAAAGAGGTGTCTTATTTAGGTGACAGTGATAGGACAACCTCCTTTAACGCCAACTGATTGTTCACTTTCCGTTGGCTTTAGTGCAAGTACAAATTGCGTGATAACAATGGCTATGAAGTAATGATGACCTTTGATGATGATTTACCATGACCTGTTCTTGTCATGAGATGATTGATGATGTATACATGCATTGGGTACTTTTCCATTTAATGCCTAGTTAATGAGATACTTCATGTTATAATGATTTATGATTTGATGCCCGGTTAATGAGATACTTCATGTTATATAATTTATGATCTATGCCTTGTTAATGAGTTACTTCATATGATTGATTGTGATGATAATGTTGCATATACAATGGTATCTTGGATGGACTAACATGTTACAAGTGGAGACTAGGTGGACAATGGGGAAATGCACTCAAGGGAAGGGCTCTTGTCTTATTGAGGATGACCATCTGATCCTAGTGCCTAGGAAGCTTGGGAAATGGGAAAAGACTTGTGAAAATGAACTTCAAAGTTAACTTGGGTAAAAGGGTAAA
Organism: Picea engelmannii; assembly: GCA_009831015.1. Classification (NCBI taxonomy): domain Eukaryota; kingdom Viridiplantae; phylum Streptophyta; class Pinopsida; order Pinales; family Pinaceae; genus Picea; species Picea engelmannii. Next base: position 14,536 of record ML800111.1, read on the forward strand.
GAGGGAAAGGGTTGTAACTCATTTTTACCCTACTTTGGACACTTGTAGATTCACCCTCAAGACCAAATTCACCCTTGCATGGAAAAGGGGAAGTCTAAGAGTCAAATCTTGGGGAGATGTTGCATTAAGACGGATTATAAAAGAAGTGACCTGCCCATTGTTGGGGCTGGTTGGCTGGCTCATGGGGAAATACTCTGTGGAACTTAGTATTGTTGGTGCACTTGTGTTATGATAATGGTGAGTTGGACAAAATCGTGTTTGTGCCAACCAAGTCTGTATGGATTAAGGGGCTAGGAGTGTACCTACAATTGAGGAGGTACTAAAGCTTAGGATACTTGGTTCCTTGTATTGTTTTCCTTAGGCCCAAATTGTAGGATGCCACTGTTGTTGTGGTTGTGATCACCAACTGAAGGTGGTAGTAAGATCCTTGCTCAAACAGGGGGCACCAATGTTGTCATGGTTGTAATCACCAGCTGAAGGTGGTAGTAAGACCCCTGCATGTCATAATCCTATGAGATTTGGAGGTGTCGCAAGTCCAGGAACCTCTCCACCACACTTAGGCTAAACCATTGTAAGCCTGTCCAATTGGTTCTTGAGTAGTTTGGGTTGGATTCTTGAGATTACTGTGAGTTTTTTACTTCCTCACCTCATTAAGCTTCAACCCTGCTCGAAGGCCAACACCTGTGAAGGTGGTTGCATTGGTTAGGTGGAAAATCGACCCTTGGTGTGATTTCCCCCTCTATTTATTGAATATTGGTTCACAAATCTTGTTGGAGACTACTTGTGGGCATTGGAGTGCAGCTAGCTCAATCTTGAACTTTTGTGAGGTATAGGTTACAAGTATTTTATGTTTAAGTATTTAATTGTGCATTGATGTTTACTTGGATTATGGTGTGCTTGCACGTTCTCTATGGATCCAAGGCAGACTGCTTGTGGGCATTGGAGCGCAGCTAGCTCGATCTTGAACTTTTGTGAGGTATAGGTTACAAGTATTTTATGTTTAAGTATTTAATTGTGCATTGATGTTTACTTGGATTATGGTGTGCTTGCATGTTCTCTATGGATCCAAGGCATGCCCCTTATTTTGTGTACTGGTTAGATTTTTGTGCATGTGTTTGAATGATTCCAGATCTTGCATACTTGATGTATATATAGTCTTAGAAAAAAAATTGTGAAGGTAACACCCCGATGGGCCATTACAAAGATGGAGGGTTGCGGCATATAATTTGGAGAAAGTATTTCCCACCATGACCATCTAATAATTATTTAGATCAGAGTTGGCTCCCGACTTGTGAATTGAGTGAACAGTGTGGTGGGACCTGTTATGACCTCGTTGGGCCTACCATCACTTTTTTTAGCTCAAAGCACTTGCCTGGTCAACTACATTCGAAACCAAGCCTTGCCTTCACAGCTTTCACGTTTTCAAGGGTCCCTTCACACTTAGCCAAATTCCCCTTAATCTTTCAACAGTTGGCATCCTTCACGAACATCTAAAAACTTGGTTTTTTCCTTCCTTTTTGGAACTTTGCTTCTAGCCCAATTTCCCAATTGGACCCCCTTGCACTTGTTTGAGTGTTGCCTTTGTCAATTTTTCAATCGGACCCCTTTGTAACTATTCCAGTGTTGCCTTGGTCAATTTCCCAATTGAGCCCCCTTTGCACTTGTTCGAGTGTTGCCTTAGCCGATTTCCAACTCTAGGCCAATTTCACAATTGAGCCGCCTTTGCCCCTATTCGAGTGTTCAACTTAGCCGATTTTTTCAAAGCAAGCCTGATGCCCCCATCGAGCCCCTTTCTCACCTTGTAAGAGTTTGATGCAACTAATTTCCAGATCGGGACCGATGACTCCAATGAGACCCCTGCTCACTTCCTAAGTGTTCAGCCTACCTGATTTCAAAGTTTGAACAAATTCAAAGGCTTTTACTTCGAAGGCAAAGAGAAGGCCTGTACTACGAAGAGACAAGTGGCATGATGAGAAGAAGACACTACAGGAATCTCCACATGGACAACATCAATGCTTGCCACGTGGAGTTTGTTAATTTCCTATAACTCAGCAACCAGAATATTATGCCAATAATTTTGTTTACCCAAAATTTAAACAATGTTGATATAAACTCAAAAAATTATGCATAAATATTACAGCTGAGTTATTTAACCAAAATAGCAGTAGAAGCACATTCAGAAAACCAAGCACATAAAATGGACAACACCAGAAATACCCTGGAAACCCCAGTGTGGGGAAAACCAACAAAGATGGGCTTCTATTATGGGTTTCAGAGGAATGTTTTTACAGCAGTCATACACAGAAAATTCTTACAGCAATTTTCTGAACTTTTTCTTAGCTTGTACAGCCCTGTCTCCTTGGTTGTTTGACCCAACAAACTCAGCTCACGTTGTGGTTGTACGGCCACAAGTGTGGGTTGTTGTTGGTTGGTCGTACGGCCTGCACTACTGTTGGACAGTACGATCGAGTTCTGGTTGTCTAGGTGAGRCCGTATGAGTCATGACCCTTCTCTCACCCTCCTTCARTGTTGCACGRCTCTGTCCTTGAACGGCCTGTAGTTGGCAGCTTGGTACAGCCTGCTCTTTGGCCTCCTCCATGCTGCCACAAGCTCCTGAAATCTCCCTCCTTGACTGTGTTAGAATATAGAAGATTGTGTGCTCGTTTTACCATTGACAATACCCTTGTCACCCAACCATAGGCCGAAGCCACCCTCCAAGCACCTTAACCTTGACTGAGAATTACTCCGGAAGCAAACCCTAGGCTAGATAGCCAAACAAGGTGTAGCGCATCTTCCTCCAAGGATAGCGCACCAACAATAGTTGATCAGATAGTCCAAACCCTAGCCAAGAGATAGTCCAAGCCAACACTRAAAACTGGTTGCTGCAGCAGTTGCACCTGCAGCTCTCCTCCACACRTGCGCACCAAACTGGAAACTGCAGTGCACACCAGTTGTTGMTCTGCAATTCTGAGATGTGTCAAATGAGAACTGGCACCCTGTATTTATAGTGGTTCTGCCAGATTTGTTGGGGCCGACTTCTCCTTCTGGGTAGCTGTCTGTTCAGTATATATTAATTCTTCTGGCCGACTTCTTCTCTTGGAGGCTAATAACCTAATACATATTATCTTCTTGAGCCAACAAGTCTTCTAGGGTTATTAGCCAACTCATTAGGGTTTTTCTTGCTTTCCGGAGTCTTCTATTCTCGTCAGGTTTACACGTGGAGGTAAATACCTCCCACAGCTACCATAATATTAACAGACTGTTGTTCAACTTCTCTCCAGTCGGCCCTCTCTTCCTCAACCCCTCAATTTATCTTTCCTTCAACCTCCTTTCTACCTTGAGATGTGTGCCCAGTTCAGCCTCCAATGGCTCAGATTGAGGCGCCCCTCATGGATGGACCCCACTCAGCACTAAGGTGGTGCGCCCCACTAGCCCAGGCCCCATCTATTCTTAGAAAATTTCCACATGCAGAGCACCCTAACTAACTGTGCATGCAACTACTAACTAAAGCAAACTCAAAAATAGAACTAGCTACTAAATATGAAAAGTATCTAAACTGGAACTAAATTGAGGATGGTGTATGCATGGACCCTCTATCTCTCTTTTCCATAAATGCCCCTACGCCCTCATTACTATTGTACAGGACTACTAAAGGAGGGCATAGTACTACTACTGTCATTAAGGCTATTGTATAGACCGTTGTACAAAATATATGTTGGTGTACTTGCTACCATACCTTCTCTACTTGTTGCTACCATTAAGGCGCTTAGCTAAACACTTTTTAAGGTACTAAAAGTCCAACACTTCCCACTTCAAGCTTTGTTTTGCACCTTGTAATCATCAAGATCAATCATTTGCAATCCCTACCTAATTCTTGAGGGGGAGATTTTTGTAATGTTTGGCCAATTATTTGTACCACATCTTACCCAAATGCATATTAGGGGAGAACGTTGGGATAATATTTACTTGGTCAAATACTTGAGTCTACATTTATTTTGTTCATGTCCCTGTGCTTGTCCCCTAAGTCAAGCGTAAGGGGAGATGTTGGCGTGAACCGTCCACTTTGTTAGTTAATCTTGACTTAGTGGACATTAAAATTTAATGTAGACATGTGACAATGTACCTAACCTTAGTTGTCCTCATTAATGAGGTTGCTATAAGGTTAGAAGTCCTTGATATCGAGGTGATTAGTGGACCTCCACTATACGGTGGTTAGTGGCATTAATGAGTTAATTATGCCTAATCCTTGTATAAATGGTCTTGTACCATTGCAAGAAATGTACATGAATATAATGTGATCTTTACAGTGGAGTTCTTCCCATTGGGGTTTTCTCCATGATACATGTGATGTCGTCTCTTTCTTTTATGATTTGCATCTAGTTTGCGTGTTAGATTGTTTTTTGCTTGATGTCTAATATCGATTATAATAATAATAATAATCTAATTTTAAGGTCACGGACAAGCCAAACACCAAATTGGTGTATGAAACACCCCTGTTTGTGGGACAAGGGACCCCCTCCACGCAGCGATTTGATTGCTAAAGTCTACGGAAGTGTACATACCCTACCCCCCTCTGGATTTGAACTTGTGACCTCTTGGGAGGAAACACATGTTCTTAACCATTATGCAATTCTTACATACATGTGTTATCCTGTCTCGTTTTTCTTATTGTGCTCTATCAAGCGTCTTCATGAACTGCAAAAATCGGGTTTCACAACCTCTCCCCTCTAATGCCCTGGTTACAAGCATTCATTCACAATTTGCGACATTTTCTGGCATCTCCAAAATGCACGCGTTATTGTATGTCTATGCCCTAACATGAGCCTAAATAATCCCTCAACATTGTTCGTTTCTTCATACAGATCGTGTTCTTCATGTCTTTCATGGCAACTTTTGTTCTCTATGTTGGCACTGTAACAATGTCTTTGTCTAGGTCGTGTGTAGTTTCTGGGTGTGAATAACATGCCTGCAAATGCTGCTAAACATTCAATGAGCTTGTGTATTTCAATTGACCTACAATAATTCTTCTAAAACTTCAATCCTTCCAACTGAAAATACTTTAGACCTTCGAAGCTCTTTAACGAGATTTTGACTTTGAAAATATTTAGCACCTACAACCTTTTGAAAAATAATACACCCTTCTTACCGTCACTTTACCTCCTTGCCTAGGTCCTAGAAAATTGCTCTGGTAAGGGATGGCCAGCTGTGAAATATTGACTTTACTAAAGTTTTGCATATGATTCGGATTGAAATCTTATTTTATTTATGGAAGAGCTGTAACAGCAATACTTTTCGTAACGAGTCCCGTAACATAGATTTTTCTTTGACTGACAAGGTTCTGATTATAACAAGCCTGTCATTGCAGATTCAATGTCAAGCAGAGAAGGTTGTTATGGAACTGGACCACCGCAGAGAGTTGCCTAACCATTGGAGTGCACTTGTTCTTTAAGCCAGGTACCATTAAAGGCCTCTTTTGGGTGCTCTTTGCAAAGGAAGTGGGACTCCTCTTGGATGCGCAGGAACCCAACTGGTGTTAGAGACCACAGAGAAAGACCACGGTTGACCATGTCAAGTAGATAACGACAGGCAGTGTTGCCCATCAAATGACAAGTTCCCAACCATAAATGTACCTGCTCAAGAGTTGTTGAAAGATGGATGAAGTACTCTGCCAAAAAATGATGATGAACGGCCTCCCCCTAGTGACTGGGCAGCCGTTGTTATTTCATCTGGGTGGGGGCTCCTTTGCTTTAATTGATACACTTTCAATGGAATGACTCAAAATCACTCTGAAGGGCAGAATTCATGAAATACGGCCACAAAATTGTAAGCATTACTGAAAACAATGCAAGATTATGTGAGGTATACATATCATGTCAAAAGGCCGAGAAGGGGCCTTGTACCACAAGGATGACTAGAAGAGACTTTCATGGTTGCTGAAATTGAACAAATCAACCATACTGATACTACTAATAATAATGACGTTAAAGAAGGTTGATAGGGTTGTGGGTAGTCATAAAATGAGACGGTACCTTGCCCAAAGCTTCCAGGGAAGGGTGAGTCAAAAAAGGGTCAGCAGTGTGTATGAGGTCGCCTGTTCGAATCTCCCGAGTAGCGAAAACTCCTCTACCCGCATCTTCTGTGAAACCCACTCGAACGGGAGGTGGTGGCGCCTCTGGTATTTGCACAATATCATTAATTAAAATACCTTGAAATGTAAAGAAATTTGACGCGTTGAAGGGCACTTCAGAAGAAGACCTGAATGGGATGAAGAAGAAGCGTAGTCGCACTGATAACGAGAAAATGAATATCGTGGAAGCCAAACCCAAAACCTGCTGCTGCTCTTCATCATCATCATCTTCGTGCTCGGCGGTCGGTCTTTCTTCACGAAAAGGGAAATAATATGAGTAAATGTGTCAAATTCTGACAAGAGAATAATGCGGAAGTAACCGAGTGGCAAATTATTCAAATTCATATTCCCAGGACCAAACATGCTATGTGGAAATTGACCAGAATATACGGAAGAATATCCAGTCGAGAAGATTTTTTTAATTAGTAATTTAACATAAACAATCTATACTAAATAGATACAGATAATTTTGTTCATAATTGATAATATTTCGCTGCAAGTGAGATATAATGGCGGTCTCTCATTGTTCTACGTTTTTGTTGGAGTAATTAAAGTATTGCATTTAAAGAAATGACGTGTTTTATGCCCTTTCCAAAGACTGCTCTCCAGAACACTGAACTAGAGACAGAAGCAAGCTGGATTATTTTCTTATAATCACTGGATAGATAATTATGAGGGCCCACTCATTATATATATATCTTTATTAGTTATTTAGTTTTCCAGAATCTATCTCTTTAATAGTTTGTCTTTTTTTCTCCCTTGAATTTAGATACAGCAAAGATTGTCATTAATATTTCTGGCATTTATCTCATCTCTATTTATATTTTAATCTTCTTTGTATATTTTTGTTATCTTAAACAAATGTATTGGCCACTTGCCTCTATTCCAGGTATAGATTATAGCTAAATACATGTTATCATCATTTTGGAAGGGGATTTTGTAATCTTGTGTCACAAAATGAAAGAATCCGACAGTAGAGTCGCAGTAGTGGAACTGTGCCTTTAAACAGCCCGAGACTACTGATACGGCTCAGAGTGTGTCGCAAGAGTGGAACTGTGCCTAACCCCTGGTGTCTGTCTCTGCCTACAGCCGCTAGTTGCCGCCTCATGTCCGGGGCGTTTGCTTCTTGTTGTCACTATGATATGTCGGGTCGTCTTCATTGTGTTCGTCTTACTTGCGTCCTGTTGGTTCGAGTGTTGACGTAGAGTCGAGGGGGTTGTTTCTTCTACACACACGCACACACTTTAACAAAAAAAAAAAATTCACCGGTCGACTGATTAGTTGTCCTTAGCTAGGAGGGTTGTTACATATATTTTAAAATAATTGAGAAATTTTTTCTGCTGGAAAAAAAGGTGATAGTAAATTGTGTATGTATGTGATAATATTTTAAAATTATGATTTATCAAGTGTTGAGAGGATTTAAATTTCTTAAATTGTAAATTTTGTATTATTTAGTATGAAGGAGGTAATATATGACATGGAATTAAATAAATAAATAAATTACATCTTAAAAATTTGATCGTTTAAGTGTTTGATAGTTATGGGTTGAAAATGGATATACAATGGTATAAATACACAATCACCCACAATATCAATATATAATATTTTAAGCATGGATTCATTAAGAGTTGAGAGGGATGGAATTTGTGGAAGTATAAATTTCTTATTAATTTTTTAACTTACAAAATGTTTTTATTTCAAAAGATTGGAGTCATTTAATTTTGTACATTTTTTTCTTTAGTTGTAGGAATTTGGCAATACAAAATGGTAGAGTTCCCATCGATATCATTTATTTTTATTTTTTTTGGGGGGGGGTCGATTTAGAATTGGACAAAACCTTTACAACCATAATTCCACCATACATGAGCCTTAGATCATGGTAAAACACTGGTTATGCTTGAATTTTTTGTCCAATTTTTATCAAATTTGTGGTCAATAAAAATGGCTTATTTGCTACAAGATTAGCTTACTCCCTACACATTTTATTTCTCTAGATGCTTGATAAATTGGTGCTTAAAATGGAGCTAGACGAATAGTCACTTGCAATGGTTTTTTGGCTAAATAACGCCACTATGAAAGATGTTTCTATATTGTCAAAGTTGCTCAAAACTTACATCTAAGTTGATGTGCACCCACTTAGTGTTCAAAGTCAATAGAATAAAATGGTAAGTATACATTTAACATTTTACTAAAAAATAAACTTGGTTGCAAAGCATTAGCCATAAGTAAAATTAAACAAGTATGAATAAAATGGTAATTATACATTTAACATTTTACTAAAAAATAAACTTGGTTGTAAAGCATTAGCTATAATTAAAATTAAACAAGTATATATACCCAAAATACCCATTAACTTGCAAACTATCCTTTGGACATAAAACAAAAAAGATAAGATCTATCATAAAGTAACACAAATGACAAAGTCTAATAATGCATCACTTAGTGATAGCACAAATCCTCCAACACGATCAAATAGCAATTTAGATTGGCCCAATAATGAATAGTGGACCTATTAACACTTGAAACAATTTAGTAACAAGGTAAAAGGAATCAAATCATTATCACCATAATTTGATTCCTCTACACTTTGGGCTAAAGTGTGCTAGCCATGGGAAGGACCTAACGAATAATTTGAGATGAAAATATAAACTCCAACTTACAAAACAAATCTTAGATCTATAAAAAAACAACTCGTTGGAATTATATCACTGCTTAACTAGGTCAACATTACTAATTGAATATGGATAATGATTACACTCAAAAATAGTTAATGAAATAAAGTCAGATTTCAAAATTATTACTAAAAATTCATCTTGCTCTTCTCCTTGCACTTCAGATTATTTAGCAGCAACAAGCAAGGGCATGGAACCAACATATCATCTTTATTGTCTAAAAAGATCAACAACAAATAAGGGTTGCTCCACCTATTTCTAGAGCAAAGATTACTGATAGCCATTGAGAAAATAGTGCTTCTTCCTATTGTTAGAAAAATCAGTGGCAACAAGCAAGAAACTAGCATTCAAGGGTTGTCATGTTTGTTGTCCCAAAGTAATATGTTGTACAGAAAAATCAGTAGCACTCAAGAGATGTCCATCATGCAAATCAGAGCAACCAACGTTGACACTCAATTGTTGATGTTTGAAAAAATCGATAGCAACAATCAAATCTTCATTCAAATCCAACTCTCCATAAACCAATTGTTGCTCCTCTTGTACAAATCTACCAATGCTACTGGAAAGCCAAGCAACAAATTCACCTTGTCTCCTTCCTGGTCAATGTCATAAATAGAGTGTGTAAGATGCCAATCCTCACAAAGATGAGATGTGCAAGCCCTTGCATAACATGCTTCTTCCTCATATGGGTGGTAGTGGCAAGGGAGGTCCTCTATTATCCTGGAGGAAATGAGGAATTGTCCTTTGCTTAGGGTCTAGATATATGTATTAACAATCAAGTAGAGGCTTACGCTCTTCTACAAAAATTGAGATTGGCATTAGCCCACCAAATCTCCTCTATTACTATGGTAGGGGACTCATCAATCCTTATTCAATCAATGCATAAAACTTCTTGGACTACTAATCACAAATTCACATCAATCTTATTTAGAATCTCACAAGAGGCATTAAGGTTTTAAAAAATAAAAAAATCCAGGTATTGTGAGAACAAAATGCAAGACCAAACAAGTTAGCAAATGATGTCACTAGAATAAAACTTGGGGCCCTAAGAATTAATGGCACATTTACTTATCATGCCATAACTTATGATTTTAAATCAATGTTTAACAAGTACCACCCAATTAATAAGACATGTGTCAAGCATGAGGTAGCTCAAATTTCCAAGCCTAGTCATAAATGCAATAAGAGTCCTCCTCTCCACGCACATGCTCAACCTATTGCAAATTTGTGGTAATGATTACACAGGTGGTTTAACTCTTGGCTAAGGTGGGATAATGGAAAATTTTCATGGAGGATGTAGAAGGGTGCGTCAAATTCTTGTCATGAAGTTATGGGACTCAATAATCAAGTCGAGGCAAGGATTCGAATTCAGGTTGGTTTACTCAAAATTATTCACTAGTCTGTTACCTAATTTCTGGTTTGATTTTATGACAGTTTTGTTTGTTTGGTGTTTGGTTTATCTTGGCCTTGAATATTTTTGGGGTTGTGTGTCTTCCTTTCTCTAGTGCCTTGGTTTGTTGTTAGACATGGTATTTATGGAGTCTTTATGGTTTGGTGTGTGGATTGGTTGTGGGGGTCTTTGGTTTTGCCACCTTATGCAGAGATATGTCCCTTCTTAGGATATTATGGGTCTGCATCATCCTTTCAGTCCCTTTCAATGGCATCAAGTTACACTTTCATAGAGTTTTTATTTTCTTGTTGAAGTCATGGAATATCAAGAGAAACAAGAAATGCAAGAATTTTGCAAGCTCACGGGGAGATGATCAAGGAAAATAGGTCCACAATCTGCATTGTTTCGGTTAAGGTTCAAGCTATTGAGTAGCTTCGGGGAGATGATCGTCTCCTAGGTTGCTTCCATCATGGGGCTCTTAGCACAATTGAAATAACAAGTAACTAACTTGGAGACAAAATGTGCTCTATTAAGTAATTTGGTTGTCCAACTAAGTAAGAATATTAATTCTATGGCCTCAAATCAAATGATGCCAAAGAAATTAGTGCAAGGAGATTTCAGACAGGAAGACATTATCCAACATCTTTTTGAAGCCATGGAAATTGGTGAACATGAGCCAAAGCTCCTTGATCGAGCTCTGGATGAAGCCACCAACTGCAATATCTTTTAATTAGTTCATGTTTTTTAGAGTTATCTATATATTGAGAAGTTTTTAGAGAAACTGTAATAGTGGTAGATATTGGGAGTTTTGTAAAAAGACAATTGTAAGCTTTGTATTTTGGTTTGGATTGATCATGTTTATCAAAGTTTAGAGAACTTGAATCTGATGTACTAGTGTTGTTCAACTATGTTGCGGTATTTTTTTTATTAATATAAATGTTTCCTAGTTTCAGTTTTTAAAAAAACATGATTCTTCATCATGATTTAATACAATCAAAGGAAGGAACAACATTACGACTCTATGGAGCTTGAGCAAGTTTTGATGTGGCTTTACTTGAACTTGAAACACCAATGAAAGGGGCAATAAACTCTTTGGTTGATTCAATTCCTCATGACTAACTTGTTGACCTTTGTCTAAAAATATGAAATCCATACTACAAAATCTCAACAACTCATGTTCCAGCTTCGGTTGTTCCTCATGAACATATTCACACTCCTCTGGATCTTCTTCATCACTCTCATAGTTCTCAAGCATATATTCATTGTTCACTTTTAAGTTTTGGTCTATAACATTAAATCCATTTCCCAAATAAAAAAAACTTTCTGCTCTATCCTCCAACATAAAACCAAGAATCCCCTCCCTCCCTCTTTTCACCCTCCAACCTAAAACCAAGAATCCCCTCCCTCCCTCTTTTCCCCCAAACCAAATTCCACTCCCTCACATTCATGAAATCATTGATTATATTTCTAAGTTCTTAGCCAAAAAGAATAATGTAACTTATTTCAAACCTAACAAAACACTTAAGCAACTTTTCAAAAGTGTAAAAGATAAATCTAACCCTCTTTTATCTCAAGGCATTTACCAAATTCCCTATTCTTGTAGGAAATCATATATCGTCCAAACTACCAAACCTATCCGAACTTGCCTCAAAGAGCATATATTTGATACTTATCATAATAGTATTCCTAAACTTACAATTGCTAAGCATTCCCATAACACCAAATACCTTATTTGCTTTAACCTAACCAAATTCCTTGCACCTACCTCCCACCACTCCTCTAAAACAATTAGGAAGCCCTCAAATTTGAAAAACATCTTAACAACTTTAATATGGAAGATGGCTACAAACTTAACCATTGTTTGAAGCCTACCATCCCTCATCTTCACTAGTAAAACCCCCCATTTTTATCCTCTTATATTTGTCTTCCTCCTCTTCATTTCCTCTCTTTAATCTATCTTTAATCCCTAATCATATTTCATTGTATCTGTAATCTATCTATAGTTTTTCCTCTTTAATCTCTCTTTGTCTTTCATTATATCTAAAAAAAATCCTATTTATTATTATTTTTTATATCTTTTTTTAATCTTTTACACCCTAATACTTTTAATTAAATATTTATTTTATGAATTATATATGTATATGTGTATGTGTATATATGTATTTCCATGGCTTTTAACTTTATTTACTTGACTTGCGTGAATTCAACAAGATATACAAGTGCTAGAAATTACCAAACCATGAAGAAATAGATCCTTGAAAATGAAATCTCCAACAAGACACTTTTGGAGAGCAAAAAACTTCATATGTGTGCTCATGTCTATATATATATATATATAATCAAGAGGTGAAGTTCATGTACATGCTCTAAGCTTATCACAAGCTAGTACAACCCTCCAAGCTCTTTAAAACCTTAGCTAGGGAAAACCAAGAAAACCTTGGCTCCACCAAAGATACTCCACAATCTAGCATCAACACTAGCAAGCTTCCTTGATAAGCATTCCTCTTCTTCACTCCTCAACAAGTATGATCTAAGGTTTAATCACAAAACCCTAGCTCCAATATCTCCAAGGAATGAAAGACTGACCCTAGTTTTTAAGATGCTTTGAGTGCTCCAAGAGAACATAATGCCTCCAAGACAAGATAGATAATGTACAAATAAAAAGAAGAAGCGCATGCACGCACACCGAGTGAGCCTAGCATGATCTTCACCTCACATATCAAACACAAGATGATAAAGTGATGATTTGTTGATCAATGTCTAACTCACGAGAACAAATCCAAGGATCTCATGAGAGAAATCTCCCAACAAAGACGTCCTCTCTAAACTTCATAACTTCTCCTAGGGTTTCCTCATGAACCCTAGCAGCTTACTCCAAGAAGACAAGTACAAAGGAAAGAGCACAATGATGATGAATTAAATTACTCTCTCCTCTCTATAGATATATATGAGAGGTGAGGAAGGCCAACAATACATGTGTGGGCCTAAACCCTTACAAGAAACCTACCACGAACATAAGTAGGTGCACACATGTGAAGCTCTACACTCCAAGGGTACACATATTAATATCCAAGGTTGTCGTACACAAGAAAATTCCAATGAAAGGGCACTCCAAGAGATGTGTCCAGTGCCCCTCCTACAAACCTCCAAGGATTTCGATGCTCCTTTTATACCATGTGATCCACCAAGTCCACCTCACCTTCATGTACATTGTTGCAACCTAGGCATCCCCAAGTGATCCAAAAAGGATCCAGATAAGGTTAAGACAACTCAAAACGAACAGAAGCAAATCAGAACGCTTAGAATGGCTTCAACAGAGAGCAAAAGGGAAAAAATTCAAAATTCCTAAAACTCAGTGAAAATGGCATAATCGTGGAGAGCGCACTGCAAGCTTTCTAATGGCGCAAACAGATCGTCAAACAGAGTTACGAATCAAAAGTTATAAGCGGTCAAAGTTCAATCAAACTTGGTAAAAAAGGGCAAAAATCAAAGTGACATGTGGAACCAGTGTAAGGGTGACACGTGGCACAACTAAGTTGGCAAGATGACATGGCAAGGATGGCAGACACGTGGGTAAGCTAGGTGATGACATGTGTCAACTTCATGGGCAAATCATATTGTGACAAGTGGCAGTTTTGGTGGACCAGTTATATGGTGCCACATGGCACCCCTCCAATGGTTGGTATGTGAAAAACGTTTATCACTCCACCAGATTCAAACTCAAGACCTCTCACTAGACCAAAGGTCCCACACATACACGCTAACCAGTAAACCACACCTTGTTACTTGATTATTTAATGGTGCGCATGTCTTTTAAATTAACGGTTGAATTAAGGCACCAAAGGGAGGGGTTGGGCCGAAGCTATTGCACCATATGACTATTGTATTCCGCTCGCCTAGGGGCTTAACTCAATCGCCTCCAAATATAGCCTTTCCACCATTTTCTCCGCCAGTTTGTAACTTCTGCCATTTTTAGCAAGCGCCCCAACATTGTTACAACCGCATACTAAAAAGGGGAGTCCACAAGATTCAATCCCGGGACCTCCGCCAAATTGAACGCCTAAATTTGGCTATGCCAACCAACAAGCCAACAACTTCATTTATTACAAAAACTGTCCAGAAATTATATAAAAAGGGGGGTCTCGCCAGAGTTTAGAACACACAAGAGCACGGAGAAGGGGCAGGTTGAGCGCATCCATGCAGTACGAATTTGGGCCAGTTTTCTATATTTTGGCACACAGTTCGAGGTTTTTTCAGCATTTATTGCAGGAGCAGTGGCACGAAAACCGAGGCAAGGGTGTCTTGGGGGCCTGAAAGTGTCCGGCTCGGATTGAGGCGTGGAGATAGTCATTTTTAGGTAAAATGATGCCACGAATGCAGTGGTGGTGTTAGTTTTCTGATCTAAGAAAAGATTCTATGGATTAACTCCAAAATGAGGTATATTCATGTATTTTGCCCAATTCTTTTGTGGAGTTAATAACAAGACCTATCCATTTGAGAGCAGGACCCGGAGACGTAGTCCACCAGGGACGAACTCCGTTATCAAGTTCTTTGTGTTCATATTGCATGATTATGTCTCTTTCCTTTTGAGCTTTTCCTTCTTTGTGGTGTACTTTTGTTTATGCTCATTTTATGCAATTCTTTAATAAGTCACATGACGAAAAGATCGTGGATCATGTTGGTATCAGAGCAGTCATTTTTGACTTGAATTGTTGAGTATGAATGCTTACTAGGGCCAAGCATAAGTAGGGTGAAGGAACTCTTAAGACGTTCAATCCTGAAGTTGGTCGTACATCCCGAAGGAAGAAGATGGCAGAAGAAGACAAGCATGATGAATAGGAGAAAAAATTTCACATGGTCTTTTATCGCATGTCAGAAATGGTCGAATGAATGTATGGAGATTACGAGAAGAGGATGAAGAAGAAGGAGAAGAACAAGGAAGCACATGCAGATGATGATGCTTCGGTAAACCAAGGGGTTGGAGGAGATCCTCCTGAGCCTCCATCTTCGCCTTCAAGTTCTAGTTCTTCCTCCTCTGAGAATTCTTATCACTCTCAACATTCTAAGCATAAAGCCTCTTTTAAGAAACCATTATTAAAGCTTGATGTAAAGTCTACTTTACCTATGTTTAATGGAGATGCTAATCCTGAAAATTTAGACAATTGGATCCGACAGGTTGAAGTATATTTCCGTGTTCAGCATATTGACGAAGAGGAAGTTAAAGTGCAACTGGCTTCTCTTTGGTTGGAAGGCACCGCTCTCGTATGGTGGGAGAGAAAGCTACGGGACAAAAGTAAGTGTGGTAAGCTTCTTTCCTCATGATCGGAATTTAAAACAACGATAAGGAAGCAGTTCTATCCATTAGGGTATTTACATAAAGCAATGATGGAATGGAAAACATTAAGACAGAGTAAAGGTCAGAATGTACAAAGTTTTACAAAAGAATTTAGGAAGAAAGCTTTAGCATTGAATATTCCTTTGGATTCTTATGAAACTTTAATGAAGTATATTGGCGCACTTCAAAGTTATATTCGTCATACTTTGCTCTTGTTAAACCCCACTAGTCTTGACGAAGTTTGTGTGCAAGCCACTCACCTTGAAAACAGGGGGAAACATATTCAAGAAGATCCCACGAAGAAACCTTCCAATTTTCCATAAAAGACTTTCAAGAAGTTCAAAAGGAAGGGCAATAAGACTGCTATAGTAAGGAGAGAAGGAGGAAAACCATCTTGCACTCATTGCAAGAGGATCGGTCACGATGAAAAACATTGTTGGAAATTGCATCCGAAAAAGAGACTGAAACAGTTCAGTAGAAAGGGGAAGACAAAGACTGTTGCTACTGTGCAGCAAGATCTTGGTTTTGAATCAAGAGATGAAGGAAAGATCACAACAGGTGGAGTACAAGGTAAAGAATCTCTTCATGGTAGTTCAAGTTCCAGTGATGAATCTCATATTGATGAACGAAAGAGGAATGAGTTATTTCAAATACAAGTTGTATCTAAACATGCTAAGTTAGATACACTATTTGATCCGGGTTCCCAAGTAAACTTGATATCTGAAGCACTTGTCAAGAAGATGGGTCTTGTAACGAAACCACATCCAAAGCCTTACCCTCTTGGTTGGGTATGTGATAAAGCAAAATTTAATGTCAGCAAATAAGGTAGGGTCAGATTTGCTATTGCTTCAAAGTTGATTGATGAAGTAGATTTGGCTGTTGTACCGCCCTATATATGTGGCATGGTGTTGGGAAGTCTATATCTTTATGATAGAAAAATAGTCTTCTTTCGTCATGAGAACAAATACAAATACCACCTTACTAAAGGGGGAGTGGAATATATTGTTAGAGCTCACAACATGAGGTAAATATGACACTTGTTAGTGCAGGGCAAATGAAAAGACTCATAACCACTAATAAGAGATATATACTCATGGTCGTCAAAGAGAAAGATGTCGGGACATCCGACGCTTTCCAAGGATGTGATCCATCTCATAAAAAGGAATTAACTGATATTGTCTCTAAGTATGATGATATTTTTCAAAAACCAGATGGATTACCTCCTAAGAGGGAAATCCAACATGATATATATCTTCAGCATGATTCTCCTTTGCCTAATGTGGGCATGTACAGGATGTCAGTTGTGGAGATGACAGAGATCAAGAAGCAAGTACAAGGCTTATTGGATCAAGGGGTTATCATGCCCAGTTCATCTCTTTATGGTTCTCTGATCGTGATGGTGACAAAGAAAGATGGCACATGGCAAATGTGTGTCGATTACCGGGCTTTAAATAAAATCACGGTGAAAAATCGATACCCTCTTCCTCGCATAGATGATTTACTTGATCAGTTAAAGAATGTTGTTTATTTCACTAAGTTGGATTTGCGCAATGGATATCATCAATCAAGGTTGCAGAACAAGATGCATGGAACACTGCCTTTAAAACCAAACAAGGATTGTTTGAGTGGTTAGTTATGTCGTTTGGGATTTGCAATGCTCCAACAACTTTCGTGCGTGTGATGAATGATGTATTCAGGCCTTTCCTGGATGACTTTGTGATTGTATATTTAGACGACATTCTTGTTTTTAGTGGGACTTGGGATGAACATGTAAGGCATGTAAAACAAGTATTGGATACTTTGCAGAGGGAAAAGTTGTATGTGAAAATGTCTAAATGTGAATTTGGCAAGACTGCACTTGTATACTTAGGTCATATAGTGGGAGGAGGACAATTGAAGATTGATCCTTCCAAGATTGAAGTAATGTGAAATGGACTGAGCCAAGGAGTGTAACCTGTTATCCCCGATATCTATGGATAACTAGGAGATCATGTCTCGAGGCCCACATGGTCCTAGACATGGAGTACCGAGAGCGGA
>ML800111.1:44316-104381 GCA_009831015.1 Picea engelmannii
CGGTGGTGATGCAAACTGCTACTGCTGACAGGACAAATCTGACGAAGAAGAAGATAGATGGACCCTCCAGGGCCATGCTCAAGTCAACCCTGCTCTCGGTACTCCATGTCTAGGACCATGTGGGCCTCGAGACATGATCTCCTAGTTATCCCTAAATATCAGGGATAACATACACCACAACTAAAATACTAACTCTCTCTTCACATAGAGAGTGATTTCAACCAAAATAGCTCTAATGCCATGTAGAGATTTCCTCATCTAGGGAAATTAATGCAACTTCAAAAATTTTACCTTGCAAGGAGGTTTCCCATATTTAACCTTGTGAATTTATAGCCTTAGGGTCATTATGAAATATGATAAAATAACAACAACAATGGACAATATTTCACTTCTCAGCAACCCCCATCCACTAAACAATTCAAGGGAAAATATACCAAATGCGCGCCAACAAGTTGCATCCCTTTAGGGCATTCTTATCATGAAAAAACCAAATCTAAAATTCACTTTATGACAAATGTAACTACAACAGTAAAGCGCCCCTATCACCTTCAAGATGAACTTAATTCAAGGTCGAAAATCAAATCTATAATAAGGAAATTTTGGACGGTTGAAAACTTCATGTATATATTCAAGAGATGAAGCTCAAGTACATTCTCTCAGCTTCTCACAGGTTAGTACAACTCTCCAAGTTCTCCAAAACACTAACTAGGGAAAATCAAGAAAACCCTGTCCACCAAAGATACACCACAAGTTAGCATCTACACTATAAAGCTTCCTTTACAAGATGTCTCCTCTTCTTCACTCCTCAACAAGTACAATCTAGGGTTTAATCATAAAACTCTAACTCCAATGTCTCTAAGGGATGAAACTCTAACCTAGTAATCAAGATGCTCAAAGTGCTCCAAGAAACCCTAACGCCTCCAAGACAAGAGAGATAAAGTACATAGAGAGAGAGAGAGAGAGAGAGAGAGAGAGAGAGAGAGAGAGAGAGAGAGAGAGAGAGACTAGCATGCTCTTCACCTCACATCTCTAACATAAGATGAAAAAGCAATGATGCAATGATCATCATTTCCAATGTTTAGCTAAAAAGAACAAACATGAGCATCTTACCAGAGCAAGCTCCCAAAAAACATGTCCTCTCTAGACTTCATAACTTCTCATAGGGTTTTCTCATGAACCCTAGAACCTTACTCCAAGAAGACAAGTACACATAAAATAGTACGATGATAATGAAGGAAATTACTCTCAGCTTCCTCTCTATATATGAGAGGTAAGGGAGGCCAACAATACATATGCGGGCCTAAACCTTTACAAGTAACCCACTACAAACACAATTGGGATCACATGCGTGAAGCAATGTATTCCAAAGGTACACATGTTAAACTCTAAGGTGTTGTCATACACAAGCAAGGCTCCAATACAAGGGCACTCCATAAGATGTGTCGAACGCTTCTCCTACAATACTTCAAGGACTCCAATGACACTCCTAAGCCATGATCTCCATTGGGTCATGTTACCACCCTAGCCTAGGGTTAACCAGGGAGATGATGTCTCAAGGCCCATATGTAGCAGACATGGAGTGTCGAGAGTCAGATTGACCAGGAGATCCCACATTGACCAGGAAAGGACCCTCATTTCCACCACACATAGTCAACAATAGAATAGTGTCTGTTATGTTGAGGAAAAGCTATGAGGAACCTTACTCAAGCATTTTCAGATCTTGTCAGGCTAAGGAAAGATAGTTGGGAATGTCACCTGGGGTTTATAGCCTTAAAATAAAAATAAAAGAATCACTTAATCCACATGTATTAAGTACAAGGGACCAAGGTTGGTTTTATATATATTATATGTAATAGTGCAAAAAAATAAAAAAATAAGCAAGAAATTATATAAGTGTGTACATGGATAAGAGACAAGGTTAAAAGAAAAATCTAAACCAAATTATCAAAATACACATGTGAGACATAAATCATAAATCAAATTTTTATATTGATTTCATTCTAAGATACAAAGCAAAATTCTCTTTACAAACCCCTACGAGGGTAGGGACCAAAGTTAGATTTAGAAGCCTCCAATGGGAACCATACAAAAAGACTGACAATAAAAGAAAATTGAAGCTAAAGATCTGGATCAACTTGCCACAAAATGTTGTCACTTCATTCTACAAAATATTCATGAAATTTAATTCATAAACAAACAAGAACACACAAACTTCCAAAGATAAATCATACACCTTAAAAGACAAGCTGCTAAAAGATATGATTCGGTTTTGAATCTTGTTGCCTTCAATAAGACCCTGTTTTCATCAAGATGGTTAAGCCTTCTAGTAAATTCATAATGAATGAAGAATGGAAGTATCTCACAAGTATAGAGCAAACCTTATAGCATAAGTTCTCCTTCTATTTTCTCTCCTACCCCTTTGTCTCTTCATTTGATTGAGATTTTATCTTTTCTCAATAAGTTATGGTAGTTCAACTACCTTTCTTTTGTTAAGCTTAATTAGCTTAACTAATTAGTTGAGACAAATAAATAATAATATATATAGATACATGTCTAATTAAATAATAATTAAATAGGTGGGACCTCTTGTGACTCCCATTTTCAATTTCTTTTAATAATCATCAAAACATGAAGTATAACACCCCAAACATTTGATTCAAACATCCGCCTTGTAACTCCCGTCCTCATATTAATGATAAAATATTTTAATATCAACAAAATAGAACACGACTATATACAAAAATAGCATTATATCCATGTTGTCCAAAACATTGTCTAAATATGTATTTGTTGTCCAAAACATTGTCAAAATAAAAAGATTGTCCTCGATAGAAAATAACATTAATCAACATTAAAAACCATATTTGTTGTGAGAGGCATTTTGCCTCTTTTCACTAGTTCCCTCTTTAGATCCCATTTCTGATTTATCCTTTGCAATAACCTTCCATTGATGGGAACATTGTGGGTGGACTGCACTGATGACGTGTGAACAATTGTCTTTGAGATGGAGACGAAAGGACACAGATTTAGAGGAATCTTTGGATGACTTGGAGGGAGTGGCCACTCCTTTTCCTTTATCTAGCTCTGGCTTGGGAACATCAGTTTTTAGCATTTTAATTGCATGCAAAGACTGTACTGGCAAGACAACATGATCAACTTGGGCATTTGGATTTATTAGCGGTGAAGGAAGGGGTAATGGCAACGACATAGTAGGCCAACCATAGTGATGAGCTATAGGTCGATGAACAATCTCTTGCCAACCATCATTAACATGTGGTTCTAGCTGCATAGACACATGAGGGGGGACGTGGATAGCAGAGACATTCTGACGTGGTTGGAAAGGAGGCCTCTCAGGTATCGGTTGCAGAATTCCTTGGCCAACTAGATTAAAAAACCCAGCTTGGAAAAGTTGATTTAGTTCTTGCGGATCAACGCCAAAATGTATCGAAAATCGTGGCCTTCTATGGCCTCTTTGCCAATTATTTCCTCTGCCTCTATTAGCACCTATGCCATTACTGCCTCGGCTAAAGAAACTCATCCTGAAGCAATATTCCAAACAATCCATGCAACAATACTCTACCTATATAAAATCAAAAGGTTGGCTCTATTATTCACAACATAAGCACATGCAATCCATCCATCAATAGTTTTAAACTCAATAATCAATTTCCATTTGAACAGGGAATGGTAGGGCGATTGGGAAGACGAGAGGCTTTCTAATGAGCATAAAATGGTAGAATGGATGGGAAATGACCAAAAAATATTGTTCAAGCAAATGCAAAAGTAACAGAAAATGTATCTATATCCAAACTTCCAACACCAGTCATCATCTAGTCCCTTTCTTTTGTTGTTAATCCTTTCTCTTTAAAAAAAAAACAAAATTCATAATAATAGAACATGGGATGTTTTAAATGCATTTGGGAAGGCGGTGGGCATATAATGAGCGAAAAGTAAGATAATGAAAGGGAAAAAGATGATTATTGTTCTATTATATGCAATAATATTTATTGAAAATTGTCATCACCATCATTTTCCAAAACATTTCTCTATTTAATAATTCAAATCCAAGGCACAACCATTTTTATATTACCCAAATATAAAACCCCAGGAAAGTTTCAAGACTGTCAAACTCCACAACTTTAATTTCTCCTTTTTTCCTTTTCAATTAGCAGAGCTTTTACAAGAGACTGTTAACAGAGTCATTCGAAGCAATTAAAACCAGAATACATCAAGTGCGCATGGGAGGATGAGAACACAAACATAAATCCATCAACCTTTCACTATTCAATGCTTGTATCATAACCTCAATACTTGTTGTATAAACAGACTGGGTTAAAAACCCCATGTGAAACTTGTGTTAATCGTTTGATTTAATCATCATATAACTTCAAAATCGACCAAACCCCCATAGATAAATAACAAACGAGGCAAGACTTAATGCATATAACCAATCTTTCCCACTGTCGGGTCAACACTATAACATACATCAAGACCAGAGTTCGAATCTACTAATTTCCATACATCAGATAAAAGAACCGAGGTCTGTGAAAACGTAAAGGTGAAACATTCATAAGGGGTTTGTAAAAACCATTTAACCATTTATTTTCACAACAGACCTTCCACAGACCTCCCCCGATGGCCGCAAGACAAATACGCCTGCGTTACATATATTCACAAACAATGGAAATTTAATTTGAAGGAGCTGCAAGTCTTCCAAAGACTGGGTAAAGGGTATGGCGTTATGCAAGAAAAAAACCAACTGTTCTTTTGTTTCACAGAGAAAAACCCTTGAATTTTAATCACCAGATATGAGTGAAACCAAAAGTACTTGCCATAATTATTTGCCAACAACCATAGCCACATAAGCGACATTCATTCCGGGTGCAATGTAATCACATAATTCAAACAGAAAGGAATTTCGAACATTATTCTCAGCTTGAAACATTTAAATGCCAACAGGGAGGAACCTCCATTTAAATGCAATTTGCACAGTTGTGATACCCACATACACCTGCTATAAATTTAAGAAAGTAAACACAGTCTTTAAGAAAATCTAAGAGCCAACATCATGATTTTATTTGGATCGGAGCTACAGTTCATGAATGGAGAGGTAAGAGCCAACATACATGTAGGGAGAATGCCAGAAAACCAACAAGCACCATTATTCTTCCCAAGGTCGAGCAAGATGGAGGCAACACCAACCAAAGAAACCAACACAAATGCAAACAAAGTGAAGGTGACAACCTCGAGGTAGGGTTAGAGCGACGTACAATAATTGCATGTCGTTTCCCACATTAATTTCCATCAACTAGAGCCAAGTACGAGCACACCCAATACTTCCAACACATAGTCCACTATGTTTGCCACATAAAATTTCAATCCAAAAATCGAATTTTCCTCCCTACATTAAACTCATAAATCATAACATATACTCAACACTTATCACCAAAACATGTTATGTCCCACATTCCTTGCTAGTGAAGGATTTCCATCTCATAAAACTTATCCACTGTCCACAATAATAACAAGTATACCATAAGTGCAATACACCATAACTATATGTGGCTCATGCTTGAGGTTTGAACAACAAGTCAAAATATATGTGTAGCAAGAAAAAACCAAGATGCTTATTAGAACAAACATTTTCCCCTTTTCATTTATTTTTTAAACTAAATTGTCAACACACCCATCATACGTCCATTTCACATGGAAAGCGGTTTTGAATTTCTGGGTTTTTTCCTACACTGTAGAATCAATTTTGCAAGGTAGTCATGAGCGCAAATAAAATAAAAGTGTCTTTCATCATTATTCACATAACGGGGTCCCACCTATTTAGTATGTTATTAAATATATATATATATATGTGTGTGTGTGTGTGTGTGTGTGTGTGTGTGTAATAAGGCATTGCAACCCATTTGCATGCATGGATTATTTGTTGCGCTTTTTGGGCGTCAAGAAACTGATGACTCCATAAGGAAATATGTTCTCAACAGATTTAGAACTCATAATGTTTGGTTTCGCAGACCGATAGAAGTAGGTGATAAAAAACTACTAAAAAGGATAGTTATGCAATAGGGGGGGGAAATGGTTTAAGGGAAATAATGAGACGAGACTTCGGGGAATAACTTATGGAAAGTGATATGTATGAGGGGAGATGGTCCAGTATGCATCACAACCGAATAAGACATAACATATAATGTTTTTTATACCTTCAAGGAGAATGCTTCTAATATGATTTTGAATCTCAGGATGGAGGGAAGAAAGGGATAACATAAACAAGGAAGAAGACAAACCAATTATACTACAACAATATTGAAAGCAAAGAGATATTTTAGCGGTGCTTTAAAAATAGGACATCGTGATAACTATGTGTATTTAATTTTCATCGATCAATAATACTTATAGAATGACATTGTTATGGAGAAATTGATCCAGACTTTATTTCTGATGATTATGTGAAACAAACAATAGAAATTAAAAACTCAACAAACCAAAGTAAAAGAAATCAGTAAGACAAAAGACTATATACATCAGTCGTGTTTTGATCAAGCTAGTTCCACATAATGTTTCAAGTGGGAACCATTAGTACTGTAAGAAAACAATTATTCTTCCAAATCCTTCAGAAGGTATGAATTTGTGCCAAGGATAAAAACGATTTTGAAAGGACCTAGCCATAATTTTTGGAATTTAGAATGTCTCCCTCTTTCAACATGGGTTGAGTCCCATAGTAGGACTTTGTCGTCAATTTTGAATTCAACAACCTTTGCTCGCTTGTTAAAATACTTTTTCACCGTTTGATGCCTTCTTTTTAGGTTCTCCAAGGCAAAATTTCTTTGTTCTTCCAGGGCTAGCAATGCATTTATTCTTTGGGGAACATTAGAATAATTTAATTCCTCAGTCTGTAGCATCACCCGTAAGGAGGAAAGCTCTAGTTCAGTAGGTAGAATAACCTCTTGGTCAAATATGAGCTGAAAGGGAGTAAATATTGTACTTGGCTTGGTGGTTGTACGGTCTACCCAGAGAGCATAAGTGAGAAGTGTGTGCCACTGGCGAGGTTTGTCTTCTATGATTCTCTTTATGATCCTAACCAAATTCTTGTTAGTGGACTAAGGTAGCCCATTTCCCTAAGGGTAATAAGCAGATGAAGTGAAATGTTTGACACCTAATTTAGCCATAATTTGGGTCAATTTTGCAGAAATGAAGGATGGGTCATTATCCGTAATGATCTCTAATGAGATGCCAAATCTGGAAAAAATATTAGATTCTAGGAAAGAAATTACTTGCTCATCCTGTGTGTGTCTAAGAGGGACAACCTTGGTCCACTTAGTAAAGTAATCAATGGTTGCCAAAATAAAGATATGCCTTGCAGAAGATGGAGGGTTGATAGGACCAATAAAGTCTAGACCCCACTAAGAAAAAGGGAAATAAAAGAGGACATGTTGTAAAGGCATGGCAGAAAGATGTTCTTTCCCAGTGAATTTTTGGCACTTATAACAGGATCTTGCAAATTTATATGAGTCACGAAATATCGAAGGTCGGTAATAGCCATTTCTTATGATCTTAAAAGCAGTAGCCTTAGTAGAAAAATGGCCACCGATGTGAATGACATAAGCTGATGATCCATGGATTTCGGTTAGTAACTTTTGTGCTTTTTCATCAATTACACATCGAAGTAATAAACCATCAACAAACCTCCTAAACAAGAAGTCTCCTAAAATGATATACTTGGAATATTCAAGGCGGAGTCTCCTCCTCTGGCGAGGATCCAACCCATTTGGACACCTTTGATACTGCAACTAATACACGAGATTTTTATACCAAGTATGCTCAGATAGAGAGATGTTCTGATTTTCAATATAAAATAGCGTTTAAAGGGGATTATCTTGTTCATCAAGTTCTTCACTTGGTTCAAGGTACTGATCTAAGTGAAGGGCTAGGTTTTTTCCCTTGATTGTCTTCGAAGTCACGATCGTCAAATCATGCTCCTGAATTTTGGCAAGCCAATGTGCAAGTTTTCCTGGAAGATAAGTTTGCGAAAGCATAAACTTGACAACAGGCAAAGGGACTTTTAGCTGCGTATGTTTGCCCAAAATAAAATGGTGAATTTTTTATATAGCCTTGACAAGAGCAAAAGCATGTTTCTCAATATAAGAATATTTGACCTCATCATCGGATAAACTTTGACTCATGTAAGCTACAATTTTTTCATTGTTTTGGTCATCACTTTGTAAGAGGATATCATAAATTGCTTCCTCAGTGGCATTGGTATATATGATAACATATTTCTCAAAATCTGGTTTCGCTAGAACTAGTGCAGAGCTAATTTATTTCTTAATCCTAAGGAAAGAATTCTTGACATCATATATCCAAGAAAAAGAACGATCCTACTTCAGAAGATTATGGATTAGTTTAACCACAACAACAAAATCAAGAACAAATCTACAGGCGAAATTAATAATGCCCATGAAAGCTTGAACTTCTTTCTTGGAGGTGGGGGCATGGAGGTTTAGAATGGCAGTAATACTCTCAGGATCTATGCTTATCCCTGAATCTGAAACAATATAATCGAGGAGCTTTCTCTTCGTGACACCGAAAATAGATTTGGAAGGATTTAAAGAAATGCCAATTTTTTTGCAGCTCATGAGGACTTTTCTAAGATGACCAAAATGATCCAACTGGTTCTTAGAAAAACAGTGAAATCATCAAGATAAACTTGGATAATCTTACTGATTAGATTGTCAAAATCTATTTGCATAGTTATTTGAAAGGTGGCACCTACATTAGATAAGCGAAAAGGCATGTGTTCATAAGCGAATGTGCTCCAGCATGTGGTAAATGTAGTTTTATACCTATTCGTCCTTTTTACCTTGATTTGATTATACCCAGAAAAATCATGAAGTAAGGACATCATTTGAGACCCTACAACACATTGTAAAATCATTTTCATATTAGGAAGCGGAAAATGGTCCTTGACACTTTCTCTATTCAATGCACGAAAATCGACACATAACCTGATCTAGCCAGTAGTTTTCCGAACATGAACCACATTTGAAACCCAACCAAAATACTTAACTGGAAAGATTATATTAGCTTTCAACAATTTTTCCAATTCTTTTCTAATAGTGGCTTCGAGCACAGGGTTAATAGGTCTTCGTTTTTTCCAAATTGGTTTTACCCCTTCCTTGATATGAATGGCATGTTGTATGAGAGCAGGATCAAAACCACGAAGTTTCTCGTTTGCCCAGGAAAAAACACCTTCAAATTCACGAAGTAATTATGTGAATTTCGTTTTCTCTTCATCAAAACATTAGGCACCTAATTTAATGATCTTTGGAGATTCGGATGTCCCAATATTCAAGGAAATGGTATCACCAAGTTTCCTTTTCGACTCATCTTCCTTATGTGTTTGTTTGTTGCATACATCACTTGACGAAAATGAACTTTCAAGAGGAGTCAAGCCTTTAGGAAATTTGTCATCTTCAATAGAGATGATTTCTTTGGGCTTAAACGTTTCATTTTGTATGAAAGTGCAAATGCCTTCATCACTCGTGAAAACCTACCATGATTCTACGTTACCAGGGATGTGAGGACGATATAGAGATTGAAACGTACAATTAGTTCTTTGAGGTAAAAGATGTTGGGTAGGGGATGCTGCAAAAACAACTAACCTATCCACCATTGAATTAAGTTCCCTCTTAACATGAGGGATGCTAAATGATAACAGATTTGAAATCAACATCCAAACAACTTTAGTATAATGTTTAAGTAACTTATTGCTTGGTGAATAAATCTTACGTACTAGATTCACAACAAGTTCAAAATCACCAAAAAATTTAAGGTGACCACAACCAAGGTTATATGCATTTTCGATGCCTAACAATAAGGCCTCAAACTCGGTGACATTGTTTGTGCAAGAAAATTCCAACCTATAAGAAAAATTGTGGATTTTACCTATAGGAGAATATAGAATGATGTCGGCTCCATTACCTTCATTTTAACACGAGCCATCAAACCATCAAAATGCATGTGCCACATGCCATCATCAAAATCAACTGGTTCAAGCATAGTGTCACCCTCATTAGTAAAGATAAATTACACTCCCAAATCTTCTTCGAGATAATTTACATTAGGTTGGGGAACACTCTCTATATACAGTGAAATTCTTCCTTCCCTGAGGACTATAATGTTCTTTTCGTTCCAAGGGACAGATAAATGTGTACCATCA
This sequence comes from Picea engelmannii, assembly GCA_009831015.1. Taxonomy (NCBI): domain Eukaryota; kingdom Viridiplantae; phylum Streptophyta; class Pinopsida; order Pinales; family Pinaceae; genus Picea; species Picea engelmannii. The sequence continues at coordinate 54,542 of ML800111.1, forward strand.
AGTGAAATGTATCCACCAATTAAGGCTTGCCAATCTCTTCCTAAAATAATTGAACAATTACTCACTGACCTATCAATTACTTGGATGTTGAGGGTTGTTCTTATCTCAGGATGTGTGCACATAACTAAGGTTACATCCTTGATTTCACATATAGTTGATTGCTGCAAATTTTTATAAGAGAGCATGCTTCTATAATTTTCGTTAGTGCAGGATAAACCAAGCTCTTCCATGATAACTTTAGACATCACACTTGGACCGGACCCACCATCAATTAGGAAACAATGAGCTATTTTATCCATGATTTTTACTGAAATATAGAAAAGGTTTTTTTTACAGGGTTCCAAAAATTATTTACACCTATCTTATTTACAGTTGAGTCCTCTTCCTTTGACTCTTCAAATAGATTGGCTATGGTAGAAATCTTACCTTCCATAAAAAATTTAAGATGCTTTTGTTGTTCTAGGATGGAAACCATATCCAAAAGAGTAACATCAACTTTGATATTAGCCAATTGATTAAGGATATTATACTTAGAAGAGGGAACAGGAGAAGACACTCCTTGATTATCTGAAGTTCTAACAACTTGTATATCATCACTTTGAGAAGATGAGCTTGGGGTGGGTGAAGTGCGGGGAAGGTCATATTTTCCCTTGGTAGTGTAAGATTTCCTGGTATTAATTACCATAACATCTTCTGGTTCAACCCAATCTAAAACAATGATCGTGGTATCGAGCCTTTTGCCAAAGATCTTATCTGTAGCATTTTTCTTAACTTCGCAAGTATTTTCTTCATGATTCTCTTCACAAAAGTTACACCAATTGTGAGTCATAATGGCCTTTGGCTGAAAAGTGTTTTCATTAGTATTCCTAAAAGGAACTAAGGAAGAAGAAGAATCCCTAGGGGAAGAAGAAGAGGAATTTTATTTTTGCTCGCAGGCTATCATCCTATTATTCATATTGGTGCAAACCCCCTCTTTCCTTCTAAAGGGTTGCTCGACCTCCCAGTCTTAGATGGTTCGAAGTACTGAGTTGGAATGACTCCTTGGGTCCCTGCAGGCACCCGAAACCACTCTACCCACACACACACAGGTCCTTTTCTCAATTGACCATGACTATGACTGTGGGCCTATCCCTTCGTGATTAGGACTTTGGGGATATCGCAAGTTCTTCCTCCAACTTCTTCTGAAGCGTGCTCCTCCGATTCTTTGGACTTCCACCACGTGTCACCTCAAATCCACCGGCCCCACTATGATTCGCGTCTCACACCTTCGCGAAACTCTAGGGCTCTCGTCACGAACCTCCAGATTCTGGATTTCCGAATTCCTTAATTTGTTGCCACGTGTTCTCCACGCGATCAACGACTGAGATCAGTTCGGGACTTCATAATTTGCAACTCTGATTTCGGCGAGCCTTCAGACTTCCCAAACTCTGAAGTGTCGAAACATCTTACAACTACCCTTCATGTAGCTTTCCCAGATCTGACGATCTGGAATCGTTCGTCTCCCTCTGAAACGAATCTTGTCCACTGACTTTTTATGGAAACTTCGGGGACTTCTCTCCTCGAAGATTTTCCACCGCTCTCCCTCCTGAGCTTTACGTCTTCAATTTCCTTTTGTTCCTCTGAATGTTTCCTTTGACACTTAGTCAAATTCTCAACTTGTGCACACTTTGCAACAAGTCTTTTTCCACGCTCAACTTCTCTGTGGATGATTTCGCACTCCTTGCAACCACTCTCCGACAACTTCTCTCATATTTGGCAAAAATCACACTACTCCTCTTGAGATTTTGAGCCTAGAACTCTGTCACTCACTCCTTGCAGACGTCGATGCATTCCTTGCATACACAAGTTTCACGTTACCTCTTCTGATCTTACGAGTCGAAACAGACTCAGTCACACACTCTTTGAGGACACTATGCAGACCTTGCACTCGCTCAAAGAAGAGAAACAATTGAAACTTATTCACTCTTCACCATGATTCATGCATTCAACCATGTGAATGCATTCATAGATACAAGAACGAGAAATGACAGAGAATTGAAAATAATCAAAAGTCTACCATTCATTCATACAGATAGACACAATAATAACACACATTTGGGACAATACTTCTCTGCTATATTCATTCAATTGAATCTTACATACATTCATACAATATTTCTCTGTATCTCCCAACTCTTGACTACAATGGAAATCTACACATTAGATTCAACATCCTCTTAACAACAACCTCTACTTGGCAACAATACAAATCTTTATATGAAGGGTTCTCTTCGAGCCTTTTCCCTCCAACTACTCTACGCTATCCTATCGGAAATAAAAGCGTTCAGCTACTAAACATTTATTACAATGAATATCGAGTCATACAGATAAGAGCGAACGCTCCAAATCTGTACTGCGATCCTTCTCATTAGAAAAAAATACATCTCCCCATCGATCTTACGTGATGGCTCAACCTCTATTCATAACTCAAAAATCTTTGTCAGATATTACATTAATACATTGATCTTTGAAATTCAAAACATTTCAAAACACGCGCTAGTGCGCCCAACTGTCTCCCGCTTATGCCTTGCTGGCGATGCTCCTGCATCATACTCCTTTGGCTGAAAAATTCATGGACTCCTGTCCATGAGCTCCTGTAATGATTTTCCATGCTTCTGGATGTCTGCTTCACCAACCCAACTGGCGTCTTCTACTAGTCGTCCTTTCCAATTTACCAAATATTCAAAATACGTTTTCCTTCTGGTCTTCTTACCAATTCGTTGATTTATGATCTTTTCCATCTACGACTTCTCTGCTACAGGCATATGCTTCTCCCATTGGATCTTCCTTTGATATTCGAATCTTGTGGCTCCATCCTCCTTGTATGGATACAAGTCTGTAATGTTGAAGATGGGCCATATACCTACATCCTTTGGCAACTCTAATTCATAAGCATTCTCCCCAAATCTTCTCAGGATTTTACACGACCCTATATTTTTCAACTTCAACTTATTATATGTTCCCCTTGGGAACCTCTCTTTCCTCAAATGTGTTAGAACTTGATATCCAACTTCAAATTCAAGCTTCCTCCTGTGTTGATCAACTCTGCGTTTATATTCATTGCTGCTCTTCTTCAATTGCTCCTTGATCTGATTATGAAGTTCTTGCATTTATGCAGCGAAGTCTTCGGCTCTCGTGCTCCAAAATTCGCTCCGCTTCAGATCTCTTAACTCTAACACCCCTCTCGGATTCATTCTGTACACGATTTGAAATGGGCTTTTCCTAGTGCTTCTGTTCACTGAGTCATTATATGCAAACTTCGCTTGTGCTACAATCTTATCCCACTGACTATGGTGTCCAATGACCAAACTCCTCAGCAAATCTCTTAAGCGTCTATTCACCACTTCGGTCTATCCATCCGTCTGCGGGTGATATGCAGAACTTAAAGATAGCTCTATCCCCAAATTTTTCACAACGTCCTCTAGAAATGACCAACAAACTTGGTATCCCTGTTTGAAACTATACTCCTAGGCAATCCATGGAGTCTCACAGCCTCCCTGAAAAAAAAAATTGCAACGTGCGTTGCATCACTGGTCTTCTGGCATGGGATAAAATGTGCCATCTTTGAAAATCTGTCCACTACCACAGATATGGAATCAATTCCTCTCTGTGTCCTTGGCAATCCCAATACAAAATCCATGCTTATTGCATCCCAAGGCATCTTTGGAATGGGTAATGTGTTAGATTCATAATGAAGAAAAGAGCAGAAATATAATGGAAATAATAGAAGCAATCAAGAAACCGTGATGAATGGAGATAACTAAAAAATGGCAGAAAAGGCATACTCTATTCATCAATGCTTATGTAAATAATCATGTACATAGATGTACATATATAATACAAAAGACCATAACTGTCATGTAACTGTATAACAATTAGGTTAACTTAACTAACCAACTAACTTATGATTAGTGTTTTAACATCCCCCCTTAATCATAAGTTCATTCTTGCCTGAAAAACTGCCACTACTTGACAATCACATGTGTCAAGTGAATATTCAGAGGGCTGGCTGAAGATGCTCTCTGAACTCTAAAAAAAAAATAGCAAAAGTTGATGTCTTCTACTAAATTGGTGGTTTAAGGTTGACCACAAACTCATCTGGTGGTTTCAGGATGACCACAAATCAATCTGGTGGTTTCRGGATGACCATAAACCGAATGTCTAGCAAAAGTTGATTTCTTCTACTAAATGGCATGGTTTTAAGTTGACCATAAGCTAACAAGAGCTCAAGGCTCAAAAATATGAAAATGTAACAAGCAGAACTTCATGTCTTCTGCTCAATTGGTGGTTTTAAGCTGACCACAAACTATAAACAACAATAACAAGCAGAACTTTATGTCTTCTGCTCAATTGGTGATTTTAAGCTGACCACAAACTATCAAGAATAATATGTTCAGGAACAAGATTGCATAACAGGAACTAGGTTGCATACTTGATCATCTGTTCACAGGCTCTAAATCAAACTTGGAACCTGACTCAAAATCAAACTTGGAACCTGAATCAACTAGATTTCCCCCCTGTCAGGGACAAGTGGTTCCAATTCCCTTAACCGTCATTCACAAGTATGGCCAAGAAGAGATCCAGCACATCAAACTGTCTTCCGACGGAGTCTGAAGACTCGATCTTCAACTCAAAAGACTACATCAATTGGGCCCTGATCATACCCTAAATCATCAAATCTTGAAAAACATGCATGTCCATCAACTGTAGAAATATCTCCAATCAAGTACGACTGTACTTGTGTATAAATCCGACAATAAGACTGGTCCAATAAATTGGCTTCCAAACGCCAACGCCAGTTCCCTAACCATTCAAAATGAAGTTGTTTCCGCTTGCGCTTTTGGCACCTTACTGAGGGGTGATTTGTCTTCCCACAAAATTTGCATGGGTAAAGATCAAAACAATTTGACTTATCATGGCCAAACTGGTGACAGTGTTTGCACTGTATGGGTTCTTTATTTGACCGATTATCATGATCTGTAGCAACATCATCATCAACAATATCATGTACCTATTCTTTACCAATATCCCCAATCTCTATCGTGTTATCATCATTCAAAAAACCTCCACTCACAAAGCAAATAGAGTCGCTATAATTAGGAATATGAAAAAGGTTGTTAGCATCTTGTACATATCCTAGTCCATATCGATTTCGTTTAAATCGTAATTCTTCCCATGGTCAAACAATACATTTATCCGCAACTTTTTCTGACCTAGGGACTTCATCTAACTGATCTTCATGTTTATGACTTTCATCACTAGTCAATTGAGCGTCTTCATTCTCATCCTTGATGTGATTGTGTTTGTTAAAATCACATTGTTGGTGTCAAAGAAAACTTAACTCATCAGAAAACAACTTGTTTTGAAGTTTGAACATATCAATCTTCTTGTGTGTTACTTGTAAACAAGTAATCACTGTGTTGAGAGTGCACTTGTTTATTGCAATTGTAGATTTTGTAGTTGAGTTAATTAATGTGTGCAATATTATAAATATTTCTTCAATTCTTGCCATTTGTTTGTATGTTGATGCCACAAAGTTCAATTTTGTATCCTGTTGTGCATGCAAAGAGCAATCATTTCTTGTATGAATCCTGCTAAAAAACTACAGGATCTGTATCATGTTGTGCATGCCAAGAGCAATCGTTCATTGAATGGAATGCCAATGATTTAGACACACACGAAGAGCCTAAGACATACCCCCTTATTCAATTTCGAGTGGGTCAAGGACGCAAATACAAATATGCAATTTATTGGACCCCTTATAACAATTCTTCAAATAAATAACAAGACCTTATAACTCCAAACACTCTTTAACACCCTTATAACTTCAATTACATTTAACTATAATGGAGAAAACCCCTCCATATAAATTTTCAATCTTATAACTCCCATATAATTCCTTAGAAAATATTACATCACCCCTTTTTTATAAAAAAAATATGCTTATGATCCGTGATAAAAGTGAATTTAAAAAATATTAAAAAAATACATCCCTTTTACTTCAATCTACCCGTCTAGATTAAAGCCACTCTTCTATGCAGGTCGAGAGGAGGCATGGTCAAGGAACGGATAGGGCAATACTTTACCCACTTCATGGATTGGACCAATCTAGGTTGAAAAAAAAACAAATGGATTTGATGTGGATAGTTTTTGAAATAGATCCGGGGGTTCTTGAACAGATTCTGGTCAAAGTTTGCCAGATTTGCATCTAATTTTTCCAAACAACAAATGTCACGAAAGGAACTCGTACTTTCTACCATAAATCAAACCAAACTCACTAGAACATTTTTTTTATTTTTCTGGCTGGACATTCACACGGTTTTCTCTCTGCAACACCGTCTTTCTCAGAATAGAACACTTGCTTTCCTCGGTTGCGTCTAACTCTCTCCAAGCATGCAGGATGGTTTACACATCGACTTTCCTTGAATGTTTACTGCTCGCTCCTTGCACACGGGACTGTCTCTTTTCAACGTTCTTTACTAGGATTACGCGCGATTATTCTTGCAAACAGTTTGTCCCAGCTAATGATGGCAGTTGTGGGCTTCTCACGGTTTCTTTCATCTTCACGCTTCATCCATTCACAATCCCACAGTCACTAAGATCATAGATGTGCTCTTCTCCAAGCGACCCTTCTTCATGGCGATCCACTACATGCAACATTCCTTTATGTATGCAATCTCTTTTTGGGATTCTTTAGAAGATAATAAATGTATCCATCAACTTCTTGTTGAATTCAACGACCGGCTTTACTGTCCACGATTTTCTGTTAAGCCGCGATCTTCCGCGACGTTTTGGATGCTCACCGTCTCCGTTGCAGGTTTGAAACCCACAAGCCACTTCTTAAAGTTCCCCTAAACTCAGAGAAGAGTTTGGTTCAGAACGAGACACGGCTCAATAATGTGAGAAGAGTTTGGTTCAGAATGAGATGCGGCTCGATAATGCGAGCTCAGCATTGGAAAGAGTAAATCGAACCATAGCCAGGGAATACGAACTTATAAACCAGCAGGCCTCTAATATCATCTACATGCTCTGATACCACTGTTAGATTCATAATGAAGAAAAGAGCAGAAATATAATGGAAATAATAGAAGCAATCAAGAAACCATGATGAACGGAGATAACTAAACAATGGCAAAAAATGCATACTCTATTCATCAGTGCTTCTGTAAATAATCATGTACATAGATGTACATATATAATACAAAAGACCATAACTGTCATGTAACTGTATAACAGTTAGGTTAACTTAACTAACCAACTAACTTATGATTAGTGTTTTAACACAATGGCTGATACAACCGAGTGTTCTGCTTCTTCCCCTTAGCATACTGGTAAATTTTACAATTGTTCACAAATATCTTCACTTCTTCTCTCATGCCTGGCCAATGATATGAACCATTTAGTTGGGAAAATGTTTTGTCATGGCCGAAATGTCTGGCTAGACCTTCGCTATGCTTTTCCTGCAACAAATTCTCCCGCATCGAACATCTTGGTATGCACGACTGGAATCCTTTAAACAATAACCCATCCTGAATCAGATATTCATCCCATTGGCTTCTGTCTCCGAGTACATGATTCTCACATGCTTCATATGCCTCTCCGAAATCTGGATCACTATGGTACATTTCCTTAAGGTGATCAAACCCCAAGGTCTTGAACTGAAATTCCTGTAGAATTAAAATTCCCCTGCTCAATGCATCAACAACCTTGTTAGCATTACCATAAATATATTTAATGACAAAAATAAAATTTTGCATAAACTCTATCCACTTGGCATGTCTCTGGTTTAATTTCTCCTGTCTGGTTATGAATTGCAAAGATTGATTATCGCTATACAAAACAAACTCCTTTGATACGAGATAGTGCCTCCATTTCTTCAAGGCTTGAATTATGGCATAGAACTCTTTGTCGTATGTGGAGTACTTCTTTTTAGCTTCATTCAGATTCTCGCTGAAATATGCAATAGGTTTGTTATCTTGACTTAAGACTGCTCCAATTGCAACTCCACTAGCATCGCATCTCACCTGAAATGTCTTCCCGAAATCCGGTAACACTAGAATCGATTATTTCTTTATTTTCTCCTTCAGTATTTTGAAGCTCCTCTTAGCCTCGTCTGTCCATTTGAAAGACTTGCGTCTTTTCTTCACTGTATCCATCATTTGAGCACTAATCCCACTAAAATTTCTGATGAACTTTCGATAGAAACTTGCTAATCCATGGAAGATTCTTACCTCAAAGATATCCCTTGGGGACGACCATTCTCTGATTGCTTTCACCTTTTCGGGATCCATTTTCAACTCATTCAAAGAAATCACAAAACCCAAATAAATGAGTTCTGTCTTCATGAAAGAGGACTTTTTCAGATTAATCAACAACTTCTCTTACTGCAACTTCCTCATCACCAATGTCAAATTTCTCAAATTTTCCTCTTTAGTCTTGCTAAAGACCAGTATATCATCCAGATATACAATCACGAATTTGCCAATGAAATCTTTCAACATTTCATTCATCAGCCTCATAAAAGTACTCGTGGCGTTTGTTAATCCAAACGACATAACAATCCATTCATACAACCCTTCATTTGTCTTTAATGTTGTTTTCCACTCATCACCTTCCCGCATTCTTATCTGGTGATACCCACTTTTCAAATCTATCTTTGAAAAATAATTCGTTCCACTTAAACAATCCATCAAATCATCGATACTTGGCAATGAAAATCTGTATCTGATGGTGATCTTGTTAATGGCCCTCGAGTCCATACACATTCTCCATCCTCCATCCTTCTTCGGACACAATACAATTGGCACTGCACATGGACTCAAGATTTCTCTGAGTAATCCTTTGTCTAATAGATCTTGAAGCTATGTCTTCACCTCCTCATTCTCTTGAGGTGTCAACCTGTACACTGCTTTGTTCGGCATGCTTGATCCTGGTATTAAATCAATGTGATGACTGATGCTTCTAATAGGTGGCAGTGAGTTTGGAAACTCATCCACTACTATATCAACAAAATTCTCTAACAATTCTTGAACTTCCTCAGGAAAATATTCCATCGAAGTACTGGAAAGGATAACCCTCGGCTTCATCACTACAACTAATTGCATCTCCTGTTCCTTCTTTACCTCATTTAGGATTTCCTTCCCACTCATGAGAAGTATGATCGTGCTAGCTTCATCCTTCACCTTCTTTTCTTCAATTGGAAATAACATCTGTGTCTTACCATTCTTCTCCAAAGTATAGGTGTTTCTCCTTCCATCATGAATGACATTCCTGTCATACTTCCATGGTCCCCCCAACAAAATATGACATACATCCATGGGAATCACATCACACATGATTTCATCCCTATATCCACCTATTTTAAATTCAACCAGGCATTGTTTAATGACTGTTACTTAATGACCTTTTTGCAACCATGAAACTTTATACGACGTCGGGTGTGTAGTCGTCTCCAGATCTAGCTTCTCCACCATCTCTATGGATACTAAGTTTTTAGTGCTTCCATTGTCAACTATCACCTTGCAAACTCTATCCTTCGTTTTGCAAGCTATCCTTAACAAATTGTTCCTTTGTGCTAGACTTTTAGTCTTTGGCTCTTGCTTCAAAAGAACTGTCTTCATCATCAAGGATTCCCCATCCTCTACACCTTCAGCCTCAACATCTCGCTTCTGCCCTTCTGAAATGTGAGCTTCAGCTCCTCCTTTCTTCCTCTCAAGACAATCCCAAGACATATGCCATGTTTTTCCACATGCATAACATCTCACTTCCCCTCCTCTGCCTCTTCCTCTTCCTCTGGGAAAAGAGTTTCTAACACCACTATACCTTCCTCGGGAACTTCCTCCTCTCTCAGAGTGACTATGTGGTTTCTCCTCTTCATCTTTGGGATTCTGTGCCCTATCCTGGGCAATTCCTTTGCCTCTGTTCAAGCTTCGACCTTTGTTTTGTTGACTCTGCTTTCTGGCCAACTTCTCTTTTGCTTTCAGTGCAATTTGGTACACATCCTCTACTGTTCTGATTTTCGCCATGCTAATTTCATCCTGGATATCATATCTCAGGCCATTGATGTATCTGGGAACCTTCTCCTCATCTCTCTCTCTCTGTCCAGCCCTAATGTTCAGTCTGTAGAATTCCTCTGTGTACTCTTTCATAGTCATCCCTTTTTGTCTCAGGTTCTGCAACCTCCTGGACAGATTTATCTGGTAATCCTTGGGCATGAATTTCTCCTTTAGCTTGGCTACCATTCGATCCCAACTCTTAATATTTCGTTTGCCTTTACTCCTCCTGTCGACCTACAATTCATCCCACCACAGTGTTGCATGTCATTTCAACCTAGTGACAACGTGTCTCACGTTTTTCTCTTCTTCGACATCCTCATAGTCAAAATACTTGTCCATTGCTCGTATCCAATCGAGCAATTCCTCTGTGTCTAAGTTACCTTCATACACTGGGACATCGATCTTCACTCTGGCTCCCAATTTGAAAACCACTCTCAGCAAGCGTTCTTCTGTAGCATCCTCGGCTACAACTTCTTCGGCTTCCACTTCTTCATTTTCTGCCTCGCTAATGTCTCCAGCATCAGGCACTCTCCTTTGTGTTGTTTCTATGGCATACAACCTTGCTTTGAGCTCTCTCATCTCCCTCTCTATTAATCTGTTGGCTATTGGCGACTCAACATGTCTTATAGGTGGCATTGTGCTGACGCTTTTGATACATCTTACCGATATCAACTTACCTCTCTTCCTACAGAAATCAATTATGTATTCTGCTCTAATACCACTTTGGTACAAACTCCCTCTTTCCTCCAAAAGGGTTGCTCGACCTCCCTGTCTTGGATCGTTCGAAGTACTGAATCAGAGTGACTCCTTAGGTCCCTGCAGGCACCCAAAACCACTCTACCCACACACACACAGGTCCTTTTCTCAAGTGACCACGACTATGCCTGTGGGCCTATCCCTTCGCGATTCGGACTTCGGGGATATCTCAAGCTCTTCCTCCAACTTCTTCTGAAGCGCGCTCCTCTGATTCTTCGGACTTCCACCATGTGTCGCCTCAAATTCACCGACCCCACTATGATTCAAAACTCACGCCTTCACGAAACTCTAGGGCTCTCGCCACGAACCTCCAAATTCTCGATTTTCGAATTCCTTAATCTGTTGCCATGTGTTCTCCTTGCAATCAATGACTAAGATCAGTTCACGACTTCAGACTTTGTGACTCTGCTTTCGGCAAGCCTTCAGACTTCCCGAACTCTGAAGTGTCGAAACATCTTACGACTACCCTCCACGTAGCTTTCCCAGATCTGACGGTGTGGAATCGCTCGTCTCCCTCTGAAACGAATCTTGTCCACTGACTTTTTATGGAAACTTCAGGGGCTTCTCTCCTCGAAGAGTTTCCACCACTCTCCCTCCCGAGGTTTACGTCTTCGATTTCCTTTTGTTCCTCTGAACGCTTCCTTCGATAGTTAGTCGAATTCTCAACTTGTGCACACTTTGCAACAAGTCTTATTCCACACTCAACTTCTCTATTGATGATTTCACACTCCTTGCGACCACTCTCTGACAACTTCTCTCTTTTGTGGCTAAAATCACATTACTCCTCCTAAGTTTTTGAGCCTAGAACTCTATCATGCACTCCTTGCAGACGTCGATGCATTCCTTGCATACACAAGTTTTGCATTACCTCTTATGATCTTACGAGTCGAAATAGACTCAATCACACACTCTTTGCAGACACTATGCACACCTTGCACTCGCTCAAAGAAGAGAAACAATTGAAACTTATTCACTCTTCACTGTGATTCATGCATTCAACCCCATGAATGTGTTCATAGATACAAGAACGAGAAATGACAGATAATTGAAAATAATCAAAATTCTACCATTCATTTATACAGATAGACACAATAATAACACACGTTTGGGACAATATTTCTCTACTATATTCATTCAACTGAAGCTTACATACATTCATACAGTATTTCTCTGTATCTCCCAGCTCTTGACTACAATGGAAATCTACACATTAGATTCAACAACCTCTTAACAACAACCTCTACTTGGCAACAATACAAAGCTTAAACAAAGGGTGCTCTTCAAGCGTTTTCCCTCCATCTACTCTATGCTATCCTATCGGAAACAAAAGCGTTCAACTACTAAACATTTATTAAAATAAATATCGAGTCGGACAGCTAAGAGCGGACGCTCCAAATCTGTATTGCGATCCTTCTCATTAGAACAAAATACATCTCCTCATCGATCTTACGCAATGGCTTAGCCTCCGTTCATTAAATATGTTCATAACTCAAAAAGATTTGTCAGATATTACATTAATACATTGATCTTTGAAATTCAAAACATTTCAAAACACACGCTAGTGTGCCGAATTGTCTCCCGCTTGTGCCTTGCTAGCGATGCTCCTACATCACATATCTTGCATGAGTTGTAGGAGGGAAGACATGTTTGTTTTCTTTACCAAGTATTCCTTAGGGAGACCCGTTCTTTCGAGTTTCTCTTCATATTCTAGGAAAGTCTGAAGGGAGGAACTAAGATTGTCAATAACCTTCTCTTCAAGTCTATGACAATAAGGGGAAGGTAATGCATTATAATAATGCATGAAAGAAGCCCGATTTGGAGGGCCGATGAGGTCAAGGATTTGATTATATAATTTGGTGAAGCGAAGGTTAAAATATTTAATGATTTCACCATCCTTATAGGAAATATTGTTGTATTCCCTTAACTGCTCAGTTGGGCTCTTGGGCTATGCACAAGTGGAAAGGATTTTGGGAGGGAGGTAAAAAAAATATGCTGCAGCTTTCCCTTCGAGAGAATTAAAAAATAAATGCATGCAAGTGTCGTTATCGTTAGCCCCTATGTTATGACAAGCATTAGAAAATTCTACCAGGTGCTCATTCATAGTAACGATGCCATTTCCTAAAAACCTAAGTAAATGATCCTTGAATTTTGGTAATGGGTGAGTGGCTGGTGCGAGATTCAAGGGAGAAGATATGTGCCATAGGGTGGTTGTAGCATCTTCCTCAAATTGGAAAAGTCTGTATTTCTTTATGACTTTATCAGGATTGGTAGGGGATTAAATAGGGACTTGGTGACTGTGGATACTACCAATTACTGCTAAAGCAGAAGGTTGCGAGGAGGAGGCACCTCCGGTGCCACTATCGCTACTTGTCGATGTCATTTTGAAAGTGATAGGTATGGGYGATAAATATGAAATGGCAGAATTAGATGTTGGACACACCTACCACACTTAGAAGGGGGGGGGGGGTGAATGAGTGTGGGGMTCTTTTACCCAAAACTTCCCTCTTCACATAAAACTCCTTAGTTAACATTCAACATTTATTCATTACCCATTGTTGTCATTTATAACCAGTTAGATGTGAACATATATCAGTAGCATATATCAACAACACATATCATCAATAAGTCATCACCACAAGTAACACAAAGAACACAAAATGTATGTACAATTTTTCTTTTTATTATGGACAACAATTCGGGGTTTATCAACAACAATTGAATAGAGTACAACTCTACAAGAGCACAAGCTCTATAATGCAAGACTCAACTTACACCCTCAGCACCAACTGAGATGAGGCAACAATCCTCAACAGATATCAATCTATCAACAGGTACGCGACCTGTTAGTAGTGCAGCCCGCCTGTGTACACGCCCTAGCTCACTACAGCCCATGTGTGCACGCGGCCAATGTATAATGCAACATCCGTATGCTTTTGAGCAACTAGGGTTTTTATTTGCTTCACATGCTCAGATCCTCTGCAACCTGCAATCACTTTCTCTTCTGTCTTCCACTGTCCAAATTGACCCACATCTAGTCACAACATCTCCAAGCTCTCAAATAGCTTGCTCATGCTCCACAATAGATCAATATGAATGCTATAGCAAACATGTATAAGCATCTAGTATACCATAGCAATCATGTCACTACTGAATCACAAGAGTACTGATCACTCCATCAACCAAATCAACCAAACTGAACCACATCATAGAAGCCATACCAAGAATTCCCTAAGCATTCCCATCACATCAAACAATAGTATTCATAAAGACAATAAAGTAATCATACCAGTGTCTCAGTGATAGATATGAGGCCATAGAATGCAGATCTGGAACCTGCCTAATCATCCAAGAGCTTGGCACCAGATCAAACACAAGTCTTCACTATTATGTCCACCATACGCTCCCTATCTTTAGACAACCCGCGTATACCTTAATGTATACGCACCCTAAGTACATACAACCCGCATATACCTCAGAAACTAGGGTTTCTGAAGTTTCGAGAATTTTGCCGTCAAGATCTCCGACATTGCCGAAACTTTGATGCGTCGATGAGATCCTCTTCTCGCTCTCTTCCTTAAAATAGATCTTCAATCATGCTCAAGAGATCCACACCAATAATGCTCAAGAAGCTCTCCATCAATACTCCAAAAGATATTCACAAGAGGCTCTCCATTGATCCACAAAAAGGACGATCTACAAGAGACCATAGCTATGTTATTTATACTTTCATATTCTAGGTCACTTAACCCATTTTAGGTTACTTAACCCATTTCTAGGTCACTTAACCTATTTTCCATATTTCAGGGTTAACCACTTTCCATGAATAGAAAGTTCTCCAATACTTTATCATTTAAATATTTCTTCTTGATTTTGTCACTTTACTATATCATTTAAACAATCCATCTTGATTTTGTCACTTTAGTTTATCATTTAAATAATTATTTCTTCTTTTCAAGCACTTTGACTTCTTTGACCCTGGGGGCTTCAAGCCTTCATATGGGGGTCCTCCAACTTCATAAGGCCATAGCTCTCAAACCGTGAGGAACTATGTGACATTCCACATACCACCGAAAATGGAATGACAAGAACTATCCATCTAGGATAGTTTCACCAATAACTTCATTGATCTTCATCTCATTATTCCACATACAAGCATGGGTCCTCCAACCGTTCTTTTAGGATAACTCAATCTGCAAAGCGTCTTCCCGTGATGGCTTTCACAATAAGGGGACCACTTTGGAGTTCATCCATTTGTGCACCTTATCAATCATGATAAGACAATAATGAGTCATCTTTTCATCAAACAAACTATGCATCATCATGTATCAATGACAACTCATTGATCCATCTTCATCTATGCATCATATCAATGATCCATCTTTATCAATTGGTTTCCACTTTGACATCTATCAATCTCATCAAGGACAATACATATACATTATTCATCAATCACCAATCAATCAATTACTTGACATCAATCAATCAAACCATTTGCATCAATGACATACGATCCAACAGTCTCCCAAATAATCAAACCATTGGCATCAATGACAACATGATCCAACATCAGATAAGGTTCACTTAAGAGAACTTTGTTGCATTGATAAGACAATTTTCCTCCATCCTATTTCAAAAACATGGGTAGTTTTGTAAATGTGTTGAACCTAGACATAATAGATCTAGCTAAACAATAATACACACATTTGCAGAGAGAATTGGAGAAACAAGAAGAAGGAGAGAAAGAATGGAAGAATTCTCATTAACTGTTGTGAATAATGAGTAATTTACACATGATATACTTTGTATAACTCAATTAGTTCGACTTGAGGTGAACCAATGTGCCATAGTGGTGGTCTAGAGTGATTTGGACACACACTAATAGTTACGGGAGTGAACTGCCACCTATTCTAGTCTCTTAGGCAATTACGGGAGTGAACTGCCACCTAGTTGAGTTAACTAGTCAACTAGTCTTCAGTTAACTGACTGAATAGATACTAGTGAGGAGTTAACTCAGGGAATCAAGGCTAATGTGCCACTCTGGTGATGATACCAAGGAAAGGTCTAATTAGCATAGTGATGATCCCAATGCAACATCTAAACTCAACTCAACTAGTCAAACTGAGGTGTCAATTGAAAGAGAATATTCTCTAGGTAGAATATTCTCCCCTAAATTATAGGAGACTGGATAATGACCAATTATGAATAATAAACGGGGAATAACCTTAGGAAAGATAAATCCTAGGTGTGTGTGAAGTAACTCCAACATTCCCCCTGAACATCACTATGGTGAATATAAAGATTGGGTCCCGACAACGAGGCCATGTTAGGTACCCAAGTACAAAAGATACACTGAAAATAAAGTGAGGAAAGAGGGAAAATCTCATGGGAAACCCCCCCCCTCTCAACGTACAATGTATGTAAAAAGAAGAACTACAGTTGGTAGGCAACTGTGTCCTTCAGTCCAAGACGACCTCGCAGAGAATGGAATTTCTGCTCAGTGAAGGTCTTGGTGAAAATGTCTGTCATCTATTCTGCTGAAAGACAAAACTGTAAGTCGATGGTCCCCTCGTGTACTAAGTCCCGGATGTAGTGCATGTGGATCTCGATGTGCTTCATCCGCTGCCTTTGAACTGGATCTCTGCAGAACTTCAGAGTGCTTTGGTTGTCACACCAGATGATGATTGGCTAATGAAACTGAATGCCCAAGTCGGTGAGAAAATGTTTTAGCCACATAGCCTGAATGGTTATGTTAACTACCCCTCTATACTCTACCTCGGCTTAAGATAGAGCAATGGCAGCTTGCTTTTTGCTCGACCAACAGATAGGCCCGGAACTAAGACTGAGTGAGTAACTAGATGTGGACTTGCGATCAATGCTATCACAAGCCCAGTYAGAATCAATAAACCCAATGAGATCTAATGTAGGGTCTGTTGCATAATGAATCCCGAAGGTGATGGTGCCCTRTACATATCGAAGGATATGATTTGTAGCTTTCCAATGTAGCTCATGCGGCTCYCGCATGAACCTGGAAACTACACCAACTGCATATGAGAGGTCTGGTTTGGAGTGYGTGAGATACAACAAGCTCCCCACTAGTTGTCTGTACAGTGTGCTATCAACCAGTGGAGTCTCCCCGCCATCCTCAAGTTTGACTCCTGATAGGAAAGGAGTTAGAGCAAACTTGCAGTCTGTCATGTGAAATCTCTCAAGGAGWTCTTGTGCATACTTGGCTTGAGACAGTTTGATGCTTGATGCATCCTGACTGATCTCAAGTCCAAGGAAGAAGTGTAGTGGACCCATGTCCATCATCAAAAACCTATCATGAAGAATCCTCTTGACTGCAACAATCGCTAAAGTCGAGCAACCGGTGATCGACAAATCATCAACATACAAAACTAAAAGTAGAAGAGAATTATTCGTCTTGAGTATGTATACATTCGGGTCTGATTTACAATGTACAAGGTCCGGTGACAACAGGTAGGAGTCCATCTTGGCATACCATGCCCTCGAAGCCTGTTTGAGGCCATAAAGTGACTTCTTCAGTCGACAGACCAAAGATGAGTCCTACATAAATCCCTGGGGCTGCTCCATGTAGATCTCCTGAGAGAGATCACCATGAAGAAATGCATTCTTCACATCCATCTGATGGACTTCTCATCCGTTGGTTGCTGCAATGGAAAGTGCCAATCGTATGGAATCCATCTTCGCTACTGGAGTGAAGGTCTCATCATAGTCAATACCATGAACCTGCTTAAAGCCTTTGGCAACAAGCCTGGCTTTGTATCTACTGATCTGTCCATCCGTTGCGCTCTTGGTCCTATAGACTCATCTGCATCTGACAAGTTTCCTCCCAGAAGGAAGGGGAACCAGATCGCAAGTCGTGTTCTCGAGGAGGGAGTTGTACTCCTCCTGCAGGGCAGATTCCCAAAAGGGATTTCCAGCAGCCTCGCCATAAGACTGTGGATCTGAAGACTGAACCAAAAAAAGATACCTGGAAGGCAATGGTTCAGTGGCGGTGAGTGCAATAGGAGGCTCCTCAAAATTAGATCGAGTCCTCCGAGTATCAACTGGATCACCTACGAGATCCCCTGCATCTTGAAGAGTAGTTTGTGCCCACTTGGGCCTCTGCTCTGTCTCTGCAACTGCATCTGGATGCTTTGACTCTACATCTGACTGTACTGATTCTAAATCTGAATCTGAATCCTCTAAGTCCTCTGAATCAGAACTCCCATTTGAAGAAGAGTCGGCATGTTCATGCTCATCATCTCAGACAGGTGGAAGAGTGAAGGTGTCTACATGCGACTGCTGAGGTACATGCAAGACACTTTCCACAAATTGGACACTACGCTCAATGATGAGCCAGTCCGAGGAAAGATCAATAAGCCGATATCCCTTCACACCGTCAGGGTATCCAACAAAAATGCACTCAGTTCTCTGTGGATCAAGTGCCTTCCTCTTTTCAAAGGGAATCCGGGCCCATGCACAAGAACCAAAAATGCGAAAGTGGGTCACTTCCGGTTTGAGGCCGATCTAAGTCTCGTAGGGGGTCTTATCCTTGACAGATCTATGGGGAGATTTGTTTTGGATGTATGTTTCACATTTAAGTGCTTCGGCCCATAGTCTCTGTGGTAGTGACTTTGCATGCAACATGCAAGATGCCATCTCCTTCAGAGATTTGTTTTTCCGCTCAACAACTCCGTTTTGCTACAAAGTGTAGGGAACTGTATGCTGCAACTAAATCCATTCCTCATGGCAAAGATTATGGATCTCATGATTTACATACGCTCCCTCTTTATTAGTTCAAAGGACTTTGATCTTCTTTCTGGACTGTGTCTCAACCAAAGCTTTGAAATCTTTGAGGTGTTGAAAGACCTCGAATTTTTGCCTGAGAAAGTAGATCCATGTAAAACGTGAGAAATCATCAACAAAAATGAGAATAAACCTCGCTTTGCTAATCGATGGATGCGGAAAAGGACCCATGAGGTCACTGTGGATCAGATCTAAAGATGCGGAAGCTCGCTGAGACTTTCCCTTGTCGAATTTCTCTTGAGGGTGTTTTCCGAGAACACATCCCTCACATACTCCCTTGGAGAAATGGATGTCTGGTAGACCATCAACTAATCTATGCTTTCTAAGCTGTTGCATGTATTTGAAATTCAAATGTCCAAACCTTTTGTGCCATATCCTACTACTTTCATTAGCATGAATAAGCAGTAAAGCAAAATCAGGTTCAATGAATTCAAAAAATGTATACAATCTAGACTGATGATTTACCTCACCGGTTGCAAACCTGGAGTTGGTTTGCATGTCGTAGATGTCCATGACATTTGGTGTGAATACAAATCTCTTTCCGGTGCCATAATTCGTCATCTGATACACGGATAGAAGGTTGACAAAAAGATTGGGAACATGCAACACATTCTCGAAACTTTCGTTGGTGAGTTCAATCCTTCGTTTGCCGGTGACTTCGGCAAAAGAGTTGTCCCCCATTAGAATGGGAGGACCTTTGCATGCATCCAAATAAGAATATACTACTTATGAGGTAGCCATGTGATGTAATGCTCCTGAATCTATGATCCAAGCATCGAGAGAGGAGATGATGGCAATCAAGGCATGGCTAGAATTGCCTTTCTTGGAATTTGGATCTTCTGGATTCTTCTTCTTTGCACCCTCGGGGATGCGATATCCAAGGTTGTTTTGATGAAGTATCTAAGACATCAGATCTATTTTTTTTTGCATGCATACTGATTCCGAATGGAATCTTTCGTGAGAGTATGTGCATTTCTCTCCTTTTCTTCCCTTTTCTCCTTTGGATTTGGAGGCATCGGTGAAGGGTTTTGTGTACCCTTCCTTCTTCGTATGTGCATGAGATTTCTGCTTATCTTTATATTTATATTTCTTATATTTGTGGCTGCCATCATGCATAGTGAGTGCATGCGCCCTTGGGCCTTTGATTGCACCCATGTTGATGAGCTTGGTTTGCTCTTGTGTCAAGGATTCGATAAATTCCTCAAGAGAAGGCATTTTCCAAGTGGCTCTAGAGGCGAATCTGACAGTATGGAATGTAGATACAAATATAGAAAATTTAGGACCAAGCTTGGAGAGAATGGTGAGAACCATTTGTTTCTCCTCCGTCGATTTATCAACCCCACAAGCTTTGAGTATCGATAGTAAATCCTTGAATTTTGTAGAGAAATCTTGGATATTGTCGAAGCTTTTTGGATCCAATGTGTGTAGCTCCACCTCCAACATGTGTACCCTCATCTCATCCTTTTTTCCAAAGAGCCCTTCCAATATTTTCCAGGCTTCATTGGGAGTCTTACAAGAAGATATGTGAAAAAGGAGATCGAGAGAGATAAGACTGCAAATTGTTCCGAGTGCCTCATCCATGCGATTTAAGTACTTGGATTTTTCTACGACTGATGTCGGTTCTGTATCTGTATTCATGGTTAACCTATACAACCCTCTGTATCAGATATGTATGGCTATTTTCTCCTTCCATGCAAAATAGTTGTAAGGTGTAGAAATGAATTCTTTTTGGAATTCCATCTTTTCGCTGTCTTCAATCTTTTATACCTGCAAAAACTTTTGTTGTAGCTTTTGCTTAGCAGTCTGTTGGATATAATACCATGTAAATGTGTTGAACCTGTACAAAATAGATCTAGCTAAACAATAATACACACATTTGCAGAGAGAATTGGAGAAAGCAGAAGAAGGAGAGAAAGAATGGAAGAATTCTCATTAACCATTGTGAATAATGAATAATTTACACATGATATACTCTGTATAACTCAATGAGTTAGACTTGAGGTGAACCAATGCACCATAGTGGTGGTCTAGAGTGATCTGGACACACACCAATAGTTACGGGAGTGAACTACCACCTATTCTAGTCTCTTAGGCAGTTACGGGAGTGAACTGCCACCTAGTTGAGTTAACTAGTCAACTAGTCTTCAGTTAACTGACTGAACATAGACTAGTGAGGAGTTAACTCAGGGAATCAAGTCTAATGTGCCACTCTCGTGATGATACCAAGGCAAGGTCGAATTAGCATGGTGATGATCCCAATTCTGCATGGTGATGTTCCCAATGCAACATCTAAACTCAACTCAATTAGTCAAACTAAAGTGTCAACTGAAAGAGAATATTCTCCAGGTGGAATATTCTCCCCTAAAATATAGGAGACTGGATAATGACTAATTATGAATAATAAACAAGGAATAACCTTAGGAAAAAGAAATCCTAGGTGTGTGTGAAGTAACTCCAGGGGACAACCCTCTTCTCCTTCGAGAAATGAGAGGATTAAAGGAGATGAAAAAACCCAAAAAGGGAGATTACTGTTGATTTATGGGTTTCCTTTGCCTGGCTTCCCAACATTCACAAATAGTTATGTCCCTTTCAATTACTACCCAAGAACGTCCAAGTTCAACACGAGTACTAGCAGTTCCTAAAATAGTGTTGAATAAAGTCAATGAAATATTGGTTTGGTCTTCAAGACTGTTTCCAATATTGGGTTATCTCATAACAGGTACTGCCATGGAAAAAATATGTCAAAGAGTAATCCGATAAAACAAAAAACAAAAATACAGTTGTGATACAATCAACCAAAGAGAGATGGAAGATCTCCCCAGTATGGTCGCCAAATAAATGTTGAGGAACAGGTATGAGGAACCTTACTCAAGCATTTTCAGATTTTGTCAGGCTAAGGCAAGATAGTTGGGAATGTCACTCGAGGTTTATAGCCTTAAAATAAAAAATGACAATCACTTAATCCATAGGTATTAAGTACAAGGGACAAGGCTGGTTATATATATATATAACTGTGCAAAAAAAAAGCAAGAAAATTACGTAAGTCTGTACATGGATAAGAGACAAGGTTAAAAGAGAATTTTGAACCAAATTATCAGAATACACATGTGAGAGAGAAATGAGAAATTTGATTGTTATATTGATTTCATTATGAGATACAAAGCTAAATTCTCTTTGCAAACCCCTGCGAGGGTAGGGACCAAAGTTATATTTAGAAGCCTCCGATGGGTACCATACAAAAAGACTCTGACAACAAAAGAAAATTGAATCTAAAGATCTAGATCAGCTTGCCACAAAATGTTGTCACTTGACTCTGCAAAATATTCTTTATCAGTCATGAAATTTAATTCATAAACAAACAAAAAAACACAAACTGTCAAAGATAAATCATACACCTTAAAAGACAAGCTGCTAAAAGATATGATTAAGTTTTGATTCCTGCTGCCTTCAATAAGACCCTGCTATCATCAACATGGTTAATCCTTCTAGTAAACTCAGAATGAATGAAGAATGGAAGTATCTCACAAGTATAGAGCAAACCTTATAGCATAAGTTCTCCTTTTATTTTCTCTCCTACCCCTTGTCTCTTCATTTGATTGAGCTATTATATTTTCTCAATAAGTTAAGGTAGTTTAACTACTTTTCTTTTGTTAAGATTAATTAGCTTAACTAATTAGTTGAGACAAATAAATAATAATATATATAGATAAAGGTATAATTAAATAATAACTAAATAGGTGGGACCCCTTATGACTCTCGTTTTCAATTTTTTTTAATAATCATCAAAAGATGAAGTATAACACCCCAAACATTTGATTCAAACATCCGCCTTGTAACTCTCGTCCTCATATTAATGATCAAATATTTTAATATCCACAAAATAGAACATGACTATATCCAAAAATAACATTATATTCATGTTGTCCAAAACACTGTCTAAATATGTATTTGTTGTCCAAAACATTGTCAAAATAACAAGATTGTGCTCGATAGAAAATAATATTAATCAACATTAAAAACCATATTTGCTGTGAGAGGCATTTTGCCTCTTTTCACTGCTTCCCTCTTTAGATCCCATTTCTGATTTATCCTGTGCAATAGCCTTCAATTGATGGGAACCTTGTGGGTGGACTGCATTGATGATGTGTGAACAATCATCTTTGAGATGGAGACGAGAGGACATAGATTTAAAGGAATCTTTGGATGACTTGGAGTGAGTGGCCACTCCTTTTCCTTTATATATCTCTGGCTTGGGAACATTAGTTTTTAGCCTTTTACTTGCATGAGAGTATTGTATTGGCAAGAAAACATGATCAACTTGGGCATTTGGATTTGTTCGCGGTGGAGGAGGGGGTAACGACAATGACACAATAGGCCAACCATGGTGATGAGCTACAAGTCGATGAACAATCTCTTTCCAACCATCATTGACAGGTGGTTCTAGCTGTATAGATACATGAGGGAGGACGTGGTTACCATAGACATTTCGACGTGGCTGGAAAGGAGGCCTCTCATGTATGGGTTGCAAAATTTCTAGGCCAACTGGATTAAAAAACCTAGCTTGGAAAAGCTGATTTAGTTCCTACAGATCAACATCAAAATGTATCGAAAACTGTGGCCTTCTATGGACTCTTTGCCAATTATTTCCTTTGCCTCTATTAGAACCTCTATTAGCACCTCTGTCATTACTACCTCTACTAAAGAAACTCATCATGAAGCAATATTCCAAACATGTTATGAAAAACTCTTAACAATCCATGCATCAATACTCTACCTAAATAAAATGAAAAGGTTGGTTCTATTATTCACTACAGAAGCACAATTGAAGCACATGCAATCCATCCATCAATACTTTTAATCTCAAGAATCAATTTCCATTTGAACATGGAGTGGTAGGGCTATTGGGAATATGAGGGGATTTATAATGAGCGTAAAATGGTAGCATGGATGGGAAATGACCAATGAATATATTTCAAGCAAATGCAGAAGTAACAGAAAAGGTATCCATATCCAAACTTCCAACACCAGTCATCATCTAGTCCCTTTCTTTTGTTGTTAATCCTTTCTCTTTCAAAAAAAAAAATGAAATTTATAATAATAAAACATGGGATGTTTTAAATGCATTTGGGAAGGCGGTGGGGATATAATGAGCGAAAAGTGAGATAATGAAAGGGAAAAATACGATTATTGTTCTATTATATGCAATAATATTTATTGAAAATCATCATCACCATCATTTTCCAAAACATTTCCTTGTTTAATTTTTAAATCCAAGACACAACTGTTTTTATATTACCCAAATATAAAACCCCAGGAAAGTTTCAGGACTGTCAAACTCCACAACTTTAATTTCTCCTTTTTCCTTTTCAATTAGCAGAGCTTTTATAAGAGACTGTTAATAGAGCCAGTCAAATCAATTAAAATAAAACTACATCAAGCGCACATGGGAGGTTGAGAACACAAACATAAAGCCATCAACCTTTCACTATTCAACGCTTGTATCACAACCTCAATACTTGTTGCATAAACATACTAGGTTCGAAAGCCCATGTGAAACTGGTGCTCATCATTTGATTTAATCATCATATAACTTCAAAATTGACCAAACCCCCATAGATAAATAACAAACGAGCCTAGAATTACTGCATATAACCAATCTTTCCCACTATCTGGTCAACACTATAACATACATCAAGACCAGAGTTCGAATCTACTAATTTTCATACATCAGATAAAAGAACCGAGGTTTGGGCAAACGTAAAGGTGAAACATTCATAAGGGGTTTGTAAAAACCATTTAACCATTTATTTCCACAACAAACCTCCCCTAGTGGCCACAAGACAAATACACATTCCTTACACATATTTACAAACAATGGAAAGATAATTTGAAGGAATTGCAAGTCTTCCAAAGACTGGGTAAAGGGTATGGCATTATGCAAGAAAAAAACCAACCATTCTTTTGTTTCACGGAGAAAAACCATTGAATTTTAATCACCAGAGATTAGTGAAACTGAAAGTACTTGCCATAATTATTTGCCAAAAGCCATAGAAACATAAGAAACATTCATTCTGGGCGCAACGCAATTACATAATTTAAACAGAAAGGAATTTCGAACATTATTCTCATCTTGAAACATTTAAATGCCAACAGGGAGGAACCTCCATTTAAATGCAGTTTGCATAGCCGTGATATCGACATACACCCATTATAAACTTCAGAAAGAAAACATAGTCTGTAAGCAAATCTAAGAGACAACATCATGATTTTATTCGAAGCAGAGTTATAGTTCATGAATGGAGAGGTAAGAGCCAACATACCTGTAAGGAGAATGCCAGAAAACCAACAAGCACCACTATTCTTCCCAAGGCCGAGCAAGACAGAGGCAACACTAGCCGAAGCAACCAACACAATTACAAACAAAGTGAAGGTGATGACCTCGAGGTAGGGTTAGAGCGATGTGCAATAATTTCACATCGTTTCCCACATTAATTTCCATCAACTAGAGCCAAGTACGAGCGCACCCAATACTTCCAACACATAGTCTGCTATGTTTGCCACATAAAATTTCAATCCAAAAATCGAATTTGCCTCCCTACATTAAACTCATAAATCTTAACGTATATTCAACACTTAACACGAAAACATGTTATGTCCCACATTCCTTGCTAGTGAAGGATTTCCATCTCATAAAACTTATCCACTGTCCACAATAATAACAAGTATACCATAAGTGCAATACACCATAACTATACGTGGCTTGTGCTTGAGGTTTGAACAACAAGTCAAAATATATGTGTAGCAAGAATAAATCAAGGTGCTTATTAAAACAAACATTTTCCCCTTTTCCTTTATTTTTTAAATTAAATTGCCAACAAATACTTCATTCGTCCATTTCACATGGAAAGCGGTTTCGAATTTCTGGGTTTATTCCCAAACTGTGGAATCAATTTTGCAAGGTAGTCATGAGGACAAATCAAATAAAAGCATATTTCATCATTATTCACATAATGAGGTCCCACCTATTTAGTATATTATTAAATATATTTAAGTAATAAGGCATTGCAACCAATTTGCATGCATGGATTCCCTGTTGCGCTTTTTGGGCGTCAACATGCTACATTGGTTTGGCTCCAGGAGACAACAGGTCTTGCTTCATGAGGTAACAAGTCCATTCTCATGGTGAGTGTCACTTTAATATTTGAGGCATTTAAGCATGTTGCAAAGAGTCCTTTCGTGATTATGCAATGTTTGCTTGGAAATTATATCTTATGCTTAATTTCACCTTAGTGGTTGTCATGATATCCTAGTAAGTTGGCCACCCTTGAGAAAATGTTTTCTACTGTGGGNGGGTCTCCTTGAAGGGTCATTGTACCATTTCTACTCATACCCACCACTTTCCACACTTCTTCCCCTCGGTTTCCTCATCTTCTGGGTTTTCGAGTTCATTGACCCCAATAAGGGTTGTACCTTTTCATTTCACGGGAAGAAGGAGCTAAAGGCCCATAGATGTTGTAGATAGCACTATACAAATAACAATCCATAGTCCATATTTCTAGATGATCATCCAAAGGTCCTGAGAGCCATGAAAACACTTCTCTAAAAATAAAGGACTTTTAAAAGAAAATAAACCAAAAGTTTCCTACTTGAAGGGGGAGTGCATTGTGTTCTTTTATTTCCAGTGCACATAGCACCCAAAGCGATCTAAATTCAAGTGGCATTGTGGTTCCCTTTTACTTCCATTGCACATATCACTCAATGTTCAACTTTTAAAAAAAGAGGCAAATAAAGGGTTTGGGAAAATGTTGCATTGCAAAAGAAGGGATGCAACACACCCTCAACAAAGGCACCCATAAATGAGCCAATATGAGGCCTTGATATGTCAAGAACCCCATGCCCAAGAGTATTTCCCTAATCCACATCTTACTCATTACATGATCTAGAGAGGGTCTTCTTGGGAAACATTCCTTTACTTGGGGATCAACCTACCTAATAGGGCACCATGACACCCCTCCCATACCTAAATTTGGCAAAGTTTATAAGGTATTTGAGCATTTATTTAATTTGAAAGGGAGGGACTTAATGCACTTGTTTGGGTGGTTCTTTTATTAAATGTGGTTTACTTAGAATGATTAATATGAGTTGTGGACCCTTGGATGATGTATTTGCTTGTCTTTTCAGGAACTTTTCCGGTGAAAGTTATTCATGAAGGAACTAAGCCACTTGGACCTTCATAGGGGCACAAAAGCCCATTGGATGGACGTTGTGCCCCACACATTGGAGTCCTAGGATGATGAATGTTGCACCTTGGATGATGTCCCTAGAACATGAACATGACCCAAAACCACGAAGAATAGGTGACATCACCCTCCTATTCCCAAACGTTCCCCTTTTGCAGCGTGACGTCACACTTTTGAGGAGTTCTTTGGCATGTTTAGTGAACTTGGTGGTGTTGTGGGCTTGTACCCCCAATCTTTTGCTTGACTTGGGGATGACGTGGCACCTTTGTAGAATGATGTCCTAGCCTTGGGAGGATTATCTTCACACATGCCACCTTGGAGGAGCCTTATGGGCTTTCATGCCATTATTTTGTTATTTTTCATCATTTGGTAGCCTATGTGGGCAAAAAGAACAAATTGATTTGCTAATTAAGCATTGTGACTCTTGTTTTGACCTAAAATTAAGGTTTTAATTGCAAATGTGGACAAATTAGACTTGGGTTTTCCTCTATAAAGAGAGGTAAGTCATTTTCACTTGGGGAACTCATCACTTGGAGAGCAATTCCACTCTCTTGAAAATTTTGGCCCCTCTCTTTTCTAGTGCAATGGATGCAAAGACTTGTTTTGGGAGCATTTAAAGGCTAGCGATTTTCTGTTCATGGTGTTTTTGGAAAAACGTTGTATAAGATTTGGTAGTAAGGGTTTCTTGCATGCTTTATCTTGGATTTGGTAAGTAATTTCTGCAATCTATCGTTATCTTGCTTGTTTAAATTCAAGGAAATATTTTAAACCCTAGGAGGGGTAAAAGGGGTTACACCCTTTGCCAAAATTTATTCTTCTTTGCTATTGAAGGACTATAAGGTTTGCCACAATGAGTAAATGGATTACACCCTTGTTTCAAGGGTTGGGTAAGGTCTGTTTCCTCTATGGAGTAAGATGGTTTACACCCCTGGAATATTTTTAAGCCCTAGTTCATCTTGATTTATGGGCTAAATGATTTGGAAAGTGATAGGTTCCTTGGGTTTTATAAGGGCTTAACTCTCAAGAATCATCTTCTCTTCTTTGTTTCTTAACCTATTTTTCAAGAAAGAGACTCCATTTACCCAATAACAAGTCACTGGTCACACTGGAGAACGTAAATTGTTGCATTGATAAACGTGGAAATTGAGGGATTGAAATTGATAAAGTTTGGATTGGATTCTACATGCTCCTAGCTACTCTCTTGGATAAGGGAGTTTTGTTTTGTTGAGGTCTTCTTACTGTTGTAATAAATTTTTAGTTACAACCATTAGGGCTGCAAGAAAGTCCTCTTTACACTCTCTCATATTAATTAATTCATTGTGGAATTTAATCATCTAATAGTGCAATTTAATCTACTTGTTGAGGATTATATTTTGGCTACAACAATATAAGGATGAATACAATTTGCTGATAACTTATCTTTAACAACCTATCTAACCACTGGAACTAGTCCTAAAGTATTGCTAAATCATTCACTAGTTTAGAGCAATTAAATGGTGATCATCTTGCTGATTTCTTGTGGTTAATTTTGTAGTGATTATTACTATTTCATAGTTGGTTTGACATTTACAGTATGCATATTTTTGGGACAGTGAGGCTTATTATTATTCTCTCTAGTTTTCTTGGGGCTATTTCATGATATTATGTATTGGTGATTGTTG
Source organism: Picea engelmannii (assembly GCA_009831015.1). NCBI lineage: Eukaryota > Viridiplantae > Streptophyta > Pinopsida > Pinales > Pinaceae > Picea > Picea engelmannii. The sequence continues at coordinate 83,102 of ML800111.1, forward strand.
GATTAACTTTGTTTTGTAGATACACTTCAATTTGCAACTTTCTTTCAAGCTCAAAGACTATTTCTCAAGCCCATAGAACTCCTCATTTTGTGACCAGCATAGGGATCCATGCAAACCATTTTCCTTTTTCCATTGATTCCCTTAAGGTCACATGGGAAGCCCCCCTTTTTAGTGAGCGATCTCATCACTAAAGAGAGGGGAGTGTTTATCTGAGGTGACAATGGATAGATACTCCTAGTTGTGTCGCACCAGTGACACTTGTGGTTGGATTTTCCCAAATGACATTTTGTGCAATAACATTTTTGGCACCATTGTCGGGGAGGATTTTGGATCCTTTTTTAGCCCAAAATGACATTTGGCAAGATTTTCCCTCATAGCCTTTCCCCCCAAGCTTTCCTGGTGACCTCATTAAGGGAATTACCCTCTTACCAACTTTTGACGAACTTCATATAATTTTGTTTGGTGACTCCATTGAGGTAAGATACCTTCTCCATCTTCGATGATCCTTGAGCTCATTTGGCGGCTCCATTAAGGTGTCATTTCAAACAATGGAATTATGGAACCATGGGATTTGAACGACACTCAGGATGAGTCATTGCCCATAACTTACCATATCACAAGGACACTTTTGCAGATGTAAAAGAAAAAATGTGTTGATGAAGCCATTGAGCATATGATGAGTCTTATAAAGGGGTTACTTTAGGAATCTGTTGAATAAGAACTTGGTGAAGCACCTCTTACTGAAGATAAAGCCCTTGTAGATGAATAAATTCTTAAAGATCAGATCTATGAAGAAAATTTCAAAGAAGATCCCGATGAAGTTTCTCACACTAAAGGCCTAGATGAGACACTCGTGTTTGTTTTCCCTCTTGCAGAAGATGAAGTTGTCAAGCCTTGCGAAGAGGTAATTATTTTCGATGATACATGTAAATTCATGGAGTAGCCCTCAAATACATTAATTGACAATCATATTGATGATTTTATATATGTTCGGAAGAGTGGATGTGATATTGGTTGTTTTGGTTTTGATAGAGATCCCATCTACGACATCGAGGGAAACTTCTAGATAAAGAATGCAAAAATATTTCTTTTGGAAGATTGCTTTCCATACGTGGATGATCAAGATATTTTCCATCCTAATGACGATATGATCACATATTTTTTTCATCCACCCAGGGATGGCTTATTGCACTACACTTATGTTGATTTCCAACCATACCTTGGGATTTATCCTTTCAAGCACTCACATATGTTATATGATGAATATTTTCAACCACCTTCGTGCTCAAATCCTGATGAACATGCAGCCATGACTTGCCTTGATCAGTTAAAAAATCATACTAAAGAGAAACAATGTCCTCATCTTGGGGCATTATACATGGATGTGCAGACACATAGGAAGAAGCAACATGTTCTGAGTATCAGGAAGGATTTTTCCTCCATACCTAAGTTTATTCCTTACCTTATACTTTTTTCTCTGGGAAATCAAAGGGTTTTCTTAGGATCTATCATCTCCTCTCAAATTTCACGGACTAGTAGTATTGTGAGTGAGGAAGAAGATGAGTCGTCGTCTATACTTGACAGTTCGATTCAAATATGGATGGATCGAACTTGTGGCCATTCTTTCCAGCAGGATTTTGTCCCTCCCTCCGACCTTCATAAGTTGAATTTTGATATTCATTATACATTTATTTATACTCATCATCATGTTGTGTTTGACTGATATTTGATGTGGTTTATAATTAAGCAGAGGGGAAGGTAGTTGGATGATATTCTTAGGCAACTTTCCTAGATGTATGATTTCACTTGATGTTGGGGTCTTAACACCAGGTAAGTAGGTAGGTCATCATTGCATTTTTGCATTACATTTGTACTATATATTGCATGTTCATGTCATGGTAGAGTAGTTTTATTTGCTTTCATTGTGCATATATGATTTGCTCTACATGTCCCTTGGCTTGCATCTATGCATAGTTGTTGTGATACATTTGTGTGAATTGAGTATTCATGATCACATGTTAGAAGTTTTTGAAAAATGCAATTTTTTTTTTTTTTTAGAAATCTTATAGTTGTCAATTTTGAATTTTTGAATTTTTGCTTATATGAATAAAAGGGTGAGTTCATCACCCTTCTATGCTCTAATTTTTGTTTAAGTGTGTGTAGGCACATGTCATACCAAGAGGTGTTGAGGTTCTCATGCTCTCTACGACAAGCACAATTCCACATGCAGGAGCCAGATGTTACCCTCTAGCCTAGGAGTAACTATGGAGATGATGTCTCGAGGCCCGCATGTAGTGGACATGGAGTGCTGAGAGTCATATTGACCAAGAGAGACCACATTGAGCAGACAGAGGCCCTCCTCTCCACCACACATCACCACTCATTGTTAGTAGTAGAGAAGAACCTGCTACACCAGTTTGGCCCCAAGAGACATGTCTTGCTTCATGATGTAACAAGTCCAATATCATGGTGAGAATCACTTTAATATTTGAGGCATTTAAGCATGTTGCAAAGAGTCCTTTCTTGATTATGGAACGTTTGCTTGGAAATTATATCTTTTGCCTAATTTCACCTTGGTGGTTTTCATGGTATCCTGGTAAGTTGGCCACCCTCGCGAAAAGGGATGTTGTTGGGGGTCTCTTTGAAGGATCATTGTACCATTCCCACTCATACTCATTACTTTCCACACTTCTTCCCCTATGTTTCTTCATCTTCTGGGTTTTCAAGTTCAATGACTCCAAGAAGAGTTTGTACCTCATTTCATGGGAAGCAGGCAATAAAGGCCCAAAGATGTTGCAACTAGCATTGTAAAAATCAAAATCCATAATCCATCCTTCTAGATGCTCGCCCTAAGGTCTTGAGAGCCATGAAAACGTTTCTCTAAAATTAAAGGACTTTTAAAAGAAAATAAACCAAAAGTTTCCCACCTGAAATGGAAGTGCATTGTGGTGTTCTTTTGTTTCTAGTGCACATATCAACCAATGTGCTCTAACTTTGAGTGGAATTTCGATGTTCTTTTATTTCCATTGCACATGGCACTCAGTGTTCGAATTTAAAAAAGAGGCAAATAAAGGGCTTGGAAAAATGTTGCATTGCAAAAGAAGGGATGCAATACACTCTCAACAAACCCATAAATGAGACAACATGAGGCCTTGATATGTCAAGAACCTCATGCCCAACAATATTTCCCCAATCGACCTCATACTCATTACATGATCTAGAGAAGGTCTTCTTGGGAAACATTCCTTGACTTGGGGATTGGCCTACCCAATAGGGCACCATGACACCCCTCCCATACCTAAATTTGGCAAAGTTTACAAGGTCATTGAGCATTTGTTCAATTTGAAAAGTGGGGATTTAGTGCACTTGTTTGGGTGGTTCTTTTATTAAATGTAGTTTATGTAGCATGATGCATATGACTTGTGGACCCTTGGAGGGTGTATTTTCTTGTCTTTGCAGGACCTTGCCCGGTGAAATTCATTCATGAAGGAACTAAACCACTTGGACCTTCATAGGGTCATGAAAGCCCATGGGATGGATGTTTTTCCCCACACATCGGAGGCCTAAGATGATTTGATTTGCACCTTGGATGATGTCTATAGCACGTGAACGAGGCCCATAACCATGAAGAAGAGGTGACGTCACCCTCCTATGCCCAAACGTTACCCTTTTGCAGCATGATGTCACACTTTCGAGGGGTCGTTTGGCATGTTTAGTGTACTTGGTGGTGTTGTGGGCTTGTACCCCCACTCTTTTGCTTGATTTGCGGATGACATGACACTTTTGTAGCATGACGTCCTAACCTTGGGAGATTATATTCACACATGCCACCTTGGAGAGGAGCCTTATGACCTTTCTTGCCATTATTTTGTTATTTTTCATCACTTTGTAGCCTATGTGGGCAAAAAGAACAAATCAATTTGCTAATTAAGCATTGTGACTCTTGTTTTGACCTAAAATTAAGGTTTTAATTGCAAATGTGGAAAAATTAGAATTGGGTTTTCCTCTATAGATATAGGCAAGTCATTTTCATTTGGGGAACTCATGACTTAGAGAGAAATTCCACTCTCTTGAAAATTTCGGCCACTCTTTTTTCTAGTGCAATGGATGCAAAGACTTGTTTTGGGAGCATTTAAAGGCTAGTGATTTTTTCTTGCTGCTGTTTCTTGGAAAAAATTGGAAAAAATTTGGTAGTAATGGTTTCTTCCATGCTTTCTCTGGGATTTGGTGAGTAATTTCTACAATCTATAGTTATCTTGCTTGTTTAAATTCAAGGAAACATTTTAAACCCTGGGAGGAGTAAAAGGGGTTACACCCTCCACCAAAATTTATTCTTCTTTTCCATTGAAAGACTACAAGGTTTGCCAAAAGGAGTAAAAGGGTTTAAACCCTTGTTGCAAGGGTTTTCTAGGGTCTATTTCCTCTAGGGAGTAAGAGGGTTTACACCCCTAGAATATTTTCAAGCCCTAGTTCATCTTGATTTCTAGGCTAAACAATTTGGGAAGAGATAGGTTCCTTGGATTTTATAAGGGTTTAAATCTCAAGAATCATCCTCTCTTCTTTGTTGCTTAACCTATTGTTCAAGAAAGAGACTCTATTTACCCAATAACAAGACACTGGTCACATTGGAGAACATAAATTGTTGCATTGATAAACATGAAAATTGAGGGATTGAAATTGATAAAGTTTGGATTGGATTCTACATGCTCCTAGCTACTCTCTTGGCTAAGGGCATCTTGTTTTGCTGAGTTATTATTATTGCTGTAATAAATTGTTTGTTACAGCCATTAAGGCTACAACAAAGTCCTCTTTACACTCTCTCATATTAACTAACTCACCATGGAATTTAATGATCTAATAGTGCAATTTAATCTACTTTTTGAGGGCTATATTGTGGCATTATCACTAGTTGATTTTGACAGTGTATTCTTTCCATTGTAGGAAATTTTTTCTACATCCATATAAGGCTGAATACAAATTGCTTATAACTTATCTTTAACAATCTATCTAACCACTAGAGCTAGTCCTAAAGTATTGCTAAATCATTAACTAGTTTAGAGCAATTAATTCGTGATCGTCTTGTTGATTTCTTGTGGTTAATTTTGCAGTTGTTTTTACTATTTCATGGCTGGTTTGACATTTATAGTGTGCATATTTTTGGGACAGCAAGGTTTATTGTTGTTCTCTCTAGTGTTCTTGGGGCTATTTCATGATATTATGTATTGGAGTTTGTTGGATTAACTTTTTTTTGCAGGTACACTTCAATTTGAAACTTTCTTTCAAGCTCAAAGATTATTTCTTAAGCCATTATAACTCCTCATCTTGTGACCAACATAAGGATTCATGAAAACCCTTAGCCTTTGTCCATTGGTTCCCTTAAGGTCAACCGGGAATCCCCCCTTGTGGTGAGCCATCTCATCACTAAAGAGAGAGGACTGTTTTTCTAAGGTGACAATGGGTAGATACTCCTAGTTGTGTCGCACTACTGATGCTTGTGGTTGGCTTTTCCCAAGTGACAATTTGTGCAATAGTAGGTCCACTTCACTTGCATGTACACTGTCACAACCTAGGCATCATCAAGTCAACTCCAAGACTCCTTGCAAGCATCCAAGCCACCCAATGTTTTCTATGTCTCAATTCCATCCTCTAGTATGTCAGATTCTCCTCGCCCAATGTAGGGCATCCTATTAAGAAAGAAACTAATCTGCATGTGGCCAAAATGAAGAATGTCCCAAGTTGTCTAATGATATCCAATACTCCAAGGAAGAATGTCAAACAAGCATCCAACTATGGTCAAGCAACCACTAAGTCAGCCACCTCCAATGTGTAAATACATCACCAACCATCTAGGGGATAATCATGCACCATGTACCCCAAATCTCTTGAGGAACCCCCAAACAATTTGTAAACACTTTTGGATTAACCCCAAAAGCTAACACTCCCCCTTTACAAGGAAAGTGTTTTCACCAACACCTTCAAATCTCCATGCAACTTCACAAAACCTGCAATCTTTAAAGTTGTACATGCTACAGTCTTGGAATCAATCCAAACATCATCCTCCATGAAGGTATCAAACCTCTCCTCCTCAAGAGAACTAGAAGGCTCATATATGGAATAAACCAATGCAACATGACTAGCATACCTCCTAGGAGGTACTCTTGTCCCGATTAAAGATCTAGGCACTCCTACATGCTCTTGAGCCTCCTACAATGTTTAGGTGAGCCATATCGGTCTCTTGCATGCTAGGGTTGAGGGGGAGGGAATATCTACCCCCTTTATCACCTCATCTACCTTTGAATTTGACTCTAATCTAACCTCTTAACCAGTCTCTAGAACAACAACCTCCTCTCTCTCCTCAATCACCGAAGGAGAATTTTGTGAACTAAAAACCTCATATATTCATCAAACTTCACATTTTTTCTCACCACAGACTCCCGCCATGTCATAATATCAATGCTTTAATCCAAATAAATATCATTGTATCCAATAACATAAGAAGCCATCAAAACACCTCAAACCTCCAAAGAATACAAACCACCTTTGAATTTGAAGGAACGTAACCTTGGATCATTAACCACTTGCCTAAATATGTAATCCCTGAAGTCAACATCACGAGTTAAAATATTTGGATGCCACATCATGAGCAATTTGAGACATCACATCTACAAACATGACCAAGACAAGTGAATCACATATATCAAACCACAAAGACAGAAATATGCATAAGTCACATCCAACTTGAATATCAAGATTGTGGTATAGGTAACAACCCATGCATGGCTATCACTAAATTGTGAGCATGAGAATCCCTCTCATGCACCTAAAAACCTTCAGCAACTAATGCATCAATCAGAAATAGGTCAACTCCCATCTTGAGAGAATCCTGAAGCAAGACTATCATCAAGGTCAACTCCCTCTACTTAAGACAATCTAGCAACCCTATCCTTGTACTCTACAACACCCTCATAAGTTGCAATAGCGAAATCAATCCCCAATTCCACAATATGTTATAAACCTATCTCCATGACATCCTACCATGCATGCTCTACATATGCCTCCTCAAATATAGAAGGCTCATCCAACCTCTCACTAGAATCTACAAGTGTCATAGGATTGACAAGTAACCTAAAAAGGCCACCCTCTCTCACCCCTGTAGAAAAACTCCTCGGAATAGCTAGACTACAATAATTGGTGATACATTGTTTCCCCTCAAATGGAACTCTACATATACATATTCCACATGAGAAACTAAATGAATATTTTTTTAAAAATCTGGAACAAACAAAACATCATTTATCTCAAGAACATCACACAAAATCATCAAGAAGGAAATGGAGCCAACTCCTCTCACTGGATAAGTAACATCATCACCGAGCTCCACACTCATGCCTTACTCTTGCTCCTAAAACCTTCTAAAAAATGATCTATCATATGTCACATGTCTAATATCTACTAAGCAAATACCATCCAACACTAGACATGATGTTAGAATACAAGCAAGAGACCATAGACATCTCCAATCTGAAAAATCAAGCACTTTTCCCAATCATCCTAGGATTTCACACCCAACAACCTCAAACAGCTCAAGCAACAACCTTTTCACAATCAACTACCTCTCCTAGGTACACCATAATTGAAATACCAACTCCCTCTTCACCTAGGGAGTGATTTCAACCAAAATGTCTCTAATAACATGTAGAAATTTCCCAATCTGAGGCAATAATGCAACTTCAAAAATTTCACCTCATAAGGATGTTTTCCAAATATTAACCCTATGAATTTATAGCCATAGGGATACTATGGAATATGATAGCAAGATAACAACACGGGACAATATTTCACTTCTTAAAAACCCTAATATGTTGGTCAATTCAAGTGAAAATATACCAAATGTGTGTTAATAAGTTACATCCCTCTATGATAATCTTATCATGCAAAAACCAAATATGAAATTCACTTTATGACAACATGAATTATAATAGGAAATGTTGAGATACTTAACTATTTTAACCTTAACTTATGTCAATTTATTGAGATAGATATTATCAAACCATGAAGAAATATATCGCTGAAAATTAAATCTACAATAAGACAATTTTGGAAGTTGAAAACTTCATATATATATATATATATATATATATATATATATATTGAGAATTGAGGCATAAGGGGTTTGCGACTAGGGTTTCCTCAGCCGCAAACCCCTCCCCTCCCTGCATTTTTTCCTTCTTCTTTCGTCGACTAGTCTTTTCTTTTCGGTTGCAGTAGGGCTTTGATGTGCTTAGATCTGTCCTGGTTGTGCTCGCGCTGGTTCGTTGGAGAGAATGGGAGCTTCCTTTCTTTTTTCTCGTAGTAGCACGAGTGATATGGGGGGACTGTTTTCCGCGCCGACGGTTGAGGGGCTGCTCGGTTTTGATTTTCTTTGAGAGGATTCGTTGCCACTTGGGATTCCTGTGGTGCCACAGCTTTTGGGAGATGGTTTGTTTCAATGGTCTCATGCCTTATGCCTATGCCTGCTCCCGACTGCTTGCTCCTGACTCCTTGCGCTACGGACTGTCTCCCGGTGTCTAGGGTTTACCTTCTTCTTTCTGTCTTGTCTTAGACTCAGTTGGTGGCCTGTACCAGATCCTTGTGAGGTTGGGGCTCAAACTATTCTGACACTCGAACCCTCTGCTTGTATGGTCGTTTCATGCAGGCTTCCTCTGGTTACGAATCTGGATTTGATTTAGTGTTGCAGGCCAAAATTTTGGGTGCTCTTGTGACGATGCTGCTTGGGGTTTTCTCATATCTTCTTCTCCTTGATAGATCCATGCATTTTATGCTCCATTCTTCAGTTTTTCCCTCTGGTTTGTTCGACTATTTAGGGTTTGATGTATGCTCAGATGCTTTTCTCCCTCTAGCGGGAGTAGTGCCAGAACTTTGAGGTCCTATCCTTGGGCGTGCGGTGTGACTTTTTCACTTTGAGGTCCTTGGATTGGGCGTGTAGTTCTAGTTTTATTTTGCTATTGCATGGGGTCTTCATCGACGTGGATGCCTTCTGGTTTTGCTATGGTGAACCATTCTTCTCTGACCCGGTTCTTTCGATCTCCAGAGTTTGTTTGACTCTCCTGTTTTGGAGTATTTCTTTGACAAGATCTCTTGTACCGAGTTATCGACTTTTAGTGGTTTCTATTAACTCTTGTATTTTCTTCTTTTTAGCTTTCCATCCAGTTACTTTGTGTCCCTTTGGGATTTTTTGCTAGTATTGGGCGGTGCTGTTAGCACCTAGAGAATGTAATTTGGTTCTCTTGGGATGAATAGAATTACACTATATATATATATATATATATATATATATATATATATATATATATATATAACACTTAAGAGATGGAGTTCAAGTACATACTCCCAGCTTATCACAAGTTGGTACAAACCTCCAAGCTCTCCAAAACCATAGCTAGGAAAACCAAGAAAACCTTGTCTCCACCAAAGAAACTCCACAAGTTAGCATCAACACTAGCAAGATTCCTTGGCAAGATGTCTCCTCTTCTTCAATCAACAAGTACAATTGAGGGTTTAATGACGAAACTCTAACTATAATATCTCTAATGGATGAAACTCTAGTATTCAAAATGCCCCAAGTGCTCCAAGAAACCCTGACGCCTCCAAGAAAAGAGAGATAAAGTACAAAGAAGTTCAAAGAGAGATAGAGAGTAGTGCACTCTTCACCTCATAAAACACAAGATGATAAAGTGATGATGTTTTGATCATCATCTTCAAGTCTAGCTCACAAGAACAAACCCAAGCATCTCAGACGAGCAAGCTCCCAATGAATATGTCCTCTCTAGATTTCATAACTTCTCTTAGGGTTTCCTTAAGAACCCTAGTACTTTACTCCAAGAATACAAGTACAAAGAAAAGAGTACAACAATGCCAAATGAAAGGAATCTCTCATTCCTCTATATACATGAGAGGTAAAGAAGGCCAACAATACATATGTGGGACTAAGCCTTTATAGGCAACCTACTACAAACACAAGTAGGATCAAACATGTGGAGCACTACACTCTAGGGGTACACATGTCGAGCTCAAGTGATGTCATGTAGAAGCAAGGATCTAATGCAAGGGAACTCCATGAGATGTGTCAAATGCTCCTCCTACAAGTCTCTAAGGGCTCCAACACTTCTCCTAAGTCACGTGCTTCATCAATTTTACTTCAGCTGCATGTACATTGTCACAACCTAGGCATCCCCAAGTCAAATCCAAATCTCCATGCAATCATCCAAGCCACAAAATGTTATTCAAGCCTCAACACCCTCCTTCGAAATGCCAAACATTCCTCATCTAATGTAGGTGTCCTGTCAAGCAAGAAACCAATCTACATGTGGTCAGCTTGAAGAATGCTCCAAGCTATATGAAGATCTCCAATGCTCCAAGGAAGAATGTCACAGAAGAATCCAATTGATGTCAAGAAACCACTCAAGAAACCACCTCTAATATGCAAATACATCACAGACTATCCAGGGGCTAATCATACACCATGTTGTTCCTGAGATTATTCTAGGCTCAAAGATAAATGTCAAGGCATCTCAAAGAAATGATTCAATTTATTATAAAACCTTTATGCCCTATTTTTAATCTTAGATTTCAGTAAATAATTACTAGAAATAAAGAGGCTTGATCTCATTCCTTAAGTTCATCAAAGTTTCAATAGTATGGAAAATAGAATTGAGATAAACAAAATTAAAACAAAAAGCAATGTATCCAATAAAGATAAATATTTCTCTTTGTCCAATAGAAGAAATAACATAAAAATTGTCTGTGTTACTAAACTTCTTGAAAATTATAAACAAAAATATCAAAGCACAAGTCTTATCTTACTCATAGTAAAACAAAGGAAAGTTTGTACTTTAATAATTGCTTTAAAATTTACTACAATGGAAGTTGTACCAAATTGCAACACTTATAATACTGGAAAATGAATTTGAAGAAAATGATTCATAGAGACATGTGAAAACATGAACGAGAAGCACGTAAACTCATGAAACAAAATCGAAGAATCTCTTTCTTTCTGTAAATAAAATTTTATTGAAAAAACTTCAATATGCTTTGGGCCAAAAATCCCTTTACATTGAATTCTCGCAAGCCTTTATACAAAAGGATCACAACAAAAATAGATCGATTGGATACGACAATTCCTGGATCTGTTCAACTACTGATGTGGATCATCACCATTTATGTTAGTTTGGATGTTCCAACTCAAAACCTTGACAATTAAAAGATACAACAACCGTTGGATCAACTTAATACACCATTGCAACTGTCAGATGATGCTTTAATTTGTTATCGCTATCATTAATTAATTCCATATTTATCATGGAATTTGGTTTTCTTATCTTTATATATAATAAGCCTTCCCAACTAATTTGAAAACACATGAAGAAGCTACAGAACCTTGTGCATTGTGTAACCTTTTAGAATTTAGGACCCAAGCTTCGTTGGATCAACTTTTCCTTGACAAACATACAACTTCAGTAATCAAACCCGGTGTCAAGTGTCCTGACATGACATGACATGCTGACGTCATCTATTGGGTCCCATGGCTATGTGACAACCTTGTATTGGTTTGTGTTGGTGCTGAGGTGTTGGTTGTGGAGCCTGATTGTCTTCCCGATTCAGAAGTCTTTGTTTTCAGCCGTGTGTATACCCCATGAAGACTTTACACCTCGGAAGAATGTACACTCTTCCATGCGAGGGAGTGCAGAGGGAGGTTACCCCCTCTACGGGGTCCGAGAGCAAGCGGGACCCCGACGGGGGTTCGGGGGCGAAGCTCCCGAAGGAAAAATTGCCTTGTAAATGTATATTGTAATTTCATTATAAATCTGGACTGTTCATTATAAGGTCGCAAATCTGATGGTAGAATTGATGTTAGGGTTTTTTTCCCTAGAAGGCAACCCTCTTTTATGAGGGAAATGTATTGTGGCTATGTATCATTGCGAATATTGTATTCTGAGTGAGGAGACTGTGAGAGAAAAAAGAGGAAGTTACAACGGGTGTGCTGTAGGTTGTGTTCCTTCATTTGCTGGATAATAATAAAGGAAGGACCTGGAAATTTCTCTAGTGGACGTAGCCCGCACTGGTTGAACCACGTATATCTGTGGCTCTATTGTATTGTGTATCTTTTGTGTTTTATTTCCACATTTGTTTTATTTTATTGTTCCACGATCCTGTTTTTCTAACAACTGGTATTAGAGTGAAAGGTAACTCGGATGAAAAGAGGGTTCCTAGTTCGAGTGGGAGCAATGGCAGAAGATGGAAAGTTTAGGGTCGAGAAATTTAATGACCAAAACTACCAGTTATGGAAGATGTAGATGGACGATTATTTATATCAGAAGGATCTATTCCTACCATTAGGTGGAATAACAAAGAAGTCAACGACCATGAAGGACGAAGAATGGGAGGTTCTTGACAAAAAGGCACTAGGAACGATACGATTGAGCCTGGCAACATCGGTGGATTTCAATATTTCGAAAGAAAAGACAATGAAGGAGCTGATGGATGCATTGAATAAACTGTATGAAAAACCCTCAACGTCCAATAAGGTATTTCTAATGAAGAGATTATTTAATATGAAGATATCAGAAGGCGGGTCTGTTGCATACCATTTAAATGAATTTAATACGACTATTAATCAACTGAGTTCTGTGAAAGTGGACTTTGATGATGAGGTCATGGATCTTCTAATATTGTGCTCATTGCCAGAAAGATGGAACGGCTTGGTCATGGATGTAAGTAACTCTATCTCTGGTTCACACACTTTAAAATTTGATGATGTTGTTGGTGTTATCCTTAGTGAGGAAATCCGACGAAAAATCACAGGTGAGACATCAGGTAATACGTTAAACATGGAGAATAGGGGAAGACAAAAGGATAGAAAAAAGGGCCCATGGAACCACGATAATTATAGGAAGGGCAGATCCAAATCCAAATTTGGAAAGATAGAGTGCTGGAATTGTGGGAAGAAAGGACATTTGAAGAAAGACTGCAGAGCTCCAAAGAAACAAAGAGATGGACAACAGGAGAAAAATCAGGAAACAAATGTAACAGGTGATGTGTTACAAGATGCTTTGATTCTTTCTATAGATAATATTTTTGATTCTTGTGTAATAGATTCAGGGGCTCCATTTCATGCCACACCCCATAGGAAACATTTTATAGATTATGTTTAGGGTGATTTTGTACAGGTTCATTTGGGTGATGATGCACCATGCAAAGTTGTTGGAATGGGAAAGGTAAAAATAAAGCAAAGCAATGGAAACCAATGGTTGTTAAAAGAGGTAAGACATGTTCCAGATCTAAGGAGAAATATAATTTCAACAAGGCAGTTGGAAAGTGAAGATTGTATATCCATATTTACAGATAAGGTGTGGAAGGTCACCAAATGATCATTGGTGATAACAAAAGGAGAGAAGGTAGGTACATTGTATTTATGTACTGGTAATATTGACTCTTCTATATCTTTAGCTTATACAATAGTGGATAAAACACTGTGGCATCATAGGCTTGGACACATGAGTGAGAAGGGGATGCAGATACTTCACAAAATAAATTTGTTTCCAGATCTTAAACAATTTTTTTTGGATTTATGTAAGCATTGTGTTTATGGAAAACAAAAGAGAGTCATATTTCTCAAAGTCAGAAAAGAAAAGAAGAGTGAAAGGTTAGAGCTTGTGGATATAGATGTATGGGGACCAACTCAAGTATCATCTCTTTGCGACTCTTGTTATTATGTTACTTTTATTGATGATGCAACTAGAAAAAATTGGGTTTATTGTATTCGACAAAATATGATGTTTTTGATACTTTTAAGAAATGGAAAGCTTCAGTTGAGAATGAGACATGAAAAAGGTTGAAGTGTCTTAGATCAGACAATGGAGGTGAATATTGTAGCAAGGCATTTGATGATTACTGTTCATACCATGGGATTTGTAGAGAGAAGATAGTTCCAGGAACACCACAAGAAAATGGTGTGTCAGAAAGGATGAACTTGACAATCATGGAGCGTGCAAGGAGTATGAGATTGCATGCTGGTTTGCCCTTACAGTTCTGGGTAGATGATATAGATACTACTATTTACTTAATAAACAAAGGACCTTCAAGCTCTTTGGATGGTAGAATTCCAGAGGAGGCATGGACAAGTAAAAAGGTAAACTATTATTTTTTGAAGACTTTCTATTGTGAATCATTTGTCCATATTGATAAAGAAAATAGAACAAAGCTTGAGGAAAAATTCAAGAAGTCTACCTTTATTGGATACAATGTTAATGATTTTGGTTATCTCTTATGGGATTATGAAAGTAACAAAATCATTAGGAGTAGATATGTCATATTCAATGAGAAGGTCATGTACAAATATCAGTTGCAGGGAAAGAAACAAGAAATATAAAAACCAAAATACACAGTGCTTGATGAGATCACTGAAAAAGAAATTCCAAAGGTACCATAAAATCAAAATGTACAACAACAGGATCAACATTTACCTCAAACTTCTGAAAGTGTTGTTAGAATATCTAGCAGGTTAAGTAGACCCCCTGAATGATACTTTCATTCATTGTATTATTTATTGTTGACTGATTTTGGTGAAACAGAATGTTATGAAGAGCCAATGCAGGTAGACACCAAAAAGAAGTGGGAGTAAGGAATGAAAGAGGAAACAAATTCCGTGGTAAGTAACCAGACTTGGGATTTGGTTCAGTTTCCTGCAGAAAAAAGAGCATTACAGAATAAATGGGTTTACAAGTTGAAGGAAGAAGATGGAGGAAAAAAACGGTACAAGGATAGACTTTTTGTAAAGGGGTTTGCACAAAAGAAAGGTATAGATTTTGATGAAATCCTTTCTCTTGTTGTTAAAATGACTTAAATTAGGACTATTTTAAGTCTTGTGGCAGTAGAAGATTTGAATTTTGAACAGTTAGATGTAAAAACAACTTTTCTCCATGGGGATTTGGAGGAAGAGATTTATATGCAGCAACCACAGGGGTATGAGGTCAAAGGGAAGGAGAATTTGATATGTAGGTTGAAGAAGAGATTGTATGGCTTAAAGAAAGCTCCAAGGCAGTGGTATTTGAATTTTGACAAGTTTATGACAGAACAAGGCTATAGTAAATGTCATTATGATCACTGTGTTTATTTTAAAAGGTTAGAAAATGGAAGCTATATTATCTTGTTGTATGTAGATGACATGCTTGTTGTAGGGTCTAATATGCAGGATATAAATGTGATCAAGAATAAATTAGCTAATTCATTTGCAATGAAGGATTTGGGTGCTGCAAAGAAAATCCTTGGTATGAGAATAACAAAAAACATGAAAAATCGCAAATTCACATTGTCTCAGGGTGAGTACATAGAGAAGGTGTTGGAGAGGATTAGAATGTAGAATGCAAAACCAGTTAGTACACCTTTGGCCAACCATTTCAAATCAACTAAGGAAATGTGTCCCAAGACACAGGAGGAGATAGAATACATGTCCAGGGTCCCTTATTCATCAACAATTGGCAGCTTGATGTATGCGATGGTTTGCACAAGACCAGATATTGCACATGCAGTGGGAGTTGTGAGCATGTATATGAACAATCTAGGTAAAGAACATTAGGAGGTAGTAAAGTGGATTCTAAGGTATTTGAGAGGTATTGCTACTCATGCATTATGTTTTGGAGGTTCAAACACTGTTCTACAAGGATATGTTGATTCATATATGGCAGGTGATAAAGATAGCAGGAGGAGCACCATAGGTTATGTTTTTACTATAGGTGGAACAACAGTAAGTTGGATTTAGAAACTACAAACGGTTGTTTCACTTTCAACAATAGAGGCAGAGCATGTTGCTGCTACAGAGGCTAGTAAATAAATGATTGGGTTACAGAGGTCTATGGAGGAGTTGGGAAAGAAGCAAGAGAATAACAGGTTGTACTGTGCCAGTGAGAGTGCCATTCATATTGCAAAGAACTCAACCTTTCATTCAAAGACTAAGCATATACAGCTCAGGTACCATTTCATACGATCAGTCTTGGAAGATGGACATTTGGAGTTGGAAAAGATACACATTAGCAAGAATCCTGCAGACATGTTAACTAAGGGAGTAACTAGGGAGAAACTGAGTTCCTGCTCAATTTCAGTTGATCTTAAAGCATGAAGGTGAAGACGAGAAATTTTCTAGGTCCAAGAAGGTTCATAGTCCAACATATACAACAGTGGTGGAGTTGTTGAGATCAGTCTCCAAGTGGGATATTGTTGGTTGTGGAGCCTGATTATCTTCTCGATTAAGAAGTCTTTGTTTTCAGCCATGTTTATACCCCATGAAGACTTTACACCTCGAAATAACGTACACTCCTCCATGCGGGGGAGTGCAGAGGGGGGTTACTCCCTCTTCGGGGTCTGAGGGTTCGGGGGCGAAGTCCTCGAAGGAAAAATTGCCTTGTAAATGTATATTGTAATTTCATTGTAAATCTGGATCATTCATTATAAGGTCACAGATCTTATGGTAAAATTTATGCTAGGGTTTTTTTCCCTAGAAGGCAACCCTCTTTTATGAGGGAAATGTATTGCGGCTATGTATCATTGCGAATATTGTATTCTGAGTGAGGATACTGTGAGAGAAAGAAGCGAAAGTTACGATGGGTGTGTTGTAGGTTGTATCCCTTAATTTGTTGGATAATAATAAAGGAAGGACCTGTAAATTTCTCTAGCGGACGTAGCCCACACTGGGTGAACCATGTATATCTATGTCTCTATTGCATTGTGTATCTTCTGTGTTTTATTTCCGCATTTGTTTTATTTTATTGCTCCTCGATCCTTTTTTTCTAACATGAGGTGGACAAGCATGTCACATGTCACCTGGATCTGTTGTGCCAACCCATATGTCTAGTAAGTTCCACGTGCCCACATGGAATCTATTGGTTGACCTTGTCAACATTCTACTGGTGGGTAATATGGTAGTGATGACGTATCTCAGATCGGAAGGGGATCATAGAAAAACTTTAGAAAAGGTATGACAACCCGGTGTCAATGGCTCGACATGACATCACATATGGCGTATATCAGAATCAGAACTTCGGGCCTATCAGAGCCTTTGTAATATAATAGCAAACCCATAACTCCGATCCGGTGAGATGAATAGTTGTGATTGAATCTGGGTCTCAATACAATGGTTAGGTTTGATTTACTTTTAACACGTGGAAATAATTGATTGGCTTTGACGATGTGCGCATAAATGTATGCTTTTGAGACCCAAGATATAATTTGAACCATCCATCAAAGTGTCCTCTTTGGAGTGATATGAGGCATGGGACGTTGAGAAAATAAAGTGTGACATTGGTTCTTGGTCATTGATCGACATGGTGATCGTTGAAGCAGAATGAGGAGACTCTGACAAAAAAACCCTAATTTAAATTTTGACCATTGATCTGATGGAGGGACCGTGATGAGACGTGAGTCGTCAATATTGCATGCCTTTCAAAGTGATCAAGAGCTTAAGGAATATAATGAGGAACCTCAATATCAGACAAGAACCGTCGATGCCACGTGCAACATTTTCAATCGTCGATCTTGGGCGTGTGATCTTTATACAACATGGAATTTTGAAATTCATTAATCTGTTCATTTGAAGCTGGGATAGAGGTCAACGATTGGATTGCAGGATCACGACTAAACCTGCAAGCTATATGCAAGAAAATTTAAAGACAAATAAAGCATAAAAATTAAAATTAATCCTAACAGTATCCGAAATTGAACTATTTCTAAAATTTATTCAAATAAAAGATGAAATTTTGAATTTTAACTTTGTTACAACACACCATGTACCCAAAGTCTCATGAAGCACATTTAAACATGGTGTAAACACTTTTGGAGTAACCTCAAAAGCTAACAGTCCCTCATTACGAGGAAAGAGTTTTCACCAACACCTTTGACACCCTCTACAAATCCACCAAACTTTCCATTTGCAAATTTATACTTGATACAGTCTCGGAAGGAACCCAAACATCATCCTCCATGAAGGTATCACACCTCTCATCCTCTAGGGAGTTGGAAGGATCACAGATGGAAGAAACCAATGCAACATGGATATAATGTCTCCTAAGAGATATGTCACCATGATTGAATATTTGGGCACTCTTACATGCTCTAGAGCCTCCTACAATGTTTTGGTGAGTCATCTCGATGTCCTATTTGTTAGGGGAGAGGGGGAAGGCATATATACCTGGTTTTTTGCCTCGTTTACCTCTAAATCTAGTTTTTATCTAACCTCTGGATTAGTCTTTGGAACAACAACCTCCTCTCTTTGATCAATCACTAATGGAGAATCTTGTGAAATAGAAGACTACACATCATCATCAATATTCACATCTCTGCTCACCATAGTTTTTCATCGTGTCTAAATATGGATCCCATATGCTGGATAAGTATCGCTATATCTAATAACATGATGTGTCATCACAACATCTCAAATCTTCAAAGAATGCCACCCTGATCCAGATTATTTTTGGAACGAAATGAAAGAAGATAAATTACAATGAAATACTCATGAAAATTGCTAGAAACAGAGAAATACAACAATACTTGATTTCTATGAATGAAAGAATTGTAAAGAGACCGTAAAAATACATAGTGCAAGACTCACTAGAATGGTGGCAACTTTATCTTTGAGAAGAGATGTGACGACTACGTTCATTTGTAAGAAGATGATTACAATGAGGCTATGAAGAATTTTTTATGATAAACAAGAATGCCACAACCCTAGACATCCAAAAACCTAACTCTAGGAGATGAAACGCCAAAAGTCATGTGGGCTCCGTTTGGGTAAGTTAGTACATTAACTTCCCGGGGTCGTAACTTTTGTATACGATCTCTATTTTAGGCGCGTGATAGCCCGTTGGAAAGGTCTTTTCAAGAACTACACATTATGCTGTCAAACTTTAACTTTGTCTATAGTTTGATTGTGGTGAGCCAAAAAAACACTGTTTAGGGCCCCAAAATAGCCCTGGAAGTACAACAAGATGTGTTGACATGAAAACATACAAAATAATCCAGTTGGATTAGGTGGGATGCCACCGGTATCTGCCTGGAAGATGTGTAGGGCTTCAAAAAACCTTGAAAGTGTAGAACCCACAATTACAAATAAGTATAAAAGAACGTGTTGCACTAAAAACTGACAAGAGGAGCCAATTGGAACAGGTGGGTGGACACCAATATCCACCTGGATCAATCCTCCCCCCTTAGGAAGCAATGGTCTCAATTGCGTTGAGTGCCCAGGGAAGAGGGGAAAGCATTTTCTGAATTTGAATCTTGGTGAGTTGTGTGCCTTGTTGGAGAAGTTGTATTTCTTGTCTTGTGGAAGAATATCACAAACTTGTTGCTGGAGGGATTGAATTGGTTCCACCAACTTGTTGTATCTGGGGCGGATGCAACATTGTGTAGGCACCATTGTAGGTGAAGAAACAATATCTTCTGTCTCTTCAACAATCTGTTTTTGTTGGATGGAAGGTGTTGAGGCTGTTGCAGTTGTAGTGGTCTTCTGTGCATCCTTTGAACAAATTGTGAAGATGATGAATTTTGCAGTATGAGATATTACCTTGCAGTGTTGTTTTGGTGGAACAATAGTCGAAACTTTCTCTGGTATCCTGTAGAGCTGACCTTCTAGAGTAATAATGAAACTACGAGGTTTAGACTCATAGACAACGTGACATTTCCACATATATGGTTGGCCCAAAACAAAATCATATACATTAAGAGGGGCAATATCACACTCTACCTCATCATTGAAGGGATGGATGCCATAGGACAAGCGACACTGCTAGCTGACGCGAAGATCTTATTCCTGGTGAAGCCACTCGATGTTGTATGGCTGCAGGTGTGGTTTTGTCAACAACCCCAACTGTTTGATGACCTTAGCTGAGATGAGGTTCTTTTTGTTTTCGTTATCAACAATAAAATGCAATGGGGTCCCCTTCACCCACATCTGTGAATGGAAGAGACACTCCCCCTCTTCAGGATCTACTAGTTCTTCTAGCTGATTTGTTGTGGTCACGACTATAGCAGTGGGGTTTGCGTTGATGATCTATCTGTTTTCAATATTTTCTATGTTGGATTCCGAATCAGGGTTCAGTTTCATGTCTTTGACCTTGACCACCAATGACTATTTCAAGCGACATTCATCGGTGTTGTCCTAAGGGATTTTGTGGAAATCACACCACTTCCCAATGTCATTCTTTGTCTTTACTTTACCCTTTTTGTCTTATGTCTTGGACTGGTTGTCTAGAGGATGTTGGTTAGGGTTGTATTTACCATGATTTTTTTGTTACATATTTGCAGACCCAAATTCCCATTTGTTCAGGTGCCTAAAATTCTACTCAATTTTGACAACATATCGATAGGCAACTCCCAATGATGAGATGTTCAGGAAATCCATTTCGGTTTGGATGTACCTATGCAAAGCCTCACGATATTTCATAATTAGATGCTACTCATAGTATTTGATACCTAACTTGGTGCATAAGGTATGGAAAGTATTTGTGAACTCCGACACCGTTTGGCTCTTCTCTTTCAGTAGTGTGGTCCATCTCATGTATTGATCTCATGTACTGTGGCGAGCCAAAAAAACACTATTTAGGGCCCCAAAACGGCCCTGGAAGTACAACAAGATGTGACGACATGAAAACATACAAAATAAACCAGTTGGATTAGGTGGGAGGCCACCAGTATCCACCTGGAAGATGTGTAGGGCTTCAGAAAACCCTAAAAGTGTAGAACCCACAATTACAAATAAGTACAGAAGAACGTGTTGCACTAAAAACTAACAAAATGAGCGAATTGGAACAGGTGGGTGGCCACCAATATCCATCTGGATCAATCCTCCCCCCTTAGGAAGCAATGGTCTCCATTGCATTGAGTGCCCAGGGAAGAGGGGAAATCATTGTCTGAATTTGTATCTTGGTGAGCTGCGTGCCTTGTTGGAGAAGTTGTATTTCTTGGCTTGTGGAAGACTATCACAAACTTGTTGCTGGAGGGGTTGAATTGGTTCCACCAACCTGTTGTATCTGGGGTGGATGAAACATTGTGTAGGCACCATTGTAGGTGAAGAAACAATATATTCTGTCTCTTCGACAATCTTCTTTTGCTGGATTGTTAAGAACCAAAC
Organism: Picea engelmannii; assembly: GCA_009831015.1. Lineage (NCBI taxonomy): Eukaryota > Viridiplantae > Streptophyta > Pinopsida > Pinales > Pinaceae > Picea > Picea engelmannii. Next base: position 104,277 of record ML800111.1, read on the forward strand.
ATCAATATAGCATAGAAAAACCTCAGGAAAAGTACTCAACGCCTTGAAAAAGAGATAATTTCAGATAATAAGCCTCTTCAAGGGGGCAACCTCCTTTTACCCCAC
>ML800111.1:142280-152381 GCA_009831015.1 Picea engelmannii
CTTTAACCTTCTAACACTCCATACATCTAGTGATGTATTCAACAATCTCTTTCTTCATACCTGGCCAAAAGTAATGGCTCTTGACTGCTGCCACAATTTTCTTATATCCAGGGTGCCCAACATAAGGCACATTATGCATTTCATTCAAAATCATAAGTTTTAAGTTTTGGACATTAGGTACATAAATTATGTTCTTGTACATAAGTGTTCCATCAATTTCCAACTTATGATTTTCCACTTTCTGTGGCATCTTACCTTGCTGTAGATTTTCTACCAAATCCTCGTACTGCAAATCTGTATTTGCAGCCTCCAAATTTTTTATTTTAATATCAGTTCAGTATATGCTAATGGTTGTAGCATGTAATTCATGCACTCTTCCACTGAGTGCATTAACCACTTCATTCTCTTTTCCTTTGATATACTTGATATCAAAATCGTACTCACAGAGAAACTCCAACCACCTACTTTGTCTAGCGTTCAAGGTTGGCTGGTCAAACAAATACTTCACACTGTTATGGTCTATCCTCAATTCAAACCTCATTCCGATGAGGTAGTGTCTCCATTTCCTCAGAGCGTGAATGATGGCTACCAACTCCAAATCATGAGTTGCATAGTTCCTTTCATGCTCTTTCAAATTTCTGGATTCATAACAAATTACGAATCCATTCTGACCGAGGACTCCTCCCAGTCCTTCTTTGCATGCATCTGTACACACTACAAAGTCTTCATTTGGATCTGCAATTGCTTAACAATTGGAGCATTGGTTAACAATTGCTTCAATTTTTGGAATCTTCTCTCACAATCCTCTGTCCACTGAAACTTCTTCTCCTTCCTTTGTTAGGAAGCGATGGGGTGAGCTATCCTTGAGAACCCTATGATAAACCTTCTATAATAACCAACTAGACCCATACATGATCTAACTTCCATCACGTTCTTAGGCATTGACCAATCTCTGATGGCCTCAATATTGTCAGGATCTACAACTATCCCCTCCTTCGAAATAATATGCCCCAAGTAATGGATATGCTCTTGATAAAATGAGCACTTGATCAACTTGGCATACAATTGGTTCTCTCTTAGCACCCACAAAACCATCCTCAGATGTTGTTCATGCTCTTCCTTCAACTTGGAATACACCAGAATGTCATCCAGGAAGACTATGACAAAATTTTCTAGATAGTCCCTGAATACACCATTCATCAGGCACATAAAAACAACGGGTGCATTGGATAACCCAAATGGCACCACTGTGAATTCATAGTGACCATACCTTGTTCTGAAGGTGGTCTTGTTGATGTCTTCATCTTTTATCCTTACTTGGTGATATCCCGACCTGAGATCTATCTTTGCATCCTTCAACTGATCGAAGAGGTCATCAATCCTTGACAAAGGATATTTGTTCTTTACAGTTACCTTGTTCAATTGTCTGAAATTGATACACAATATCAACGCCCCATCCTTCTTCTTCACGAACAGGACCGGGGCACCCCAAGGTGATACACTTGGGTGCATATACCCCTTCTTCATAAGCTCTTCAACCTGCAATTGCAGTTCTTTCAGCTCTAGTGTACTCATTCTGTAAGGATTTTTTAATATTGGATCTGCTCCAGGCATCAATTTTACAGATAAATCAATATCTCTCTTTGAGGGTAGTTAGGGTACCTCCTGAAATACATCTTCAAACTCCTTTAGTACCACATTATATCCAATACTTGACACCTTATCCTTAGGTGTTTCCTCCACATGGGCTGCAAATAATTGACAACCTTTCCTGTAGCACTTCTTTAGCTGCATTGCTGATATTTCTCTGATAGCAACAACTCTAGGAATTCCTTGGACTGTTTTCCAATTTTCTTCCTCATCTAGGCAAGTGAATGCCTTGTTACGACAGTCCAAGATGGCATAGTGCTGGTCCAACCAGTCCATCCCAATTAGACAGTCATAGGAACCTAAAGGTAGAACATTCAATTCAACCTTTGTGCTCAGTCCATTCATGTCCACTGGACAAGACTTAACTAACTCAGTGAATTTTCTCTTGGTTCTTGTATCCAGCTGGACTAACCAAGAATTTTCATGTTTTCTTCTCGACAATTGCAAACTTCCCACCACTCTAGGATCTATATAACTATGGCTAGCCCTTGAATCAATTAAAATAATAAAGGCATGGTTGTTGATCATACCTTCCACTTCAATCATGTGTGACTGATATTCAACTTGCCTGTTGTCCAGGGCTACGTAGATCCTTGGCATTCTACTGCCCATGTCCTCCACTGTTTCAACTTGCTGAACATTATGGAAAACTCTCATTTTGCCATTTTTGTGGGGATAATCTCTATACTTATGGTTTCCCTGAAAATCCCAACATTGAATGGGTGTCTGGCTTGGCCTTTGTCCCCCTATGTCAGCCATTCTTGGCTCTCTAAACGATGGCTTTCCTTGAGGACTATTTCCAAAAAAGGGAGGTTTGTTTCCCTTTGCCCTCTGCTCTTTCCTAAACTTCTTCTGGTCATCCCAAGACTTTCGAAAGGTAGGCTTTTCTCTTTGTTGTTCATATAAGAATTTCACTCTTCTTATCATTTCTTCCATAGTCTTAGGGTCATCATACTGAATCTTGTCCCCAATGGAAGGTGGTAGTCCACTTAGATACCTTTGAATCTTAATAGTCTCATCTTTGATGAACGAAACATACTTCAACAATTCCAAAAATATTCTTTCGTATTCATCAATGGTCATGCTGCCCAGTTTGAGTTCAAAGAACTCTTTGATCTTTCTGTCATAGTATCTTTTAATCAAGTATTTCTTCTCAAAATACCTCTTGAATTCTTTCCAAGTGATATCTTTCTCTCTAATGTGTTGCACCTGCACAAGTTGATCCCACCACATGGATGCTTTTCCTTTCAGTTGATACATCACAATTCTTCCTTCTACACGAGAGGAATAATTCTGCAGTTGGAAATATTTCCTCATGCCAAGAAACCATGTCTCAACATCTTCCTCCTTCATATGTTCTCCATCAAACGTAGGAGGCTTAATCTTGTTCATTTTTCCCTTTAGTTCATCCACCCCAGATCTCCTGTGCTTTCTGGTAGGAGATGGGATTGAAATACTGCCTGCTTCCTTACTGGAATGCTTTGAGGAGAGACATTGATGCCTGCTAACACTCATTGATCTTCTTTTCCTCTCAGGGGTCCTACGACTCCCTTTTTTGCTTGAGTCACTCTCCTTTTCCAGTTTCTTTTCGATTCTCTCCAAACTCTTTAACAACTTTACATTGAATTCACCTTGTTTTTCTTGAGCTTTCCTGAGCTTTCTGCTATCTGCTTGGTGAGTTTGGGTATCTTTCTACAATCTTTCAATGATTTTCATCATATGCCCTTCCTTATTTATCTCTTCTCCATGCCCATTGGAGTTCGACCCTTCAACTCCCAAATGAACATGCATTCCTTTTGCTTCATTCTCTGAACTGGAAGTATTCTGTGTCTCCTCCATTTATTTGCACTCAGTGGAAACTCTATTCAGTTCTAACACTCGTTAAACTTCTGCAACATAATGTGCAGACAATCAAAAAATTTTAGGTCATCATTCCTTAGCAAATCCCACAACATTCATAAACAAATCTGATTCAAGAAAACGTTCAATTTTCATTCTTTGTGATTCTCGTTCAATAAAGAATCCCCGTAGATTTCTTCTTTTAGAGCTCTACTCTGCTAAATTCTCGGGCACTAGCCCCTTTTTCTCAGTTCCCCAAGCCACGTGACCATGGGTCGTGACCAAGCGCTAGATCAATAAGTGCACACTTGGGCGTTCGACCTTCAGCTTCAGAAGATTTTGAAGCACAACACAACAATCGCTTGGAGTCCCGAGTTACCGAACTCGCGTAGTAGGGTGGATCAATGGTCCACGTCTACCCATCATCCTACGACTGACACTCGCTGTGGAACCTCAGGCGTCTGAGTTCCGGGACTTCGAGACTTCAGAAGATTTCACCTCCGCACACCTTGAAACATTAATCCTCGAACACTTCCATTACACTTTGTTGACATCATTATGTCACATCACTTACACTTTTCCAAATTACGGGGGCATGCAACGATGATTTGGAGTAACCCGCCTTTCATCCTATAATTCTTCTGACGCTGACATGTAACCCCTTGGTGAAACCGCGGTTTGGATTGCGGGATCGCCTTGGATAATTATCTTCTATGCAACTTGGGTCCCCGCAATGTCTCCTGGCCATTGATCTTGATGTATCGTGATCAACACCACTGTGGGTCCTCCGACCTTTAACTACGTTATGTAACCTCAAGTCCCACTCATGATGCTCACGCAGGATGTCATATGGCAGAATACTAGCGACTAGTACGTGGCCCATTCAGATGGGTGACACTCGTTATGTTCCAAATGTCATCTCAATCTTCCACGGGTTCTAAACCCACTAACACGTGGCACACATCCTATGTGTCCATGTCACCTCCAAGTGACATCATCATGACTCACCACGTCCACTCTTTCGTTTCAGAACTTTAGACTTTGGGAGTTTGTGCAACGACACATCCCACTTCTCCCGACAGCTGAACACTCAAAATTACAATCTGATGTTCTGCTTGATCCAATGGTCAAGCTCTTTTCTCCAGATCTACGGTGTAGATCTCCTCGGGACTTCAGAGTTTTTAGTTTCAGAGGTTTGTGCCTTAACGCACCTCGCTTCTCCTGATTACTGAACTCCGAAAGGCTTCCAGGATAACCTTCTTGCACCTTCTCTGGATCTGACGGTCGTAAAGGACTCTCCCTTTTCCCAAACAGATCCTCTGGCTCGAACACCCCAAGTGTTGATCTCTCTCTCTCTCTCTAGTCAAATACCACGCCGACTGCGATTTTATTCTCCTGAGTTTCGTAACACGACCAAGTAACCCCTTGGCACTCAGAAACATTCTAAGGTTCGAAAAACCATTTCCACTTGAAACCTTGGGTCCAAAGACCACTTATCCGGCCCATCTAGGCTCAACATTGAAACCATGGGCTCTGATACCATATTGTAATGTCCCTGGCCATCAACCTCACTGTCGAGAAACACTACTATGTGGAATAACACTTATAGTATGCATTTAGATGAAGTTAAATGACTTAACACAGAGTAAACACATAATTACTACTAACATACATAAATAATGGAATTAACAGTAAATATCATTGCAACGGAATACATGATAATATTACAAGCATCACAGACATGCATTTTAATTGAATTTAAAATATATAATGATACTTATCTTTGAAACTGTAGTAACTCCACCAACCACGTGCATACCTTCCACAAACCTCCCAGCCTTAGACCACGTTGCTCATCACGCTCAACAGTGGGTCACCCCCAAGTTGGGACCAAGCTCCACCTAGTGTAAGGGAATCCTAGACTAGGCTGAGGTTACAGGAAAACTGCACAGAGAAACCAAAAGGATTCTCTCTAGGAGACTTCTTACGCCCACTACTCACAGACTCTCATTCCCCACATGCATGTTCCACCCAGAAGTATACACCTTCACAAGCACAGTCTATCGGTGCTTCACCTCCCTCTTTGGGTCTCGGAAATAGGACAGATCAAGAATTCTCAGAGCTCCGTAGCTAGTGCTGGACTCTCTCTGGGAGAAAACCACTTCCCAGTAAACTCTCTCACCTAGAGAGAGTTTCTCATAGGCCCGACAACCTGCCTCTTCTACCACGGGCCTGACAACCTTCTTCTTCAACCAGTTTCATCACAATTCCCGCAAGGTAAGGATAACAACAACAACAACTGGTCAATTCCTCTCAGGAAACACATAAGGAAACAACCCAAAGACAGTTCAGATACGGGCTCGACTCTGTGAAAGTGGATAGGTTGGGCTCATAGGACACACATGTGACACGGCTCAATCCACGGGTTTTCCACTGGTTTTCAGGGTGCGTGACAAGGAATCCACACAAAGGTTGAACATAGACTCAACGGTTCTGACAGAGGGTGTATCGACTTCTCCAGAAGACATCACATGCTTTGGGTTTCAGAGTTGTGTGAGGCATACCCCGATTAGACGCACCCACAACACAGTTCAGACAACGAACGACATAATGGAGGAAGAACCCCAATCACGGCTCAATTCTTGGGTTAAATTGCATGTGCCTGGGCCGACACTTGTTGTCCCTGAAGCTCCATGCACTCCATCAAGTATGCGTTCCCTTTTTTCCACATGTTGGAGCTGCATGCGTTGCCTCTCCCAGAACTTAGGATAAAAACATGTTTGCCACACATCTTTGGAATAATAATAAATTATTATTCCCAAGGACTTAAGCCCCTAAGCTTAGCCCCGGTTTCCAACCTTTCAGCTCCCCTTCCCTTACCCACCTTGTGTAAGCTTAGTCCCCCATCACTCTTTCTTCATGGTCGGTCTGCACGTAGCGATGTTTATATGTTATATTAATGATCTGCATAATTACATATACAAAATCAGGCTCTTGGCCTTTAACACTTAGGCTCTCCGGCCTAATAAACACATAAGCCCACCAACTTTTATACACTTGGCTCACCAGCCTACAAAACATGATTACAATTCATAATATAACCGGGGCACTACCAGGGGCTATTACATTTATGTTCAATCAGTGAAAACATAAAACTAATAATCACATGGTCGAGCATAAGCTCACTATAATAGTAGTAGTTTACAATTTGTTATGGCAAGTTGACCATTGGGATCTCCAAGGGAGTTCATAGATCATATAATCTCATGGAGGGATTAAGTAGTTCCAATGAACTCCATGACCACTTCTGTTTGGTAAGCCAATTGAAAAATGAGACAAACCTAAAGGCTAAACAACTAAAAGAACAGTACATTATACTCAATAGGAAAAGTTATAGTTGGAGAGGGAAAATTTGGTTTATTGTGTTTGAAATGATAGATGGAGAGGGAAAATTTAGTTTATTGTGTTTGAAAATAGAGTGTTCCCAAATAATGATTCCAACTTCAAACAATGAGCTAATGATAAAGGACATCTACTCCTTGTTACAAGATATGTCAACTTAGAGCATAACCTTTTTGATATAGTTACACACATATGACCAAATTTTGTAGACACATACATATACTATTGCCTTTCCTATGATGTTACTCACACACATGATATCTATTCAGGTTAGACATAAATATTCAATTATAAGTGTATACCATTTAAATATTCTTCATTAACATACACCACTGCAACAATGTTAGAGAAACCAATAGTTACCCTAAGAACATGTGACTTACAATAATGGTTCAATATTATGGGACTTAATTGAAAAGAATAAATTATAATTCTTACAAAATAATAAGTCCCTTTTCTACTTGGAATGTATCATATATTTATAGAATGTATTTTCTACTCATTGTTTATAATTATGGTCGATTGGAGTTTGCATTGCCATAGGCATTATAGGAAAAGACAATATATTATTTCATATTACACTTACACATTGAACAGAGTACACTCCACTATCTATAACTTACACATTGAATAGACTACACTCCACTATCTATAGCTCATAAATCATATTTTTATTATTTACACCATTTAAACTGATAATATTAGCTGAATGGAAGCTTACAATAATATGTATATAATTGATAAAGAATTACTATATAATCTATTTAAAAATTTGTCCTTTAGTGCCCCATATCTAAGTGAGATAGCCATTTTTGATAGATAATACAACCTTCTCCAAAAAAAAATTCGATCCTTGGCTTTCAAGTAGATTTCTGAATGGAAATTTTAGTTTAAAGAAGAGCCAACCACCAATCTTTCCTTACATTGTGCCATTGATTCTTACTTCCTTCCCAAATCCTAAAACATACAAAGTTACAGAAGGATCAACACTCAAGCATGACTATATCAATCCGTCTCTATAGAAAAAAAACATCCACCCATATCGACCTTAATCTGTGTGTTTAGTTGCAACTCAAGAAATTAAGGATTGTTTGGTTGTCTTGCTTACCACAAATTGTGCATATTGGATTATGAGTTGACATCCAATGAGTTACAACCTCTCTTTAGGAAAAATCTTGATGGACTAAGCACCAATGCATTACATTCTCCCTACCATATTTTTACCAAATCTATTGTGATTTCACTTGATATTTAAGATTTTGTATATTGAAAATCTCATAAACGTCAACATAAAACTCCCTAATTGAGAAAAAGTGTTAATTTATCCCTCTATTTATCCTTGACCATATATGCCTCTTCTGTTAGAAATCCTTCTAAACATAAAAAAATGTTTAAGATTAGCCTTTCTTACATAAATCTCAAGCCTACAATATGGTTTTCCACTAACGCCTAAAAATATGACAAACCAACAAAGTTCTTGTTTTATTTGGATCCAAAAAGTATGAGAAACATGTTAGCTAACATTATTTCAAAGGCTGAGTTGAATCTTTGGCACTTCCTTCTTAATCTAGGGTCCAAGCTTTTGATCCCTCTATTTATATAACCAAATGTTTAGCCTGATCCCTCTCTCTCCAAAAATAACAAGGCTGCGTGGCAGTGTAGTCCCTACCAGGTTGAATTGGGATAGGAAAAAGTAGCAGAGGTAGATGGAAACTGCAACGAATATGTGGCAAGAAACATGAAGCACAGGTGGTATCCATGCAATAAATAACATGTGGCCTGTAGAACCCCATTTAGTTTTTGAAAGTATATAACAAAATACAATTTGTGCATAGTGGAAGAAATATTTTTATGACAACACAAATATGAAAGGAGATAAAAAATCAGTTTAGTTTGAAATATATTAAATAAGTTACAAGTTCCTGGAAATTTAAATGCATTTGTCATATAGACTAGTGAAAGATAAAAATGTATGAGGACATAAATTTAAAAGGAGATAAAAAAACAGTTTTATTTGAAATATATCAAAAAATAAAAGTCTATTACATATTACTGGAAATTTCAATGTGTTTGTCATATAGACTGGGATTGGGGCTCTCGCGGACCATAAGAGAAATATGTACAAGAAACAAGACTGCAGAAAGAAGAAGTGGGAGATGGTAGAGTGCAATACCTGCAAAAAAAATAAATTGAAAGGTATCAGTGTTTGACTAGACATTTCTATTTAAAAAAAAGGAATAACTGGGTTGATAAACAAAGCATGATGCGATCGGTAGACTTACAGTGATGGTACATATGAGCCCTTTTGCTATTTTCTTGCGGATTCCGTTTCATCGATGTCGTCGACGACGACTGGAATCGTGGCAACTACATGTTGCCTTTCGTTGGTGGCTTGCTTCAATTCCCTTTCGAGCCATTCTTCAATGTAGCTTCTCATTGGGGTGACGTTGATCTCATTCTGGATTTTTATGTTGAAAAGTTTATTTTCTAATTCCCCAAAGTCAATAGATAGATTACATAGAGCCTGATCAATTTCCTCATTCTGTACTGAATATTCGACTAGCCAGTCGTCAACGTGATCTTGACCATATTCAAGGATGTTGTAAAATTTTTCTAAAGACAACGCCTTAAACATATCAACTTGTTTATCGAAGTCTTGCCTAGTTAAGGGCAAGGAGTTGACGATTAAGTCGGGGTATTGGAAGTTGTTGGTCCTTCCGGCTAAGTTTATTCTAGACAACCTTGTGAATACTTTTTCTTTCTTTGATATGGCTTGTTCACATGACTGGACAATGAGATTCAGGTTCTTCACTTTTTCTTTCTAGCATGCATTTAATTGACCAATCCAGTTTTTGAATGGAAGATCTTGTTGTCTTCTTTTTGTTTCTATCATGTTGTTGACAATGGTGCCAAAAGGAAGGACCATGTTTAAATAGAAATTTTCTTCATCTTTTAACTCCCCCTGCAAATGTTCGAGCAAACTATGTGCCCTGGTTCCAAGGGAAGTGATGGTTTGTGATGTTTCCCATGCCTCAGTAACTAGTTCCATTCTTTTCTTGATATTTTCTCCACATATCCTCTACATGATGCGAGGAGGCTAGAGGATCCTTTTAATTTGGCTGCAAGGGTGGCAGGCATGGCTATTGCCAAAGGATTGGCAAGCAATGGCATAATAATCAAATCCTCTTGCAATTCATTGACCCAGTCCTT
>ML800111.1:169380-186435 GCA_009831015.1 Picea engelmannii
AATTTTGACAGGGCGACAAAAGACAATCTGGGAGTGGTAGGAGTAGGTGGAGTAATAAGGGATAGTGGAGGAACTATTGTTCACCTGTATGCGGGGAGCATAGGCAATTCAAAAAATAACACAGTGGAGTTTGGAGCTCTAGAACTCGGCCTAGATATTCTGCGAAGAGAAGGTATGAAAAATACCATCGTGGAAGGAGACTTAACTCTGGTAATCAACACGATGAAGGAACTTCAGTATGGAACCGAGGTGGGCAAGGTGAAACAACATTGGTGCCTAGCGCAGTCCCTGCAAAAAATCAAGGAGCATCTGAGAACCCTGAACACGGTGGAGTTTCGTTGGATTTGTAGAACGATGAATATACTAGTGGATAGGCTAGCCATCGACTGGGTTAACAGGGATAGCCAAGAACTAGATGAGGCCTAGACTAGAATACCCAGGGGAAAACTTAGAATGAACTACATCCACTTGGAAATAAGATATCATGGTAGAAGCTTCAGAGATGAGGGTCACATCGAGGAGGATGATGCGAAGCTTCTTGAACAGACATGGGACCGAGGGAGAATATGATTGTCACAACACTTGGCCACCAATTATCATGCAGGAACAAGATAGGAAACAGGTGGGTGGATGAAATCTAGTATGATACATCAACAAGGTTTGAGGTGAAAGAAAGATAGAATGGCCAGGAAGCAGGCCAAATGCTCAGGAAGAATTAAGGCCCGAGAAGATGGTGATAACGAGGGATGAATCACCGACCGTCAGGATAAGTATGGGGACAAGAACGAATGGATACCAAAAGAGTAAGAGTAGAGGAAAGGACAGGGGAAGAGGTCGTAACATCACAGGTAGCCTACCTTACAAAAAAATAATGAAGGGCGAGCTCACCACCTCGAGAAAAAAATGGTAGGAGGTACATGCCCGCAGATGAGGAAACACTATAAGAAGAAGGGCAACAGAAAAGATTGCAAACATAAGGTGTTAAAGAGTAAGGGTCATTACAGCCTCAACAACAGAGTAGGTAAGGATAATAACAAAGTGAGGAATAGGAAGAGCTGCCAGAGCAGGTTTTTGGGGAGACAAAGAAAAATGGCACGCCTGAATTACATGCATAGGAAGAGAAGCCCCATGGGGAAGGAGATCCTGAAAAGTTTGAGGTGTTTAACTAGGATTGAATATGATACAAGAGAAGCACAGAGCACCTTCCACACACTGGTCTCGCCGAAGGGGAAGGCAACAATTAACAGGTGGGAAGAGGAAATAAAGGAGGAGTGGAGCGACAAAGAGTGGGGTGAGATGGCGCAGGAAGCAGATTGGGTGATGGATCAGGGGGATACATGGCCTAGGGAGACCCTCTACCACAAAATGGTAGAGACTGTTTGGTTCACCAAGATGTTGATTGGAAAAGTAAAATCAGAGNGCGACAAAGAGTGGGGTGAGATGGCGCAGGAAGCAGATTGGGTGATGGATCAGGGGGATACATGGCCTAGGGAGACCCTCTACCACAAAATGGTAGAGACTGTTTGGTTCACCAAGATGTTGATTGGAAAAGTAAAATCAGAGTGGGAGGAGGGGAGACAGGAAGACCATCGGGAGACTAAGACAATGTTGGACGAGATCCAGTGTCGACCTAGCGGTTTGGAAACGATTATCAAGCTATCAGTGGAGGTAGAAAAGGACTGAAAAAACAAGAAGGAGCGGTTGGCGGCACAGTTCCACCTTTACCTGAGATATGTCCATCATATGGACATTACGCCTACGGATGGACAAGGAGCACCAGCCCAGATAAGGAAAACCAGAATAGTCCCCCCAAAGGAGGACAACAAGGGCCAAATAGGTGGGAGGAAGGATCACCCCCAGGTGCTATAATGACTTTTAGATTTCGATCGATGTACTCTGTTAGTCTTAATGGCAGTTATGCCCATGCTATAGAAGGCTAGTTATGTTTTGTAGTAGACTTTGGTTAGTATTGAATATTTTTAGTTAGCTCTTTGTGACTGTGCATTTTAGATTGGATATGGAAGATCTGGTTTGGTTTCCATTTTTTGGTAGACCAAATACCTCCAAAGTGATTATCAAAACTAGTAGCAAGGGTCCCCTAGTCTGGTTTCCTTTTAGGCAGACCATGATCCCCATTTTGTATCATATCTTCTACAAGTAATATAGATTTTTACATTGACTTACAATTTTTTTTCTTTCTAATACCATTTTTACTTTCAATGATTTCAACGATTTAAGATATGACATTTTTGTTTTATTTATTAAAATTATTATTATTTATTGATTAAAACAATCATAAATAATAAAATTAATTTTTATTTATTTATCTTTAATTAAAATTAAATAATTATTTATAAAATAAATATAATAGGAAAGAGCTACGTTAATGATTTGATCATCACAATGGAATATAATTAATATAACTAACACTTTTAGAAAATAACCATAACCTAGCACATACAAGCATGCATATATGCTTTGCAACAAATCCACCCAACAAATATGCATTAAGAGGGATCGTATTGTTGTGGAATTTTCATAAGCATTTGATATCCAAGATCACTTGATCGTGCCATAAGTATTTGATAATCTAGAACATTTGCAACAACAATTTTATGACTAATTGTAGTTACTTTTTTGTTTTTTTTTCTTTCATAAATGTTACCAAAGTTTTTTATATATTTAAAAAAATAATAATTTAAGGAATTGAAATTTTAATAAAAAAATTCACAACTTTTCAAAGTATATGTTAACAAATGAGAATGTCATTATTTTGTTGGTAGCTATTACATTAATTATGGCCCTACAACACTTGCTTGGATATAGACGAGAAACATGAACCAATATATAGACCCTTTTAAATTGGGAGGGTCGAAACCACATGCCATAGAAATATAGCAAGTAGAGTAGGAAAAACTGTATTAATATTTAACTCTTAAACACTTGGGCACACATAAAGTGAGTAGGGTTTTCTAAAGCTAGTCGATCATGGTTTTGAGAAAAACTTTCACAATGGTAGTCATTGGAAGGGGGAGCATTGTTCCCTCCTCTTATAATTTGGTGACTGGAAATGGAGCAAACCGAAATCAAGGATCGAGGGAAAACAATGTTTGAGGAAAGAAAGAAGAGGATGCACATGGATTTGGGGGGTTAGCAATACCATTGAAGAAACATTTGTCTCTGAGTAAGCAGAGCTAGAAAAAATGCATCCACGATGCACTGGTACCTGTATTCCAAAGCCAGACAATATTCCCAGGTATGAGATCACCTCAACAAAAATAGGTGAGCACATTCATTATATGCAAGATCATGCAATAATACAAAATTTCATGGGTATTTTTCCAACAGAAAAAGCTCTGATCTGGTGGATCAAAACTTACTAGAATCCCAAAGGAGACACAAAATTAAATCTGGGCTCCAAAGGTTTTTTTTATGTCTATCTTTAATAATTTGGAAGATCATGACTAGATGATTGACAACGACCCTTACTTATTCAACTCTACAAGCCTTTACCTCTGTTTTTGGATGCAAAAGTTCAGTTTGGAAAAATAAGACTTCACAACTGCCCCAGTCTGGATTAGGCTTTATTCTCTACCTCAAGAATTTTGGGATGAGGAGATATTGGAAGGAATTGGCTAATCCCTAGGCTCCTTTATTGAGATCTCTGAAGCTGCAAGGTTTTTATACATCCTACACTCACATTTGTGTCTATATGAATGTTTCTAAGCCCCTCCATGACTCTATTTTTCTGAGCTACCATGATTCTAATTGGTATCAAACCATAGACTACGAGCACGTTCCTTTCTGTTGTCGGAAATTCCATTAGCATGGCCATATTTTCAGGGATTTCCCCCTCAATGTACCACCCGTTCCCCTGAAATCCCAGGAAGAGAAAGACACACAGGGTTTTGATAAAGTCTCGAGCAAAAGGAGATAAAAAAAAGCCAAATGTTCATCCAAACCCTTCAAGGATCAAAACCCACAATCACTATGATATTCTATCCAATGAATTGAAAGAGGCCTCATAAAAACCTAAGGAACTACCTAAGGGGAAATAGAAGTAAGATCAAGGAAACCATGAGAAACTATAAGAGCATACAAAAAGGCGGAAAATACATGATGATGCCATGGTTCACATAAAAAATGAAGATGCATAAATGATTCTGGAAAATGAAGATCCGAGGGACTCAGAAGAAGGTGAGGACATGGAGTTGGGTGACCTTGATTTGCAAACCATAATGGCAGTATGGGAAAGAGAGGACCCAAACTCAACCCCGTATAAAAATTATAGATCCTAACTAATGATTTTATTAAAAGTAAAAAAAAATCAAGAATTGCAAGCTAAAGGTAAGCACAATGCAACCTCTTCTTTGGAGTCAAAACAAGTACTCTAAAGGATGATCATAGAGCTGCTAGAGAGGAAAAAAAGAGGTTGATGAAGCAACAAGAAACGTTTGCAAGAGCTTGGTGAAATGTTGGTGAATTATGGTAGAATTTCCTTAATGACGGATAAGTTCCAACCCACCCCCTCCACTACCAAATGAAGATCCTTTCCAGGAATATAAGGGGCATGAATGGGAAGAGTAAATGTAGGATTCTCAGAAAAAAAAAAATCCTCAAGGAACAACCAGAAATCATGATGCTTCAGGAAACCAAATGTTCAAGTGAATTGGTATCAAAGATAGTTTCTTCCAGTTGGAAGGGTTGTCAACCAATGGAAATAGATGCACCCTTATGAGATCTCACTCTCTAATTTTTTTCAACTCCAAGAACATCGACAACAAAATTCCAACTGATTGGATCAACATAGATATGATTTCTCACCAATGTATATGATCCACATACCACAATTGAAAATATTATCTTTTTGAGATGTTTTCAAGCTATTCACATGGTTCTTAGAGACCGCTACTAGATAGTGGGAGGGGATTTTAACATGATCAGATCCTTAGAAGAGAAGCAAGGTGGAATACGTTGTTTGGAGACAATTCATAATTTAAACATGGTCGATTTGGAAACCTCAAATGGAACACACACTTGGAACAATATAAGGGGTGGAGTCCACTGGGCCGCTTCGAGACTGGACCGCTTCTTCATTTCAGAATCCCTTATGATCACTAGTCTCCAATTGGATGCCAATATTATGCCAAGCTTGGGTTATGATCACTGGCCAATTAGCCTCAATCTCGATTGGAATGGTAGTCCCAAAAACCGCCCATTTCGGTTTGAATCCTTTAGGATTGATCATCCATCATTCCAAGACAATATTACTAAGTGGTGGAAGGAGGTAGCAGTTGAAATAGGTTTGGTAATGTTCCACTTCCATGAGTGACTCAAATATCTCAAATCCCATCTCAAGCAGTGGAACAAGAAGGAGTTTGGAGACATTTTCAAAGCCCAAAGAGAGTTGACAGAAAAAATGGAGTTGATCCAACAACGGATGATACTTTAAGAAGGATCGAAGCTCTTATTCATCAAGAAGCTCAGTTTCAAACCCAAATAGAGGAACATAATAAACAAGAAAAAATACTATGGAGGAAAAAATCCCAAGTGCATTGGTTGAAGGACGAGGATAAGAATACCAAATTCTTTAACTGATCTATGATTCAACATCGACACTGCAATCGAATTTCCACTATAAGGGACAACCAAGGTAATAAAATTACAACACATGAAGAAATTGAGAAAGAGATGATACATTACTATCAATCTCTTCTTGTGGAACTACAACAATATCATAGGGAAGCAATCTAGAACATCACAAAAAAAATCCCCCCCTGGTTACTCAAGAGTAGAATGAATCCCTTTTACGAGAAATCACCCTAACATAAGTAGAACAAGATGTTATAGAAATGTCAAAGGGAAAATCCCTAGGGCTTCACAGATTCACCACTGAATAATACAATAATCCAATAATATGTCTATGAATTGATTGAGAACTCTCACAAAACTTCTTATGCCTTCCCGCGCTCAATGAAACCTTTCTTACTCTCATCCCTAAGGAGGACAATGTGGAGGATATCAATAAGTTCATGCCTATCTTACTTTGCAATGTGGTCTATAAAATCATAACTAAAGTAATTTCAAATCGGCTGAAGCCTCTCCTCCCAAGACTGATATCTCTAGATTAGTCATGCTATATTAAGGGTAAGAAAATCTTGGATAGTATCATCCTTTCCTAGAAAGTGATTCACTCATTGAAAACCACTAAAAAATATGGTATGCTTATTAAGCTAGACATGTCAAAAGCATTCAACAAGTTGAGTTGGAAATACATTAGACATGTTCTCCTTGCTTTTGGATTCTATGAAAGATGGACTAATTGGATTTTGTCTCTCACCTCCAAGTATTTCTTCTCAATTCTCATCAATGGCTCACCTTTAGCCACCTTCACCCCATCTAGAGGCATCTGGCAAGGGCACCGAATCTCCCCCTTTATTTTTATTTTGATTGCGGAAGGGATGGGATGTGCACTTAAAGAAGCAGTGGACACCAACAAAATCAAAGGTCTCAAGATTCTCAGAGATGACCTCGAAGCCTCTCATAAGAAATTTGTAGATGATTCACTAATCATGGGAATACTAACAACTCATGAAGCCAATGCATTTAAACATGCACTATCAGATTTTATGGCAGCTTCAGGAACCACCATAAATTACGGTAAGTCACAAATTTTCCTCTTTAATACTCCACCTGTTGTTCAAATTAATATGTCTCAGATTCCAGGTTTTCAGCGGAGTTCCCTTCCTTCCAAATACTTAGGACCCCCTCTTGTAGACATTTTTCTCTGAAATGTCTCATGGGGGGATCTTCTCAACAAATTGGAGCATAAATTGGTGAGTTGGACTTTTTGGTCTCTTAACTTGGTAGGTCGTCTAATCCTTCTAAAATTAGTTCTTCTAGCCATGCCTCTGTATTTATTCTCTGCACTAGTAGCCCCAAAATCTCTTCGCAAAGCTGTTTGTAATTTGTAGCAATCATTTCTCTAGGGGGATCTAGAAAAGAGAAAAAATGGGCCCTTGTAGTATGGGACAAGTTCTGCTTCCAAAAAATGGAAAGAGCTCTTGGTTTGCGGGACCTAATGATCGTAAGCGTTGTCACATGGGATAAAACCTGGTGGTGATGGCTCCATAAGGCGGGGGAGTTGTGGGGCCAAATATGGAGGTGCAAGTATGCTACAAATATGGTAGAACAAGATCTACTTCGAATGGATGTTCACAATACGGAATCCCATATATGGATTGCATCCTAGAAAAATAAGCATCTATTCCAAAATCTTTGCTTCTAGGAGATTCATAATGATCAAATAACTCTATTTTGGGATGATTCTTGGCAACATATGCCAAAGTTCTGAATAATATAAGATCTCCAAGTCCTCTGAGAAACTATGATGAATCAAGGCAAGACACAACTCTCTCACTACTGGGTTCCTCAACCATTGAACCCTCCTTGGCAGTCCTAGCTACCAAAAGAAGCTTAGAACCCTCTACTAGAGAAATTTGATTGGGACACCTTTTGGCATGAATTGTGCACTAGGAAAATCATAATTCAGGAAGGAATGTATCAACTTTGATGGGGTTATTTTCATGGGGGAAGATTCAACATTAGATAGGTTTATGGTGTAGTGGCAAGGCACTCAAAACTCCCCACTATAAAAATATGGGATAAAATTTGGAAGCAAAATCTATGGCCAAAAGTATCCCTTTTCCTTTGGTTTCTAGTGCAAGGCAAAACTCTTACTTGGGATAAATTGGTTCACGAGGATTCTTTGGCCCCTCCCTTTTTCATCTCTTTCGCTTGAATGAGGAAACTACAAAACACCTCCTTAACTCCTGTCCCTTTGCAACAAATCTATGGGACAAAGGCGCTGCTACTTTTAGACAAACATATAGAAATAGGACTAGCATCATAGAGACCATAGTAAGCTGGAGACAAACAACCTTTTCCCATCCAATTCTTAATCAAGTACGTCAACTCTTCCCTGGATTCCTTTTATGGGAGGTCTAGAAAGAAAGAAACAGATGAATCTTCAAATATGTTTACCTAGACATGGGACAAATATGGAGCAAGATAAAGCAACACATAAAGGAAACGATATTGATCACTCCATGGACTAAGTAGGATTAGAAAGGTAATGATCAAGACACAATCATATTGAAATCACTTGAGCTCATCCCCTCTAGTGCTCTTCAACCCCCAAGCTCAATGCTTCCAAGAAGAAATATTCCATAAAAATGGGAGTCCTCCCCTCCAAAATTTATAAAACTAAACTTTAACGGTGCATTCAAAGGAAATCCGAGCCCTGCAAGCTATGAGGATGTTTTTAGAAATGATCGCGGGGAAATAATTTGGATCTGTTATCACTATAACATTTTCTTTGGAAACCCAACCTTTAAACTAGCAGGGGGCTAAGTCAGTATGGAGGAGAGATAGGTTGGCGGGCAAAGACACATTTAGCAAACAATGCTGAATATAGCAGAAAGTGAAATGGACGGGGACTGACGGATCTCAGATCTTGAAACAACCCAGATCGACGATTAAGACACATATCGGGAGATGAAGTAGCGCGGAGGATAATTGTTCGAGGGCGGGCCGAGGAAAATACCATGGTTTCACCTCGCGGACACGCAGCACCACCAAGTGCATATTGGGGGGAAAAGCGAGTAGACTTGAAACCACCCAAGCTCACCCCGATGTCACATGTTAGAAAATCATTTGATATATGTCGCTTCCAAAGATCGTGTGCGAGAAGGGAAGAGTTAACAACTTATCCAATCACATCAATACAGTTGTTCGAGTACTTTACGCCATGCAGCGTCGGATAAGCACCGCTAGAAAGATGATCTGAAGGCTCATCATTTGAAATTGATAGTCAAGTGTGATAGGCCGTTGTTCGGACAAGTACTTTCATCAGTAATCTGTGATTAGGCACTCGATGACGATAGTCCTTCAAAACATAGATAAAATTAACCTATTTTGAGCAATCAACATTCCATTTTTGAACGGAGGAATTTCAAACAGGTTCAACTTCCTAATTTTTGTATGATTAAGGGAGACAAGTCTAAGTTTTTTTGCAAACTGGGAAAAATGGATAAAGCTGATCAAGTGGCCTCCAGTGAACCAATATTTTCAACTAATATGGCAAATTCATTAGTGAATAAGAAAGAGAGGTTGGTCGCATGGATATTAGCAACGAAATTCCATACAAATCCTGCAACAGAGCTAGAAGCAAATAAGGAGGTTAGATTAAATCCCATCATAAAAGATTTAATCATCAACGGATACGTGTATGGGCACTACAAGTGAGCAGTAAAGAGGAAGCAGAGCAAGCGACATAAGACATGAATCGAAGCTGAGGTGGTTGAGAGCGTTGGGGAAAACCAACTGGTTTGGTTGAGCACTCTAAAGGAAGAAATCACCAATCTAGAATAAGTTCTCAAGCTGAATTAAGTACGTTTCAGGAAATTTTGTAAATATATGAACATGTGGCGTTCAACGAAAAAACCTCTAACATGTCAGTCCTGTTTATAACGCTCCCTATAAAGTAGGAGAACAATTGTTATAAATTACCACTTTTTGTAACCGATGTTTATCTTTAAAACTGTGGGGAAGTTGAGTCGTTTTGAATCCTGCATGTAATATATATATATATATATATATATATATATATATATATATATTTCCAAGGATAAAGAAAGTATGAAGGGAAGAGGGGCCTGCCCTCGTAGCAGGAAGACTTTGTAAAATCATGGAGCTAAAGTGAATATACAATGTAGAAGCATTTTTTGAACTGTTTATGAAAAGATTCTAATGGTTGTGATATGAGTTATGTTTTCTTTCGTAGTGTGTATTTCTTGTGTCTTTGAAATCCCATTTACAATTTCCTCTTTTAAATTGGGGAGTTAAAAGTTTGGAATTCGTCTGATGATGCTCTAGACTTAGCAATTTAAATTTACGTGATTTTCTTCTTAACTAATTCAGAATTCATTCCAATATGTTCTAATGCAGCTATGTGTTTTCCTTTTCCTCTTTCGCCATGCAAATTTCAATTTACAACTCAGACTCATTGCCTCATTTTGCCTTTTTCCTATAGATAGTTCTAATGAATTGCCACTGCTCTATTCATTTTTGACTCCATAGCCCCAAATGTCACCCCCATTTCTTCAACGACTTTATAATATCCCCCCCAAAATAAACCAAATCTAGCCACCGTTTGCCAGAGATATATCAAGTGACATGAGCGAGCCCTCTCTGAGTTGAGCAGGCTAGTGCCCAACTCTAAAGTAGGTTTAAATAGCTACCCTTGTCCTTTGTTTCAATGACCAAACAGATTTACAGGGTGCTAACATTTTGGCGCCGTTGCCAGGGACGAAATTGAAAAATCTTCCCTTGGAGAAATGACAAAGTCTAGATCTGAGTACTAATGGTGAAGAGTATTCAGACACAGGAAGGCCATACTTCGTTCCCCTGGCGACTCCATTCAAAATTTGTATGGCGACTCCATTGTCCAAAGACCCAGTAAGGATTTTATTGGCGACTCCACACATCAAAAAGTTAGCTTGAAGGTGATTCCACTAGCAGAAGAATCTAGAAATGTAAAGTTTCGCTGGCAGAAGAATCTAGAAATGTAAAGTTTCACTGGATACTCCACTCTCAATGCAGAATCCAGCTTCAAAAAACATCATTGGTGACTCCACCATTCGAAGATGAGATCCCTTGACAGAGGTATGAAATGGAAGAAAACAAGTACTTAAAATTGGATTTTTTCAAAGGCATTTTATCGTTTGTTATAAGTTGCCTCTAGTCCTTCCCTGAACATGCCAAACAAATTTTTCTTTACTCGCTGCATTCAATTAATGATCATGAGAATCTTGCAATTGTATATCCTCCTCTTAAATTTGCACATACATATCCTCACTGTATCATTGATTTTGATCAAAATTTTCCATCCGGTCCATGTGATGACCATGACCAAGTTGATGAGCTTCATGGAACTAAGGCTGATATTTTACCTCCTGTACTTGATCCAACACTCCCCAGGACCCAGCATAGATACAGACCCTTAAAACTACCCCACGTCCTCCATGATTTCCCTCCAAAGTACTATGAGTACCTACCTGTGTTTGATGGAGAGCTTGGTGCCATCACAGATGAAAAAAAACCTCCAAGAGTTTGACCATTTTATAGATTTGTTGGAGATTGAACATGACGATGTTTGTATGCGAGCTTTCTCTCAATCCTTGAAAGGGGATATAAAAGAATGGTTTAAACATTTGAAGCCAAAGACCATTACCTCGTGAGAAGAATTGAAGATTGTTTTTTCGAAGTTCTGGGGTAAAAAGAAATCTCTAGACCTGTAGTTTATAGAGTTTTATGCCTTGAAAGGGCAAGGCAATGAGACTATTTCAACTTTCAGTAGAATATTTTCCAGCGTTTATCATGACTTGCCTAAAGAAGTTCAACCCACTGAAGCTGCTGCCATGCCTCAGTTCACCACCAGTCTTCCCCCAGATTTTTCTCTCCTCCTGGTGGAAAGAAGACCTACGTCCTTACATCAAATGTTCAATGATGCCTAGGAGATTCAACACAATATCCAAGAATGTGAACATATTTGAAATGAGGGGTTGGGTACTCAAGAATATGAGAGTGAATATGAACAAGAAAAGGTTGATTGGAATCTTGAACATCGAGTCGATAATATCATAGCTTCTCTTGGAGTTTTCAATGCTCACGATTTTGCAAAAGATTATATTCCACTTGTTGAAAGAGGAGGTGCTAGTTTAACTTCTGATCCATTCCATGATAAGCAGAGGACTGATTGTTTTATGTATTCATTTATATATAGTCAAGAGGATGAATTTGCAAATCATATTGTTGAAGAACAAGTTGATGTTCCAAGTTTTTTATTGTTAGATGACATGGCAGAGGTTGCTGGTTTTCCTATATATGATGAATATGATGATGATTGTGATGTTGACTTCCTAGAACAACTAACTGTATGTTCCCTATCATAAAATGTTCAATTTCAACAGTATAAGGAGAAAAATCAGCCTACACATCATAGTCATAAAGAAGAAGAAGGTCTTGTCAGTACAAAATTGCAGCCATTGGTCGAAGATGAATCTGAAAATGAGTGTGTTAAGAAATCCGAAGAATATGAAGAAGGTTTCGAATCAGGTAGAAGAACCTTACCATTGTGTTTTGCTTCTTTCAAATTGCTGAAGCAAAATGTTTATGATGTTCCAAATCAGAGATCCTCTAGACATGATGATTATGAAGAAAATAATGGACCTGCAAATGAAAGTTATTTGCCATTATGTTTTTCTTCCTTTGGATGGTTGAAAGAAAATCATGAGATAACAGAGGAAGCAGGGAAGTCTAACCGCATTCACAATGGAATTGTTTCACATAAGACATTTTTTATTAGTGAGGAAGATCAACAACCTTCACATGCATTAAATGATAAAATGGCCAACTGCATGGGAGGTTGTTTCAGTTTAGATTTACAGCATGCTCTCAGCCACCATCTTGAAAATCAAGATGAAGCTGATCGAGAAATTGTTGTTAGGGGTCATTTTTCTTCCCCTGAAACTAATATAGATATACAACAAGATTTCCAGCAAGACAAGGTGTTTCAAAGTTGTCTCTCTTCCCCTGAGAATGACGTAGTGGTTCAATTTCTAAGCAACCTAAGCAGAGATGAAGTTTCTGAAAATACATCCATGGAAATTCTGATTTGTGAAATAATTCATGATGATAGATTTCCACACTTTCTAGAAGACTCTAAGCAGGAATTTACTTCTACTCATTCATTAGAAACTCGGAGTGACAATCCTGAAGCAAATTTCTAGAAGGTTGGTGAAACCACATCAGTATTATTTAATGAACATGAAGATCTCCTCGATGCACATGATGTGGTCACCACACTTAAAGATGTTCAAAGATGTATACATGTTTTTGCCAGGACGGATGAAGGGATAGACAAACTTATTGCTGTCAATTCATTCGAAAATACTCCCAAGATTGAAGAAATGAAGCAAAAGCAAAAAACACTTGTGAAGGAAGCTTGTTTTTTCTGTCTTATCTCCTGAAAGGGAAACATTCTTTCATGTGTTTCATGATCCCATGGCACGTTATATGGAGAATCTTTATAATCAGAATCTACAAATGATAGTGGGTTGCAAGCTTAAGGATAAAGGGAGTGACGAATCGATGTGAGTATTAAATGTGGGTCGCTTTACACCAGACGATGTTCTTCGGCCATGGTTGTCTTATGTTTCAGGAAACTATTACTTCCAGACTTCTCAGCTAATCTGACAGTTGCTCGATGGGAACCAACAAAGTAAAACACATGAAAACCAGAATGCAGTGGGAAAAATGAGATATAGTTTAGAATTTGTACATACGTTGGAGGATTCATTTGTGATTCTGCTAGAAATAGTACACAGTCCCGATATTTTTGAAATCCTAGAAATCAAATCCATCTATAACTTCCCAAAGGAGTCGTTGGAAAGTGGACATTGGAGCAAGCATGTGCAAAGGAAACAAATAATAGATAAAGTGTTGGCATGGCTGCATTGACATTATGATTTCACTTGATTGACGACTCATTTCAGTAGTTAGGGTAGGTAGGTGTGAATAAGCTTGTTGGTCGAGCATTTTTCAGTTTGGATTTTCAATAGTGTGTACAGTCAATTTTTAGCAGTGTATTCAGTGTTCAGTATCCAGTTGAGAGCAGTGTGCAGAGTTTGGTTTTTAGCAGATGCTGGTGAGAGGTCAGAGTAGGATATATACATATGTTTTGGGAACAAACCAATGAAGAAGGCACCGGGTCTACTGTTCTTTGCTACCTCGTAGGGAGGATAACATCCCCAGTTGGAGCCTATGTTATCACTATAAAATTTTCTTTGGAAACCTAGCCTTTAAACTAGCAGGGGGCTAAGTCAGTATGGATGAGAGATAGGTTGGCGGGAAAAGCCACATTTAGCAGACAACGCTGAATATAGCGGAAAGTGAAATGGACGGGGCTCGACGGATCTCAGATTTTGAAACAACCCAGATCGATGGTTAAGACACATATCGGGTGATGAAGTAGCGCAGAGGATAATTGTTCGAGGGCAGGTCGGGGAAAATACCATGGTCTCACCTCGTGGAAACACGGTGCCACCAAGTGCATATCGGGGGGAAAAGAAGGTAGAATTGAAACCACCCAAGCTCACCCCGATGTCATGTGTTAGAAAATCATTTGATATATGTCGCTTCCGAAGATCGCGTGTGAAAAGGGAAGAGTTAACATCTTATCCAATCACATCAGTACAGTTGTTCGAGTACTTTACGCCATGCAGCGTCGGGTAAGCGCCGCCAGAAATATGATATGAAGGCTCATCATTCAAAACTGACAGCCGAGTGTGATAGGTCGTTGTTCGGACAAGTACTTTCGTCAGTAATCTGTGATTAGGCACTCGATGACGATCATCCTTCAAAACATAGATAAAATTAACCTATTTTGAGCAATCAACATTCCATTTTTGAACGGAGGAATTTCAAACAGGATCAGCTTCCTAATTTCTGTATGATTAAGGGAGACAAGTCTAAGTTTTTCTGCAAAACTAGGAAAAATGGATAAAGCTGATCAAGCAGCCTCGAGTGAACCAGGATTTTCAACTAATATGGCAAATTCATCATTGAATAAGAAAGAGAGGTTGGTCGCATGGATATTAGCAAAAAAATTCCATACAAATCCTGCAACAGAGCCATAAGCAGATACAGAGGTCAGATTAAATCCCATCATAAAAGATTTAATCATCAACGGATACGTGGACGGGCGCTACAAGCGAGTAGTAAAAAGGAAGCGTAGAAAGCGACAGAAGACAGGAATCAGAGCTGAGGCGGTTGAGAGCATTGGGGAAAACCAACCGGTTTGGTTGAGCACTCTAAAAGAAGAAATCACCAATCTGGAATAAGTTCTCAAGTTGAATTAAGTACGTTTCATAAAATTTTGTAAATATATGGACATGTGGTGTTCAAGGAAAAAACCTCGGACATGTCAATCCTGTTTATAACGCTCCCTATAAAGTAGGAGAATAGTTGTTATACATTACCCCTTTTTTGTAACCGATGTCTATCTTTAAAACTGTGGGGAATTTGAGTCGTTTTGAATCCCGCATGTAAAATTTCTATATATATCTTTCCAAGGATAAAGAAAGTATGAAGGGAAGAGGGGCCTGCCCTYGTAGCAGGAAGACTTTGTAAAATCATGGAGCTAAAGTGAATATACAATGTAGAAGCAWTTTTTGAACTGTTTATGAAAAGATTCTAATGGTTGTGATATGAGTTCTGTTTTCTTTCRTAGTGTGTATTGCTTGTGTCTTTGAAATCCCATTTACAATTTCCTCTTTTAAATTGGAGATTTAAAAGTCTGGAATTCGTTTGATGATGCTCTAKACTTATCAATTTAAATTTACGTGATTTTCTTCTTAACTAATTCAGAATTCATTCCAATATGCTCTAATGTAGCTATGTGTTTTCCTTTTCCTCTTTCACCATGCAAATTTCAATTTAAAACTCAGACTCATTGCCTCGTTTAGCCTTTTTCCTCTAGATATTTCTAATGACTTGCCACTGCTCTATTCATTGTTGACTCCATAGCCCCAAATGTCACCCCCATTTCTTCAACGACTTTATAATATCACCCCCAAAATAAACCAAATCTAGCCACCATTTTCCAGAGATATATCAAGTGGCGCGAGAGAGTCCTCTCTGGGTTGAGCAGGCTAGTGCCCGACTCTAAAGTAGGTTGAAATAGTTACCCCTGTCATTTGTTTCAATGACCAAAAAGATTCACAGGGTGCTAATAGGATCTATGTTAGTTGTCTTGGCACATATAGTAATAATGCAGTGGAGTTGCAGGCCCTAGAATATGGTCTTCATATAACAGCGCGAGAAGGCTTCACCAAATTGATAGTTGAAGGAGACTCTTAATTAGTTATTCAAAGGCTCAAGAAGATGCAAGAAGGCTCAACCATCACCAAAATATTTGGCAATTGGTGGCTTGAAGGGAGATTAGAGCACATAAAAAACCTCCTTCCCTAGATATCGACAACTATTCCATCTCATGTCAAAATATCTGGCAATAAAATTATCGACTGACTCACCAATGAAGGTCTCAAATGTGAACAATCACTGGTAGATATTCCTTGGAACCTAGCTACCCTAGACACTATGTCCAAGCAATGTCTGGATTTAACTCAAGAAAACACTAGGTTGGGAAAATAGTAGGTTTGGAGTTTGCAGTCCCCAAGGAGAATGTTGGAATCCCTATAGAGGAAGTTGTTGACTCCCCACCCAATTCATATGAATAGGTTCCTGGTTTTTTGTCTATATATTTGAATAAAGAAATTTCTACAAGGTATCAATATTATTCTAGGCAGTCTAGAAATCATGTTGATAGGATAAGTTTTCCATTGAATTTTTTTTGGCTTTGTGATCATTATATAGCTCATCGAATGATGACCTCTCAGCCTAAAAACCCACATATGAAAATTTTTGAATTAACTCTGTTGTAACTTCATAAATCGAGTTGTTCTATAACTCTTAATTTGGGCCCTGTTATCGCACAATTTGTAGGAAGGGTTTAGGTAGCTTGAGTCAAGGCTTCAAACTGGCGTAACANGAGCTTCCCCACCCACTGTCACCTTGATGGGGAGCTCTTTCTATTTAGGGTGGCTAATCCCAAGGGAGACGTCCCTAGTAATCTGGGGTTCTGAAGGAGAAGGATCAAGGTTTAATATTTCAAGGGTAAAGGTAAGCTTCCCTTCACAGATTACTGCCAATAATGATAGTCAAGGAGAAGATCTTCCACTGAATGGCACCTGTTTGCGAGACAAGACAAATAAAACTAAAGAATGTGCTACAGTGGTTAGTACTTCAAAGTATCAATGACTATCTTCAACCATATATATGAGCAATGATCAAATGTAATTATTGACGAAGTCAATGATTACTAAACAAAGACAAATGGCTTATATCACTTCTTCAATAAATACACAAGAGATA
>ML800111.1:209876-243128 GCA_009831015.1 Picea engelmannii
AGTCATTGTAGAAGCCTTTCAAGACTCCCTAGTTATCTATATTAAAAGTTTAAAGTTGTATTATAATACATTTTTTCTATTTTTAATGTATTATAATTTTTTTTTCATGTAATTAATATGTTATGTATAATTTATTTTACAATTAATGAATTATAATTGTCACATTTGAGATTAATAGTTATTTGATAAGTTTGACAAAGTCACAATGCAAGTGAAACATGTACTTTGCACAAATCAACTAGATTGACAAAATCATAATGATTTGCAATAAATTTAATGAACCTAACACTTACTAGTGGAGGGAAAATCCACATCATTGCTTTCTTACTTTAACAACATTTTTTCCCTTACACTTTCTAAAGCAATATGATTCACGATAAACTTCTTTCTCATATTTTCTTGTTGGCCTTGATCTTGGAAGATAGTTACATAATTGAGTGTACATATTAATAGTTAAATAACCACATTATGAGTTGCCTCACACTATAAAATGAAAATAGATTGAGAGACCATTGAAAAGTAGGGTACACTTAATGTTGATGGTGCAATGAATGACTTCTTCGACTATTTTACCCATGAGACAAAGAGTTGTTTCACTTGTTGAGAAGTGAGTTCAGTGAAACAAAATTCCAATTGTGTTGCGTCTTCCTTATTTAGTGGATTAAATCATTTTGACGAGATTTGTGTAGATTTTTTCTTCTGTTGAGATAGTTTAGGGAAATAGTCTAATAATAGTTTTCCTTATCCCTTCATTATCAGAGGAGAGTAACAAATCTATTATCATTATACATATTTGATGGATTTAGATTGTAATAGAGTTAGATTTTCAGAGTTTTGAAAAGTTAATAGAAGAGTTTTGATGTAGTGGAATACAAAAAAGAAAGTCTTATTGTGTGCAAGAAATCAATTTAGTTTAGAGCTTTTTCTTGTTATCTTGAATCTCTGTGAAAGAGACAAGCTTTCCGTGTGAATGGAAGTGGCTTGAAGGACCTGGAGGTTTTGATTTGGCACTCAAACTAAAAAAATAGAACACATTGACTGCTTGTTTTCAACTACACATCATTCTGCAGAGGTTTATTTCTTTGTGTGCATATGCGTTCTGAGCATGGACAAACCCGTGATTTCTGAATTGAAGTAAAGAAGTAAGAATCTTGGTTTTCTAGCAACGTTTCCTTTGTTTAAAATGAATCTTCTGAAATAGATGTAAGAATCTTGGTTTTCTGGCAACGTTTCCTTTGTTTAAAATGAATCTTCTGAAATAGATTATTGCTCATTTTATGTTAATGACTGTTGCTCCCAAGATAGAGAGATTGGCGCATTACCTAACCATAGGTAAGTTGTGCAAATCTTCTCTTGCAATTTAAGAGCGAGATTGGGCACGTTTTAGGGAATTTTGCAAGTGGAAAGACAAAAAAAATAGAGTACCACTATATTTTACCTTTGTCGGATTTTAACATTCCTGTAACTGCTTTAAATATTGTGAAGTCAATTCTATTTGTTACGATTTGTGGAATCGTGGAGTTCTATGGGTTATGAGTGAAGAGTGAAATCGTGGCTGTCAAGCTGAAGCATTGGTATATGTTTTGAAATTGATTTTCGTTATAAACTCTTGCTACAAGAGTCTCTGTTAGCTCACAAAAGGTTAAAAGATTTCGGGTGTATTTACTCCTGAAGCCTGCACCAATTTTGGTATCAGAGCAGACAAATTTGATTTGTTTGAAGGCTTTTATTGAGAGGCTTGCAAGCATTTTATAGAGGAGAATTTAGAAAGATGGTTATTCGAGTAGGCAGAGCACGAGGTCGAGGGGGACGAGGTCGACCTGCAGCTAATGCTGAACTCATGGAAGATATGAGAAGGATACAAGCTCGTTTGGATGCTATGGAGACTGGTAGGAAGCGAGACCCTGATGCTGGGGATGTAAGTGAACCAGAAGAGGAAACCCAAGAAGAGGAAGAAGCACCAACTCAAGAGACCGTAGAGCTCAGGTTTTTAAGATCAATATTAGGGGCCAGTTTGAGACCTAAGCCTGAACTACCTGTTTATGATGGGAATTTAACAACTGAAAATATAATAGACTGGATTAGTGACCTCGATAAGTATTTTGAGTATGATGAGGCTGAAGAGGACAAGAAGGTTAGGTTTGCTGTAACAAGGTTAAAAGGACATGCATCCCTGTGGTGGGATAATGTGAAAGCTGAAAGGAGGAAAGAGAACAAGTCCGAGATTAAAAGTTGGGACAGGATGGTAGCCAAGATGAGGGCCAAATTTTTTCCAAAGGAATATCATCTAGCTCTTTACCGACAGATGCAGAACCTTAGGCAAAGGTTATTAACAGTAAGGGAGTATACCGAGGAATTCTACAAAGTCAATTTGAGAGCAGGATGCGTAGAAGACTCTTTGGAGAAGACAACAAGGTACATCAATGGATTAAGGATGGAAATTCAAGACGAAATCAACATGTTGTCACCTAGAACAATGGAAGAATCATACCAATGTGATTTAAGGGCATAAGAGAAGATAGTGAGGAACCAGAACTCATGCAGAGGTCAAGATTCAGCTAGAAGAAGAGGACAGTCAGCTGGAAAAGGGAAGTTTACATCTCATAAATGTGAGTTTGGCAGCTCAAATAATAAAGAGTAGCCGGATAAGGGAAGTGACTCAAGAGGTGGAAGACCCTACCAGAGAAGTATAGGTAGAGGAAGAGGCAGAGAGACTGTCTATAGATGTTACAAGTGAAAAAAGTTGGGTCACAGATCTTTTGAATGTCCTGAAAAGGAGAATGCATAACCAAGAGGTGCATATGTACCTCAAGCAGAGCAAGAGAATGAGCAGGCACCTGTGGCAGAGAACATGCCAGAGACTGGAGAGTCTTTAATGATAAATAAGATTCTCTTGAAACTAGAGAAGGAGGTCGCAGAACCTGTCCAAAGAAAAGATTTATTTAGGACTATTTGTAAAGCCAAGGGAAAGAGTTGTAAAATGGTGATAGACAGTGGGAGCACTGACAATTTGGTTTCCACAGAGATGGTGAACAAATTGGGTTTAAAGAAGATCAAACACCCATTGCCTTATAAGGTGTCATGGCTGCATAAAGGCCATCAAATATTGGTGAGTGAGAAAATTTAAGTAGAGTTTCAAGTAGGCATCTATAAAGACAAGATAACATGTGACATCATGCCTATAGATGTCTGCCATATCCTTTTGGGCGGTCCATGGCAGTTTGATCGGAAGATGGTACATGACGGAAGAAGCAACTGTTACAAGTTTGAAAAGGATGGAACTAAGCATACACTCTTTCCTTTGCAAGAAGGAGGTGTAGATGAACAAGGAAGCTCTAAAGCGTTGCT
This sequence comes from Picea engelmannii, assembly GCA_009831015.1. Lineage (NCBI taxonomy): Eukaryota > Viridiplantae > Streptophyta > Pinopsida > Pinales > Pinaceae > Picea > Picea engelmannii. Next base: position 213,225 of record ML800111.1, read on the forward strand.
GCTAAATGACAAAGAATTTATGTAGCAGATTGAAGAAAAAGAGGTAAGTTTTGTTGTGGTTTGTAAACCAAGAGTTGTGCTTATAAAAACTAATATTGCATATTTTCATTTTGAAGTCCAAGAAATGTTACATGAGTTCAGTGATATAGTGGTAGATGATCTTCCAAATGAACTACCACCTAAGAGAAGCATAAGTCATCATATTGAATTCATCCTGGGAGCAAGCCTTCCAAATAAGACTGCATATAGAATGACACCCAAAGAGAATGAAGAGATTATAAAGCAGGCCCAAGGTTTATTAGACAAAGGGATCATCCGAGAAAGCTTGAGTCCATGTGAAGTACCTACAATACTTAGTCCAAAGAAAGATGGATAGTGGAGGATGTGTACGGATTCCAGAGCAATTAACAAAATCACTATCAGATACAGTTTTTCATTGCCATGGATGGGTGACGTGATGGATTTCTTGAGTGGAGCAACTTGTTTCTCCAAGATTGACTTGAAGAGTGGTTATCTTAAAATCATAATCATAGAAGGAGACGAGTGGAAAACAACCTTCAAGACAAATGATGGGTTGTATGAGTGGCTTGTCAGGCCATTCGGACCGTCAAATGCACCCAACACATTTATGAGACTGATGAACGAAGTTCTGAAGGAATTCATTGGTAAGTTTGTTATTGTTTACTTGGATGATGTCTTAGTTTACAATCAAACGGAATAAGAACACTTAAGGCATTTGATATATGTTCTAGAAAATCTGCAACAAGAGATATTTTTAGTAAATATGAATAAGTGTTCTTTTATGAAATCATATCTAGTGTATTTGGGCTTTGTCATTTCTAAAGATGGTCTGAAAATGGATCTGGAGAAGGTAGAGGAAATTGTAAATTGTCCTTCACCTCAGATTATTTTTGGGGTTAGGATCTTCCATGGTTTGGCTAGCTTCTATAGGAAGTTTATTAGAAATTTCAGTGGAATTTGTGCACCTATTATTGACACCATCAAGAAGTATAAATAACCATTCTATTGGACAACATAAGTTGAAAGAAATTTTCAGATGTTGAAGAGAAAGATTACCGAACTTCCCGTACTAAAGCTTCCTGATTTCAATCGACCTTTCCAAGTGAAATGTGATGCTAGTGGGACAACCATTGGGGCTATATTAAGTCAGAAGGACATACCTATTGCTTACTTAAGTGAGAAGTTAAATGAGTCAAACCAAAAATATTCTTCCTATGACAAGGTATTTTATTCCATATTACAAGCTCTCAGACATTGGAGACATTATTTGATGCCGAGGGAATTTGTGTTGTTCTTAGATAATCATGCATTACAGTTCATAATGTAACAACCCAAATTAAATAAAAAAACATGTCAAGTGGGTAGAGTTCTTACAAGGCTTCACCTTTGTGTTGAAACATATCAGTGGACAGTCAAACAAAGTAGTTGATGCTCTGAGTAGAAGAAATCTGATTGTGCATGGGATTCAAGTCCAAGTTTTAGGCTCTGACTTTTTGAAGGACTTATATCAAGCTGATTTAGATTTCCAAGGTGCTTTTGAAGCATGCAAGAATCCTGTGAATGGAGATAGAGGTCCTTGGGATGAGTACATGTTGCAAGATGGATCACTGTTTAAAAACAATAAATTATGTATTCCTAGTTATTCAATGAGAGAAAATTTGATACAAGAGAAGCATAATGGAGGAATGGCAGGACACTTTTGAATTGACAAAACATTGGGACAATTGAGCCATTTTTATTTTTGGCCAAAGATGAGATCAGATGTGGAGAGGTTTGTGACTAGGTGTCGGATTTGTCAACATGCCAAAGGAAGAAGTCATAATATGGGCTTATGTACTCCTTTACCCACTCCAAGTAGACCTTGGGACTCATTTAGTATGGACTTCATATTGGCTTTTCCAAAGACTCAACGAGGTAATGACTCAATATTTGTAGTTGTTGATAGATTTACGAAGATGGCACATTTTATTCCATGCTATACAATAAGTGATGCTACACACATTGCAAACTTGTTCTTTGATGATATTGTTAGATTGCATGGCTTGCCAAGGAGCATTTTCTCGGATAGGGATGTTAGATTCACTGGGCACTTTTGGAGGACTTTGTGGAAAAAGCTTGGAACTAAACCTAATTTTAATTCAGATTATCACCCACACTCTAATGGGCAGACCGAGGCAGTGAACTGAAGTTTGGGAAACATATTGAGGAGCTTAGTATGTGAGAGTCCCAAGCAGTGGGATCGAGTGTTAGCTCAATCTGAGTTTGCTTACAACGATTCACCAAACCAGAGTACTGGAATGAGCCCATTTCAGATTTTGTATGGAATGCATCCTAGGGGTGCGTATGAACTCAGAGATTTGGGAAAACTTGAACGAAGGAGTGCAGATGGAGAAGAATTTGTAGCAGCTATTAGTGAGCTACATGAATAGGTTAAACAAAAGTTACAGGACAACAATTATAAGTATAAGATGAGAGCAGATCAGAAACGAAGGGAGAAGAATTACGAAGTTGGTGATATGGTGTTGGCTCACTTGAGGAAAGAAAGATTCCCCAAGGGAGAGTACAACAAGATGAAACTTAAAAAAATATAGGACCATGCAAGGTTCTTCAAAAATTTTCTGCAAATGCATATGAGCTGGAACTTCCTGCAGGTATTGGCATATCTCCCATTTTTAACGTGGCTGACTTATATCCTTATTTGACTAATGATACAGGTCAGACTACAGAGGATGTCAATGATGATGGAACATAAAATATATAGTGGCTGAAGCAAATTCCCAAGGCAAAACCTTTAGAAGCTGAAGCTATTTTGGATACTAAAGTTGCAAAGAGAACCAGGAGAAAGGAGTACCTAGAGTACTTGGTGAAATGGAAAGAGCATCCAGAGAAAGATTCCACCTGGATGAGCGCTGCAGATTTGGAAAAGAAAGGTTATTCAATGGATGATCTCATGAGACGGAGCTCATAATTTTTTATCCTCGAGAGTCTGATGCAGGCGCATTAGACAAAGCATAACAATGTGATGGGATGGTCACATGTTAGTGCTGGCAGTTTGAATATTTCTAGGAGATTTAGATATTTAAACAAGGAGTGGGTTCCTGGTTTTAGGAGTAGGTTAGAGGAGTCACGAATCTCATTTGGACGAGAATTTTGTAGATGGTTTTTTCTGTTGAGATAGTTTAGGGAAATAATCTATAATAGTTTTCCTTATCCCTTCATTATCGGAGGAGAGTAACAACTCTATCATTGTACATATTCGATGGATTTAGATTGTAATAGAGTTAGATTTTCAGAGTTTTGAAAAGTTAATAGAAGAGTTTTGGTGTAGTGGAATACAGAAAAAAAAGTCTTACTGTGTGCAAGAAATCAATTTAGTTTATAGTTTCTTCTTGTTTGTCTTGAATCTGTGTGAAAGAGACAAGCTTTCTGTGTGAATGGAAGTGGCTTGAGCGACCTGGAGATTTTGATTTGGCACTCAAACTAAAAAAAAAATAAAAATGCAGTGACTGCTTTTTTTCAGCTACACATCATTCTGCAGAGGGTTATTCATTGTGTGCATACGCATTCTGAGTGTGGACAAATCTGTGATTTCTGAATTGAAGTTAAAAAGTAAGAATCTTGGTTTTCTGGCAATGTTTCCTTTGTTTGAAATGAATCTTCTGAAATAGATTATTGCTCATTTTATGTTAATGACTGTTGCTCCCGAGATAGAGAGACTGGCGCATTACCTAACCATAGGTAAGTTGTGAAAATCTTGTCTTGCAATTTAAGAGGGAGATTGGGTGCATATTAGGGAAATTTGCAAGTGGAAAGACAAAAAAACAGAGTATCGAGCTGTATTTTACCTTTGCCGAATTCTAACATTCCTGTAGCTGCTTTTAAATCTTGTGAAGTCAATTCTATCTGTTACGTTTTGTGGAATCGTGGAGTTCTATTGGTTATTAGCGAAGAGTGAAATTGTGGATGTCAAGCTGAAGCATTGGTATATGTTTTGAAATAGAGTTTCATTATAAACTCCCGATACAGGAGTCTTTGTTAGCTCACAGAAGGTTAAAAGAGTTCGGGTGTATTTACTCCTGAAGCATGCACCATTTAAAGGCATGAATATTCTTTCTTTAAACTTTGGAAAGTACGTTTTGACCTCATAAAAAGTTTGAAAATTTATTCTCTCATCTCATTACAATACACACTGTATCATGTTTAAATGTGTTTCCATACTCAACAACTCCTCTTCCACTTKCTCTGTTGCTATTCAAAATGTTCATATTCTTAATGATCCATTACTTCATTCTTTAACCATCCCAAAGTATAAGGATGAATAGACCTAGTCATCTCAAAAGCACAGACCCCTCGAACATGCATATAAGGAACTGTCCCATCTCTTAAACAACAAAAACAACATGTGAAAACAACATTCTTTGAAAACCAAAGTATAAGGATGAATAGACCTAGTCATCTCAAAAGCACAGACCCCTTGAACATGCATATAAGGAACTGTCCCATCTCTTAAACAACAAAAACAACATGTGAAAACAACATTCTTTGAAAACTTTCTAATACATGTGATATTTTCCTTATAGGTTACTATATAGATATAGAAAATCTAGGTGGAAATAGTTCACTTGTAGTGGTTTTTGATGTTTGGGGAAGTGCCCCCTATAACATGGGTAGGGAACCATATGATGTATCCCCAACTTAGTCAACTTGTTCTATGTAGTATTGGATATTAGAGGGAAGACCATTTCAAGAAGTTAGTTGTAATTGGAAAGAAGTACCAGAAAAATAATAATTGGTTTCGTCTCCCGACACATTATAATGATAAATTTTCAACCCTAAGTCTTGCTATCTCAAAGATCATGATATATTGTTTCAGGATAACTCCATGTTACATATTTCTTTTTTCATACCCTTACCTAAGATATTATGTTTATGATTTGTCAATCTATATAAATATTTAAAAGTGTTAATTTTTTTTTTTTTTAACCATTATTCAACATAACATAATTTTGCATGTTGGTAATGTTTATGATAGTTATATTTAATTTTTATAAACTGCATCCAAGTATATTAACAATAAATAAAATATTTTATTAAATAAAATCCATACAAATAATTTAATTATGGCATTCATAAAGAGAAACAAAGTCCTCATAATTCCAAAGATACATGTCATTACTATGTAAAGAAGGTCACCTAAATGTCAATATGAAATCAAACCCATTCCTCATAATTCCATAGATACATGTAGTTACAATGTAAAGAAGGTCACCTAAATGTTAATATGAAATCAAACCCATTAGTAGAGGTAAAACCTAATGGAATGTAAATGGATTTATAAAACAAATTTGAAGTGGATGGAAAAATTGAAAAATATAATATAAAGTTTGACTTTTAGCTAAATGTAAATGTTACTTTTAAGTTGATGGAGTTGAGTACAATTAAACATTTTTTCATACAACTAAAATAAACATTATTGACATTATTAGGAAGTTCTTTTTAATGCTAATAATTAATGAGATTATTAAATGGATACTAATTTAGTTATTTTTTGAATAATTTTTTAATTTAATGAAATCTTAAAAACTTATAATTTTTATAATTAATGAAATATTTATTAAATGGATATTGATTTAGTTATTTTTTTAATTTAGATGTTGAAAAATAAATCTGTATGAAGTAACCTTTTAATTTAATAAAATCCTAAAAAACATGAATGTATAATTTATATAATTTAAAACAAGATTTCATGAAATCCAAAAAAAAACTTGATGTGTAATTTATGTGACTTAAAATAAGTTTCTAAGCATGGTACTCTATAATAATAGATGAACATTTAAAATGAATTAATTAAAAAAAATAAATTATCTCGAATTAATAAAAAAAAATTAATCTCAAATCATAAATTAATTATAGTGGTAAAGATATCGTGGTTGTTGTATTGTGTGTGGATGATTTAATTATTATTGGTCATAATATTTCTTTAATCGAAATTAACATACCATCTTTAAAGATTGTCTTTGACATAACTCATTTGGATTTCTTTCCTTAGCTTTTTCGTATTGAAGTAACTCATTTGGGTTTGTTTCCTTAGCTTTTTGGTATTGAAGTGTGGCAAAACGAAATTGAAATTGTGTATTCTTAGTCTAAGTATGCACTTGATTTGTTTGTAACTAAATTTTGAATCTTTGTAAAGTTGCTTCTACTCCTTGAGAAAATGGTTCTAAATTAATTGTTGAAATTTGTGTAGATTTTATTGATGTTACATTATAACGATAATCATATGGTATTCTAAATTATTCAATGAGTACTACATTTAATGGTGTTTATGTTAATTGGTTTGGTTTTTTGGTTTATATATAAAGCTCAAATTATTTATTGGAAAATTGCTAAACATATTTTTTTATATATAAAGAACATTAATGTTTGGCCTTGGATATATTTTGAAAGGAAGTTTGTGCTCGAACTTTATGAAGATAAACTATGTAAAAGATTTAGAAATGTTCAATATTTTGAGTGGACACTTCGTCCATCATTAGAGACATATAAAGTTGAAATGATAGCAAACAACCTTGGGGTAAAAATATATTGGATAAAGATCCAGGATGAACATTGTAAAATGAGAGGAAAAGTCAACAAACCATTATGAGATAATAAAAAACTAAAAACACAATAATATGTTTGACTTTCACATATCATACAAGATTTAATTGAAAATCAACTTCTACCTTTTTATTTTACCTTAATTCAATTATTATACCTTAGTTCATTAAAAACAACCTATCATAACCTTATCCTCAACTTTAATTGAAGTTACAAAGAACTTCAAGCTACATATGAAGTCAAGAGGACTTCAAACTGCATGTGAAGTCATATAGATAAAAAGGATTCTTAACTTTTTGCTACCCTCAAAATACCATTCATTTAACAAAGAATCTAGTATATCCAAATATACAAAATCCTAACACAATTTAAATGAAGAGCTTAATTTAATTGAGGATACAAAGAACTTCAAGCTACATATGAAGTCATAGGACTTCAAACTACATGTGAAGTCATATAAATAAAAATGATTCTTATCTTTTTGCGATCCTCAAAATACCATTCATTTAACAAAGAATCTAGTATACAATGCTAGATTCAAACATACAAAATCCTAACACAATTTAAATGAAGAGCTTAGTGATCAAATCTGCCGATTACCTCTCAAAGGAAGCGCTCCAAAAAGAGTGGGACACATCTCATATAGCCTCTGGATAGATGGACACGAGGGGCCGCCTCTAACTCTATCCCTGCTCTAAGATCAACCTTCAATCCAATATCCTCAACAGACTTTCTTACAATGAAATCTGGATCTTGATTACTGATCGCAGCCAATAAGAATACCTCATATTCAAGATGCTCCACTTGGAGATCATCTATCTTCTCTTTTGACTTGAAACGTTGTACTGCTTCACTTATGAACTTTCCCCTTAGGCTGGTTGAAAGACTGCCATTGGAGAAAGTTTCATCATAATCTTCTCTACATAAGAATGATTGTATTTGTTTCCGCGCTTTATTTTTTGAGAGCACAACTTTATATTTAATATATAAATGGGAAATTTTCCTATTTTAAAAAAAATGAATTTTAATTAGAATATTACAATATACATTTACTGAATTATATGAAATGGAATTTGTAAAATTTAAAAATATGTTGGAATTGCAAAGCATTGTCTTCTCAGGTAAGTGTAATTGTGATTCCAAACTCATAATTTGTAAGTCTGATTCTAATTCATTATTTTAATGATATTCTCAAATAAACATTTGTAAATGTGATTCCAACTCATTATTTTAATGATATTTTCAAATAAACATTAAGGCATAGTGTTGGAGACTTAAACAATCAAGGTAGAGTRTCCCAGAGTTAATGTTTATTTRTCACCCAAAAACCTCTTTATGTAAATGGACTCTTAATAATTTATTCTATATAACCTCTTTAAGTGGACTCTCAATAATTTATTATATACATTACACTAAYTATATCATGTTTTTATATAATTAATAGGAATAAAACTCATATGTATTTGTAATAAAATATAACATGAATATGCAAGTAAAGATAAATTTATACATCTAATAAAAATTAATAATAAATATAATGTAACTTTTATAAAAATAAAGAAATATTTTATCAATATTATGAATATGTAAATACAATTTAAATAGGTTTAATGGTTAAAAACATATGTTTCTTTCTTGGTGGTTATAGGTTCAAATCCAGAAAAAATAAGGTATGTATATTTCCATAGACTTTAATAATCAAATCTAGATCCCATACATCAATTTAATATATTAATAATAAAACACAATATAAAATCTATAAAAATAATAAAATATTTCATCAACATAAATATGCACATACATATAAATATGTAAATTAAATACAAATAAATTTATACAATTAATAAAAACTAATAATAAACACAATGTAAATATAATTATGCACATACATATAAATATATAAATTAATTACAAATAAATTTATACATCTAATAAAAACTAATAATAAACACAATGTAACATTCATAAAAAATAATTAAATATTTTATCAACATGAATATAAATAAACACAATGTAACATTTATTGAGATAATATAATATTTCATCCAAATAATATAATGTTTATCTAAATATATAAGTAAACACAATGTAACATTCATTGAAATAATAGAATATTTCATCGAAATAATACAATATTTCATTAACATAATATGAAAATCATAAAAATATATAAATAAATACAATTTATCACTTAAAAAAATTTCATCAAAATAATATAAAATTTCACCATGAGTATGCAAATACATATAAATATAAAAATATATACAATGTAAAATCCATAAAAATAATAGAATATTTCATGAACATGAATACGGAAATACATATAAATATATAAGTAAATACAATGTAACATTCATAAAAAAATAAATAAAAAAATTATTTCATCTCACGTGAAAAATATGTAAATATATATAATTATTTCATCTAAACTGAAAAATATGTAAATATATATAAATATATAATAAATATTTTATATAAGTCATAATTAAGATATCATTATTTTACTTAATATCCAATTATAACTTTTTCAACAATTTTTTTTCTCAATATATTATAAATATATAGTGTTTACAATACATAAATAAAAAAACATAATACATCCATCAATACCAACAACACATATATCTCATAAGTAAGATATTCTTATTTTATTTAAAATTAATGTTGATCCACTTATAAATCATTATTTTACTTAAAAATTAATAATGATCCACTTATATAAATCATAAGTAAAATAATAATGATAATTTATTTATATAAATCATAAGTAAGATATCATTATTTTACTAAAGATTAATGATATCCACTTAGGTCGTAGAGATAAATCGGTCAATATGAGAACACAAGAGATCTTTTGCCCAAAAAAACTAGGAGTGGTTAAAGTTGAACATGGCTTTCACCACAACTTAATTTCCCACTAAATATAATAATAATAGAATAAGAAAACCCATCAAACTATTAAATACAATTTATATGTTCAATAATTACAATCTAAATCTTCGTATTATTCTTTGATTTTTGATAAATTCGTTTCTACAATTTATCTATGTTAATTTAATTATTTATTTGTACTTGTATTTTTTCCTTTAGTCAACATTAGAAGTTGAATATTATTTTTATTTTCATTAGTGTTATCCGCATATATAATATACATACAAATATATATTTCATATATAAAATACACATCATATATATATATATATATATATATATATTTCATATATGAAATGAAGAGTGTGCCTCTTAACACAATAAAGATGCAAGAACAAAGTAGAGGGACACATACACAAATAAAAGAGAACACACCTAAGGGATGATTGTCCTTGCAAATCCAAATAACATAGGAAGACTTCGTTAAAAAAACTTGTTGATTATATTTCTAAAGTGATTAGAGTTGAAAAAGAGAGTGATAATTCATATTTATGCAAAAATATATAAAAGCATTAACTTAAAGCCTAAGTTATTTATTAAAGTTATTAAATCTTTATTTTTTTTTCTTCTTCATGAAATACATTTCTTGAAGAAACACATAAGACATTTCCTCTCATTTCGAGAATGGTACCCACGGAAAATCAAAATCTTTAAGGCTCAAGGTTGATACAACAATATTCTTATTAATAACTCAACATGTCACTTATGAGAATTGATTCTGAGTAAAAATATAACACTTCTTGTCTCAATTATCCTATCTAAACTCAATTGAGATTAAATCATTATTCTATTAAAATACCTTTTCATAAATATTATTAAAATATAATACCATAAAAACTTAGAAGTAAAACATTATTACAATCTCATGAACATACAAAATAACTCATTTATATATGATTTAATGTCTAATAAAAATGTTTCTACATAACACAACATGTTTTCCTTTAAAAAGTTCTATCCCTAAAGTTGAGAGATAAAAATAGTAAAAAACTAAGCTAAAAATAATTTCTTTTATATATAGCTTAATGTCTAATAAAAATGTGTATAGATAACACAACATGCTTCCCTTTAAAAAGCTCTATCCCTAACGTTGAGAGATAAAAATAGTAAAAAACTATGCTAAAAATATTTCCAAAATAATTGATAAGGTATAATAATATACAATATAATAGCTCAAACAATGTAGAAATATATGTTTGGATGGGAAGAAAGCATCATATTATGAAAATTTGATAGCATCAACTTCCATTTGACCTTTAGAATGATTTTAGGGTGTAGATGCAGAATAATGTATTGACCCACTCAATTATTTAGTCATTGCAACAATAATGGATAAGATTTGATTCCAAAACCACTCTATTTACAAAAGACTAAGTCAACCAACTATACTAAAGTAATTGTATGTCTTAAGTACAAAAAGAGAAATTATATATATTTTTTGGTTGATAACCCCATGGTATTGTGTAAGGCTACTGCAGACGAATGATCAATTTAGTTTCCGTAGGCTTTCCCATTTGGATTTGTTATGAAATAGATGGAGATTTGTTCGTCTAAATGCACATGGCCCTAAAATAATTACTTTGTCGTTTGGATTCATAGTTTTCATGGAAATATCATCTATGGGTTTCAAATTAACCTCGTGCTTACTTTTTCCATCGGATGAAATGGAATGCGAGGAATCAAATTCATATAAAATTTTCCTTTTGTAGATAAGAAGTAAGTGCAATGAGATAATAAGTGCAGTGCAATAACAATTAACAAAGTAATTAAGAGAGAAGAGTCCAGTAGATAATAAGACAATTAGGAGTCAGGTTCATACATACAAATAATATTAAATAAAGTAAAATTTAAATAAATAAGAAGTAATGAAAGAAAAGAGCAAGAGTATTAAAATTGAAAACTTAAGGGACGGGAATAGAACTAAGATCAAAACCAATTTTTAATGTAACTTTAACTTCTCTAAATTGCATACAATATGCAATTAAATCAAAACCAATTTCTAATGTAATTTTAACTTCCCTAAATTGCATACAGTATTGCATACGTACTTAGGTTAATTCCAACTCAGTATTTGATTGTTCACTTATAATTCCAACTCAGGTTACTCAACATCGTCAACCATATTCTTAGTACAACCCTCTTTCTTTTCATGCACATGGAATGACCATTTAATATATCAGAATAGATGAGGTTAAGAATAGTTATTATCTCATACAACATGCATGTAATGTAGATAGTATAGTTACATTGTATGTAATTCATTGCAGTGCAAGTTGTAGCAAATCAATGTGTTTTATGATATTTGTATTCGTATTCATGATAGTCTATAAGCGACATGAGGTAACGGTAGGGCGTACCCAAAGAACACTGCTATAGCAGCATAGGCAACACTGCTTGTTGGTAGGGAAGGATCCTTCTTGGTGGGGTAGTGGAAAGACAGAGAGGGTTCCAGCGGACCTTTATGACCTAGAGTGAGCACCAGAGACAAAGGTAAAGGCACCAGAAGCAAGGGTTTCAGGAGTCAAACTCTCACAACGCATAAGGAATTATAAACGAACTATTTCACAAGTCTTTGGTGATCACCAATAAATCTTTACAAGAGTGGTCATTCATTTAAAAACACAACATTCATCTATTAATAAAGGAAACATAGTATGCAATTAAAAAAAATCCACGCTGATTCAAACCACACAATTACTAATCCTGGCGGAGGTGTGTTGAGTTGGGTTTCGTTGGACCCTAACCAACCAGCTAGAACCCTCCCTGAAGAGAACTAAATTGCAAAGCTCAAATGATCATTAGGAAAACAAGATGATAATAGAAAATAACCCGGGCATTTTCATTAGTAGAGTTCAGTTCCAGTACATATCAAGTGCAAATGATACAGGCCTAGTAGCTGTATAATCTGTATAATCTGCATGTGGAGCTAAGTGGAACCCCTCTGCCAACATTAATGCAAATAAATCAAATCAAAACCTTGGTATCTTGTAGGGACATTGCCACATGTGGCTTGTTTTTTATAAAAAACAAAATACATTTTAAATGTTTGATGAAATATTAGACCAAAAAGTATACCATAATTGTTCGATAAAATCTTGAAATTAATTTTTTTCCTATAAATTAATACTTCTACACCCACATTACATTTCTAACTTATTTAAAAAATGCCTATAAACTAAGGTTAGGGACAAGTTTCTGCCTCTATACGATACAATCATGCCATGAAGACAAAGTGGTCTTTCTTCTTTTTATCGGAATATGTCATTATGACACTATTATGTGGCAGAGATTTGATGGTGTACTCTCAACCATTTCTTCTAGAGAGAAATTTATCCTAATGGTTAATGCGATATTTGCCTAAGAAATATAACCATTGAACACCAAAGATCACATCCACACATCCAATGCCTACTATCTACAAAGGTTTTTTTTTTCCCAATAGAAAATTCGCTCAAAATTATATTAGATTATAATTTTTTTTACATCTTCAAAGGATCCTTGATTAATGTCTGATACTTGACGGTCCATAAGGATACATTCTATCATAATTACAGTCCACTAAGAAGGAAGAAGCCATCCAAAAAAGATCCACTAAACATTACACAGTGCATATGCATATAATATTATGAAGTTCATCACTTCAAAATATCAAAAATACATACAAAAACAATCACTAGTCAATAACTCTGACCAAAACTCAAAACTAAAGAGAAACTTAAAACAAATCAATATCCCTCCTTCCCAAGTAAAATAAGATAGTCTTCCTTTCGATTCCAATAGGGCATGCTTTGATAAATGATCTGCCTCCTTATTGTATTCTCTGTAGATATGATGAAAGCAAATACCTTGAAATATTGTAGACAACTCCATAGTTCTGCACTTCCATTTTTCAATGGCGGTGGATTGTAGATTTCATTTATGGTTTAGCTAGTCAATAACCACCTGGGAGTCCCCCATAATTTGAATATTTTTAATATTCAAGTACTTTGCTAATGTGAATGTGGCCCAGGCTTCCAAAAGCTCAGCTTTTGTATTAGTACCTTCCCCGCAATTGATAAACCACCTGTAAACAGTTGAATCTGGGAATTTTATGACACCCTCGGCTCCACAATTTAAACCACCTGTTGTAGCTGCCCCATCAAAACAAGCAATAGGACATTCATCAATTTGAGTTATCGACCTCTGTCTTATGTTCAACGATTTTTGTGAATGAGGATTTTTGGTGTATGAGCCAAGTATCTTGAATACTACAACCCAGGTTGAAGGAACTTTGTCATCAAATATCGCTTTGTTCCTTTCAATCCATATATTCCAACATGTAATTTCCACCAACCTATTTGAAACAAAATTGTTTATAGTCCAGGAGTCTAAGCAATCTATAAGAGAAGTTCTCGCCCAAGTACTTTTAAAATGAAGCCTATGAGAAATTTTGGACCAAACAGTTTTGGAAAAGGTGCAATGTATAAAGAGATGGTTTATGTCTTCATTGTTATGTTTACAGAGTATGCAAATCCTTGGGCCCTCTCGACCTTTTTTATTTAATACCTCCCAGGTAAGGATCTCGTTGTTTGCGGCCAACCATAAAAAATTTTGATCTTCAGTTGTAAATTCCATTTCCATAAGTTAAATCTCCATCCATGCCAAATCGAGAAATTTTGAGTGGATATAAGGGTTGCATAAATGTTTCTAACAGTGATGTTCCTAGATGAATCGCCTCCGGTCCATAGCAGTGTGTCATTGGTGTCATGGAGTGAGATCCATGCCCCATTAAGCTCTGATATATAATTATCCCACTCTGTAGCATGATCCTCGGTTAATCCCAATTTGTCACTGCTCATCCATACTTCTGAGTGTGTAATTGGATCTCGGCCTTCAGTGGCTTGTGCTAGCACAATAATTCTTTTTTGATTTAAAATAGATAGAAACTCAGCAGGGAGGAAGGATTTATAACCGATGCCTATGATTCAGTCTCTTCCAATGGAAATGAGATGTTTAGATCCTAACTGCCAAACCAACCAATGAGTGATAACATGAACAGAACGTGTAAGGCTCATCCATATCCTGGAAGCAGAATTGATTTTTTGTGAAGCCAAACTAAACTAGTTTATCACTGTTATGTTTGAAAATTACTTGTCCATTACTACTTTATGTCAGATACCGCCCTGCGTTAAGACCCTCCAAAGGGTGTTTACAGTCAATGTCAAATTGAAGTGCACAAGGTTCCGAAAACCCTACAAAGTTATCCCTAATGATATAATATGTCAGTATATGTTCCACTTTATGGATGAGACCTTCATACTAAATGTGCTTATGGTTGGGGATACTAATGGGGAATAGTTTATCAGCATTAAGATTAAGGCTCCATATTTAACCTTATTTTCAATACAGAATGTTGAGTGCACTTTAAGGATTGGTTATGATAAGGACTTCATGTCGTTTAATGGAGGCCAAAAAATAAAGGTGTCAAGACAAGGGATATTCAAGATTCTCCTCTATCTACTAGTTGTTAGACTTGGTCTTTTGGATCAAGATAATTGTTTATATGATCATGTGCATTATCCCGAATAAGTTCAATTTTTGAGTCAAATTGGTGTAAATATCGATCTATATAATGTTTTTCAATGCACAAAAATGGCCTTTAGACCAAGGTTGAGAGCATCTACAAATATATTTGGCTCTAGGGAGGGGGAGTTTTTCTAAACTATTGACCATGTAAGGTATATGGTGCATTGAAAATCCTTCCTATTTGAAGAGAAAATATTTCTTCTAGAAGTTTCAACACGACTTGTATCTCTCCTAGCTATAATTGTAGCTTTTTTCAAAGAATTGAGTTTAAACAACCTTCCTTCTATTATTATTATTGTTGTTGACCTTACGTTTGATATGTGGATGTCTCACACTAGATCAAGAAGTAGACTTGCTTCCCACTCTAGTACTTGAAACTTTTATGTGTAGTCTCCAATAGGCATCTCCTTCTGAACAAAGACTTTCATAAGTTGAACAATGTAGAGTTTTCCCCAATTCCAATTGACTCTCTAGGTTATTGGATCTATGAACTCATTGAAATCTCCTTCGACATGTTTAATGATCCGTCTTTCACCCCATGTATCTACCTACCCTTCTAGGTGTTAAAGGGAAATGCTTAACTTATCTTCTCGGTTATGAGTGCCTTGCACTCAAAACGCTAGTTTGATCTTATTCGAACTTATATTCATTTCAATATCATCTCCAAACTCATATTTTGGGATCTTCTTTTAGATTTTATATAATATTTTTGGCTTATTTAAGGGTTTGGCTTTAATTCAAATGTGCTTAAATACCCATTCAATGTTTCTTCTTGTGCCCTTCTCCATGTTCCCTCATGTGCCATTCTAATTTCCTTAAGAAAGTTAATTATCCTTTCATCCAAATCTCCCCCGATAACTTGTTCATTCTAGTAATTTTCAACATTGTCATCTCCCTTATTATTCTCAATATTCATCAACATCATTGCTTTATTGTTTTTCTCAAATGCAAACATGAGGTTTTCATATAAACTCAAAGCGTGCCTATCTCCAAAAGTATCACTACTAGGAATAATTGAAAATAACAAACATAAATATGATAGGTATAATGAATCTCAAATGATATAAATAAAGAGAAAAGGAAAGTATTGGGGATAACNAATCTTTAATATTTTGGAAAATGTCAAAATGAAAAACCTTCATAAGTCTTCATACGAATCCTTCATACGAATCTTCAATATGAAAAATGTTAATTGAAAACTTCATACCAAAGCTTTCATCGCTCCTTTGGAGAATGTAGACGCGCGCAAAATCTACACAGCAGCGATTATAATTTGGGCAGCGAAAACGATGCACAGACTGGCTGTCACGCGTGCTCTCACGCGGTCTCTGCTGGAAAACAGCTTGTAAGTATGATAGCAAGCCGTAATAGGCAACCTGCAACAAGGATCTCGATGCCTTTCTCCCGCGCTCTAGGCCCTCAGCAGTGAACTGATCACGCTCCACAGTAGTGATCGATGACAGCAACCCTTGAGATTCCACAACAACGGTCTCTCCACGTTGCTACTCCTTCACCATATCGAGAGCATCCTCTGCGGTTTTTGGTCTCATTTGCTGCGATTTATCCTTTAACCTTGCTTTGATACCACTTGTAGTAATTTGCAGGTGCGGAAACACAAATTACCATAAGACAGACAAAGAACACAACAAACAACAATTTACGTGGTTCACCCAAATGTTGGGCTACGTCCACCAAGCATTGGTATCGGCTATCTTATTATTCAGCTAATGGAGATTACAGACAGGTCTCACTTCTTTCAGACACACTCACAACCTCTACGGGCATACAAATTTATAGCAATATATTAGAAATTGACTATTAAATGTAATCTCATCCATATTTTAACTTAGGTGCATTGGTTACAACCAATCCTGATTTGATCTCATCCGTATTCTAACTTGGTTGCATTGGTTACAACCAATCCTGGTTTATAGGATCTAAAATCCTATTCACGGGTGAGTTGTTGTCACCGTTTCCAACAAGTACAACCCTCTTTCTTTTCATGCACATGGAATGACCATTTAATATATCAGAATGGATGAGGTTAAGAATAAGAAGTGAGCTCTTGACATTAGAACGAGATATATATCCACAATTTTTCTTTACATATTCCAATAGTCCAATGCTTGTTGAAGTTAGATCCCATAGCAATTATCACATGCAATCTAGGCTCAAGAATTTTTTAAATACAAATATCCATATGAAGAATCATATCAACAAAAGTTCCACCAACAACTGTAGATTTCCTGTCATGAATTGAACCCTCACGATATAGAACATTCTCTTCTGAGGATAAAAGCATCCCAAGGATTCCCATATGCACCTTTCTTTAATGTTTTAAAAACATCTTTGAAGCTGGAAAGAAAACGAGTTTGAGTTGTTAAACCTCTCACCTATGAATCACCTAGTGATTACGGTACTTACCCCCGGGAGTGCTTTCTACCTCGTGAACGAAGAGTAAGAGCTTGCCTTATTAAGGGTTCCCGTTATATGCATATGGTTTAAAACCAATTAAGCGAGATATGCAAGGATCCGAAACTTCTCTGATAAATACAGGAATACCTGCTCACACTGTATCTATTTGCATTAATTTTCCAGGTTCTTCGAAGATGGCTTGACAATGGAAGAGTTCTCGGCATGCCTAACGACATTCACATAAACGGGCTGGACAAAGGGCTTTCTACATTCAAGGTCGACCCAGGTAATTGAATAATCATCTATAGTAAAATGTGAATGTTTTTATGGGATAACACTTTCTGATTACATGACTCAGGCAATTGACCATCATATAAATACATTCTCCCTGAACACAAAGATTATTAAGAATATTCAAATCGCATTCTCCTTGAACACAAAGATTATCAAGAATTTTGAAATCACTCTCATTTCCTCGATCCACATAACTTTAAGGAATCTAAAAATGATGAAAGTGATTAGCATGTGGGTAGCATGAATATCAGGAGACAAAATACCATCTCAAAAGAATATCAATATCAGGAGACTTTTGACAGTGGGAGTTATTATCTCATACAACATGCTTGTAAAGAGAAAAAATCATTGAGAGGAGAGCAGACATGGAAAAAGAAGTATAGTTACATTGTATGTAATGCATTGCAGTGCAAGTTGTAGCAATACATGTGTTTTATGATATTTGTATTCATATTCATGATAGTCTATAAGCGACATGAGGTAGCGGTAGGGCGTACCCAAAGAACACTGCTATAGCAACATAGTCACTATAGCAGCATAGTGATTGTAGATTTCCTTTATGGTTTAGCTAGTCAATAACCACTTTGGAGTCCCCCATAATTTGAATATTTTTAATATTCAAGTACTTTACTAATGTGAATATGGCCCAGGCTCCCAAAAGCTCAGCTTTTGTATTAGTACCTTCCCCGCAATTGATAAACCACTTGTAAACAATTGAATCTGGGAATTTTATGACACCCTCGGCTCCACAATTTAAACCACTTGTTGTAGCTGCCCCATCAAAACAAGCAATAGGACATTCATCAATTTGAGTTATCGACCTCTGTCTTATGTTCAACGATTTTTGTGAATGAGAATTTCTGGTGTATGAGCCAAGTATCCTGAATACTACAACCCAGGCCGAAGGAACTTTGTCATCAAATATCGCTTTGTTCCTTTCAATCCATATATTCCAACATGTAATTTCCACCAACCTATTTGAAACAAAATTGTTTATAGTCCAGGAGTCTAAGCAATCTATAAGAGAAGTTCCCGCCCAAGTACTTTTAAAATGAAGCCTATGAGAAATTTTGGACCAAAATGTTTTGGAAAAGGTGCAATGTATAAAGAGATGGTTTATGTCTTCATTGTTATGTTTACTGAGTATGCAAATCCCCGGGCCCTCTCGACCTTTTTTATTTAATACCTCCCAGGTAAGGATCCTGTTGTTTGCGGCTAACCATAAAAATTTTTGATCTTCAGTTGTAAATTCCATTTCCATAAGTTAACTCTCCATCCATGCCAAATCGGGAAATTCTGAGTGGATATAAGGGTTGCATAAATGTTTCTAATAGTGATGTTCTTAGATGAATTGCCTTCGGTCCATAGCAGTGTGTCATCGGTGTCATGGAGTGAGATCCATGCCCCATTAAGCTTTGATATATAATTATCCCACTCTGTAGCATGATCCTCGGTTAATCCCAATTTCTCATTGCTCATCCATACTTCTGAGTGTGTAATTGGATCTCGGCCTTCAGTGGTTTGTGCTAGCACAATAATTCTTTTTTGATTTAAAATAGATAGAAACTCTGCAGGGAGGAAGGATTTATAACCGATGCCTAGGATTCGGTCTCTTCCAATGGAAATGAGATGTTTAGATCCTAACCGCCAAGCCAACCAATGAGTGATAACATGAACAGAACGTGTAAGGCTCGTCCATATCCTGCCAAACTAAACTAGTTTATCACTGTTATGTTTGAAAATTACTTGTCCATTACTACTTTATGTCAGATACCGCCCTGCGTTAAGACCCTCCAAAGGGTGTTTACAGTCAATGTCAAATTGAAGTGCACAAGGTTCCGAAAACCCTACAAAGTTATCCCTAATGATATAATATGTCAGTATATGTTCCACTTTATGGATGAGACCTTCATACTAAATGTGCTTATGGTTGGGGATACTAATGGGGAATAGTTTATCAGCATTAAGATTAAGGCTCCATATTTAACCTTATTTTCAATACAGAATGTTGAGTGCACTTTAAGGATTGGTTATGATAAGGACTTCATGTCGTTTAATGGAGGCCAAAAAATAAAGGTGTCAAGACAAGGGATATTCAAGATTCTCCTCTATCTACTAGTTGTTAGACTTGGTCTTTTGGATCAAGATAATTGTTTATATGATCATGTGCATTATCCCGAATAAGTTCAATTTTTGAGTCAAATTGGTGTAAATATCGATCTATATAATGTTTTTCAATGCACAAAAATGGCCTTTAGACCAAGGTTGAGAGCATCTACAAATATATTTGGCTCTAGGGAGGGGGAGTTTTTCTAAACTATTGACCATGTAAGGTATATGGTGCATTGAAAATCCTTCCTATTTGAAGAGAAAATATTTCTTCTAGAAGTTTCAACACGACTTGTATCTCTCCTAGCTATAATTGTAGCTTTTTTCAAAGAATTGAGTTTAAACAACCTTCCTTCTATTATTATTATTGTTGTTGACCTTACGTTTGATATGTGGATGTCTCACACTAGATCAAGAAGTAGACTTGCTTCCCACTCTAGTACTTGAAACTTTTATGTGTAGTCTCCAATAGGCATCTCCTTCTGAACAAAGACTTTCATAAGTTGAACAATGTAGAGTTTTCCCCAATTCCAATTGACTCTCTAGGTTATTGGATCTATGAACTCATTGAAATCTCCTTCGACATGTTTAATGATCCGTCTTTCACCCCATGTATCTACCTACCCTTCTAGGTGTTAAAGGGAAATGCTTAACTTATCTTCTCGGTTATGAGTGCCTTGCACTCAAAACGCTAGTTTGATCTTATTCGAACTTATATTCATTTCAATATCATCTCCAAACTCATATTTTGGGATCTTCTTTTAGATTTTATATAATATTTTTGGCTTATTTAAGGGTTTGGCTTTAATTCAAATGTGCTTAAATACCCATTCAATGTTTCTTCTTGTGCCCTTCTCCATGTTCCCTCATGTGCCATTCTAATTTCCTTAAGAAAGTTAATTATCCTTTCATCCAAATCTCCCCCGATAACTTGTTCATTCTAGTAATTTTCAACATTGTCATCTCCCTTATTATTCTCAATATTCATCAACATCATTGCTTTATTGTTTTTCTCAAATGCAAACATGAGGTTTTCATATAAACTCAAAGCGTGCCTATCTCCAAAAGTATCACTACTAGGAATAATTGAAAATAACAAACATAAATATGATAGGTATAATGAATCTCAAATGATATAAATAAAGAGAAAAGGAAAGTATTGGGGATAACRACACACCTAAGAGTATATTACACTTKCAAACTTRCAAATCYAGATAATGAAGGAAGAGTTCAAAAAAATAAACTATTGATTATATTTCTAAATTGATAAGAGAAGTGGTTAGGTACACAACAATAAATGATAGATAAGTGACATGAAGGAAGAGTTCAAAAAAATAAACTATTGATTATATTTCTAAATTGATAAGAGAAGTGGCTAGGTACACAACAATAAATGATAGATAAGTGACATAATCATGAACGAGTTTGATGATGTGACTTTCTTCTTGATTATTACTCTCCTTCCAACTTAAAAGAAAATGATATTTAAACAAAGCACATGGAGAAGATAATCATTTAACTAATGAGTAGGTGCTTACTTACAATGAGAACTATCCCACTTAACCTTTAAGGACAAAGCAACATTCAAATTTTCTTTACAAAGATGCATCATGATTCCCTAAACCATTGAGAATTACATAATTCATCATATAAGTAAAAAAAGAGCCATCCCACACAACTTAGAAAGACACATGTTTTGCAATTCTTTTGGTGCCCACTATTTCTTTATCACACCTTTAGAAGTAAATTCCATTATTTCTTCTTATGTTTGGCAACCACATTTCCTTCAACAATCTTTTACACCATGTTTTCTATAAAGTCACACTACTACAAAATCTCTCTCCTAAGGGAAGAGATTGTAAGACTCTTCATATGCATTACAAGCATTCCTTCATTGTACCTTAGAATTGATATGTATTATAAAGACAAGCAATAAAAGTAAACAATACCACCATGATTGTACCCAATAACATCTCTAAGTTGCAAACCATTTGTTTCAATTTGGAAAACGTAAATAATTAGATCCCTCCATTGTCATTTGGGAATACAAAAACACCTAAAAAGTCCAAATGTCATAAGAGAAAAACCACAAGGAGAAACCATCCATTTGAAAGACACAACGAGAGGCACATGATCCAATAACAATAAATTAATCAATATGGGAATCATACCTTCATTGGGGGGCTATCATCATAGTCCTTGGGGTTCCCCTCATTAATTATTCATGAATTCAAGGTATGAGATGACAAACTCCTATCCATGGTTACTTGGATTGGGCTTTATATGCTTTTCAACTTTTGAGATAGCAAGGGAAAGAATAATGAACTTGCCATTCTAGTGTCTAGGAAAAGTGGGGCAGTTGTGACGACGTTTCGTACACTCTCAAACTGCTCAACTAGCCCTGTTGTGTGGTCTCAAATAAAAATTCACTAAACACATATGTCTTTATGGTAGTAATTTTATGATTTTTCAAATTTGAATTGCATAGCGGGCTCAATGTCTAAGTTTGCATAAGTAGTATAAATCTCATCCCTTTGGTGTTGCCAATTGGGGAGGGTTCAAGTCTAAGTTTGCATAAGTAGTATAAATCTCATCCCTTTGGTGTTGCCAATAGGGGAGGGTTCAAGGATATACATGTAATACTAATGTAAGTATATAATGTGTAGGATGTACCCTTGAAAAAAAAATATATTCTCTTAAAATATTACAAGACTAGGTATTGAGATTGAAAAAATGACCCAACAAGTTCTTAATTATCAATAATTTGTTGCAAGATTCAATGAGAGTGAAATCCTATATTATGAATTTTTCCTCGAAAAAATTCATAATTTCATTATATAATAACAAAATTACATACAAGCTATTTAGAAATAGCCATGTACATATTCTCCAACAAATAGAATCTAACCAACGGGTGATGCAAATCAGGCATCAAAGATTCTAGAAACAAAACCAATTGTCTCAAAAACAATCCCCAAAAAATATACACCTGTAGTAACCATCGAAATTTAAGTCCTCAAAATAGTGGGTATCCCACCAACCGACAAATACTATATCAAATATACAAGATGTATCCCAACATGAGCAAGAATATTATCCCCACAAAAAAACATAGATGCCAAAATGATCATGAATCCTGTCTATCATGAAATGGTGTGTGGTAGAATCCACGAATTCCTCTTGATGTATGCTCTTCAATATACCATTGTCCAAAGGCTAGTTGCGAGGCTTCTTTGGAAAGCCCTTCCGCCAATTGGTTCCTCTCCCTGTATACATGAGAAAAATAGATAGAGTCAAATAAAATTTTAAAACGAAGAACATCTTCTAACATCAGAAGCAAACGAGAGACATGACAACCGTGAACACCATTAGCCCAATTGATGATTACTAAAGAATCACCAAAAAATTGTAGTGATCTGCATCCCTGTTCCACAACAAATAATAATAGAAGTTTTAAAGCCATTAATTCAGAATAGTTGTTTGAGCCTGTCCCCAAACCAACTTTGAGAGTAAAGAAATGTGAGTTAGAGAAGTAAAGATAGCCGCCCCCGCCACACAAAGACTGATCAGAAGAGGAAGCACCATCGAAGTATCCCCACGGGAGACTAAAGTCATGGATCAACTCCTTAGAAACATGGGGCTGTGCCAAGTCACCACCACCCGTGCTATGAAAAGAAACCAAGATCCCAATGCATTTGACTACCACCCTTTCGGCCATAATGAATTCATCCTGGAAAATTTTCCTATTCCGAGAGATCCAAATCCCCCAAGCCAGAATAATTTGAAAATCCCGATACTCCACTTGACCCCAACCACAAAGCCACGACTATAGAGCTAATTCAAAAGAGTTTTCGTACCATCTCCAGAGGGTGGGCGTCAAAATCTTGGGTATTGCCCACACATCTTGAACATAAGAGCAATGTAAAAAGAGATGTGCCATCGATTCTAATTGAGTTTTGCAGAGAGCGCATCGACCCGGCCCAGAGAAAAGACGTTTTTGTAAATTATGCCATCGATTCTAATTGAGTTTTGCAGAGAGCGCATCGACCCGGCCCAGAGAAAAGACGTTTTTGTAAATTATCCCAGGTAGGCAATTTGTTTGCCAGAATCGATCAAACCAACAACTTCCCTTTCGTCGAACAAGGTTGTTTCCAGATCTTCTTCCATCACCAAAGGGGGTCTCTTTGATGAAGATCCGCACATAATTTTATATATCCCGCACGAGGAGTATATTCCCCATTCCCAACACCATCCCAAAACAATTCATCATCTCTATCAACCAACTGAATGGAGGCATCCCACAGAGCTTGAGTATATCTATCCCAATGTAATAGGTCCTCCTCCAGGAGACCAAGCCTATGCCTTGACAGCCAACCTTGATGCCACATATTTGTTTGTAAGGGGTCCCCGAACTGAGCAAGATAGTAGAACCCATCTTGAGCCAATCTATTCTGAATCCCTGCTGTCAATAAGTGACCCATATTGCTACCCGACCACAGATCCATACCAAGATGAATCAATCGCCCATAACCCACCCACCAAACTAGAAAGTTCCCAATGAGATCAAAATCCTTAATCAAAGCCTTCCAGATAATAGAAATACCCGTCGAAGATTTTTTTTCAGTTCGTATCCAGTCAAGAGTAGATAGGGGAGCAATATATTTTTGATAAACTACACGGGTCTAGAGACTAGTAGTTTTAATTAGTCACCAGGAGCTCTTCGCAGCAAGTGCTTTTGAGAAAGAAAAAACATTCTTTAAGCCCCAACCACCTAAGGCCTTTGGAGTAGCAATCCGATCCCAACGAACCCAGGGCAAAACCTTTTTTTCCTTGTTTCCCTGCCACAGATACAAAAAGCACAACCTCCTCATCTTTTCCAAAATACCTTTTGGTATCCAAGCTAAAGACATCCAGTATACCAGAATAGCTTCCAATACCGCCTTCACAAGAACTAAACGGCCAACCCGAGACAACCAACGATGACTCCAACTCTTTAATCTTTTTTCAAGTTTAGCAATGAGCCACAACCAATCAGACTTCCAATAATCATTAGGTTTCAATTGAAACCCAAGATACTTCAATCCTTCATCCAAATCAAATACCCAAAAAGGGAGCCTAGAAGAGATGGATAGGGACTCCCCCCCATCCATATGAGAAAGTGTAATGCTAGACTTATGTTCATTAATTACCATGCTCGTAGCCTGCTTAAAGAGAGTTAGACCCTCACACAACTTTTCAATATCCTGCCTATAACCATCACAAAAAATTAAGATGTCATCCACAAAGAGTAAATGGGAGATAAACAAACTTGGTGAAATTTTTATGCCTCTAAAATTTCCTGTAGACTTTGCCTCGATCAAGAACCGACTAAGACATTCAGAAACCAATAGAAAAAGTAGCGAAGATAGAGGACATCCCTGTCTAATGCCCCTTTCTGCCTTGAAGAGTGAGGAAGTTGAACCATTAATCAATATGGAAAAAGAAACAGTGGATAGGCAACCCATAATCCAATTTGTGAAAGCTGCCCCAAAGCCAAGATGTATCAACAACGTTCGAATATAAATCCAATTTACCTTATCGTAGGCCTTCGATAGGTCAATTTTAATAAACGCACCTTTAATTTTTCTGCTTTTCAAACTGTGGAGACCTTTCTGTGCAACCCCAATAGCCTCATGTATCTGTCTTCCCGCCAGAAAACCGAACTGTTCTCTTGAAATATGCCTAGAAAGAATGTCTTTTAGTCTCCGACTGATAACTTTAGAAATGATCTTATAAAGACAGTTACATAAAGAAATAGGATGAAAATTGTCAAATGACGAGGGATTTTCCGCCTTGGGAATTAAAGCGATGAAGGTGGCATTTAGTGGTTCATGTATATGCCCATTTTTCCTGGATTCTTCCACCACTTTTAAAATATCATTACCCAACAAGTCAAAAAAACCCAAATAAAATTCGATTGGCCATCCACCAGGACCTGGACTCTTTCCTTTTTGAAAAGAACGCATGACTACCAATAATTCCCTTTTTTCAGTGACCTTCGCCATCAAAGACACACATTCGTCCTCCTCCACAAAACGACAAAAAAGCCTGGCATTATTAACAATTTCAGCAATGGAGGATCCCGCGTCAGCCTTGAAAAGATCTTTAAAATGAGAAATCCCCAAAGTTGACTGACCTTCAAATGAATTGACCAATTGACCATCCCCCTGAGTACGACCCCAAATAGTGTTTGTCATTTTCCTGCCTTTGGCAAAGGAGTGAAAGAATTTTGTATTCTCATCCCCGCAACAGAGCCAGATAGCACGACTTTTGAGTCTCCACAAAGCTTCCTTATCAGCCAAAATAACCCTCCGTCGAAGTTCCAATCGAACCAGTTCTTCTTTGTCCTCCCTGGAACAAAATCCCTTGCCATAGCCTGCTTGCCAATCCAACAAGGTCTTTTCAATGTGTAATAACTCTTGCTCCTCTTTTAATTTTTTCTCATGTGCCCACGAAATGGTTTCTTGTTTTATTTTTTCAGGTTTTCCAGAAATAGAATAGCTGCATGAGTAGATGGATTTTGTCCAACGGGGATCCACAACTTACGAACCAAGGCTTGATACTCTGGATCCTTTAACCAACCCTCAAAAAACTTAAAGGGGCTGGGAGCCTGTCGAGCCCTACCACATAATTCCAGTATAATCAGATGTGGTCCGATTCATCGCTACTGGCAACCCATTGATGAACAAGGGCCAAGGATTCCACCAGTTCCTCCTTCAGAAGGAAACGATTCAGGCGTTTAGCAACATGCTTATCCCCAATCCGCCTATTCCTCCAAGTCAGATGTAATTTTACCGGCTCAATATCCAACAACCCATGGAGTTCAAGAAAATGAATAAAGAAATTGGTCATAGGGTCCAGGTTTATACGAGGTCCCCAGACCTCCACTGCACCTAAGGAAAAGTTTAAATCGCCACCCAAAATAACCTCCTTATCAGTAAACCAAGAACACTTTGCCAGAGAGTCCCAATAATGCTGCCTATCAGCATAGGGTCCATAAATGTTAACCAAATTCAAGGAACGACCCAACTCAACAGAAAAAATATTGAGACTAATCCTCGATTCAAAACCCCAAATCCATTCACAGTTACAATGCTTGAGATACTGACCAGTGGCCAGACCCCCAGAACGTCCCTTTGCATCCACTGCTGCAAAGGACCAACCTGGCAACATAGATTCTAATGACGCAACCACCAATTCACATACCCACAAAGTTTCTTGAAGAAAAATAACACCCAGAGCAACAACAATGACTAATCTTTTTAAGGACGATTTTTTTGCAGGGTTCACCAACCCCCTAGAGTTAAAGGAGAGGACTTTCATAGAGAAACCAGCTCATGGGATTGCTTTTTTCTAAGCGCCCATTCAATGGAAGATTGTTTTCCAGAGGCCAAGTCAATCCTGGCCCGATCTTGAGCCAAGAGTAAATGTGATCTCCTGCCCCGACCTCGAGACGAAGAAGGATCCCGAGGAAGAGAGCCCAAACCCTGCCCTAGAAGTTCCCCCTCACCGCAAACACCAAAGTCCTCAGTTAGTATGGCCCTGTTACAGAGAGAATAGAAAATCCTAGACCCATTTGAAGATTGGGTGCCGAAAGACGACTGGTTGCCTGAATGGGAAGGAGTCCCATTCAAATCCAAAGGAGAGATAGAAAGGGAATGAACAAACTCCGGAGGAAGGACAAGACCGACAGAAGAAGGAACCAAGTTACCCACAACCCCAATTGACACCGAAGGGAAGGAAACCCCTAAAACACAATTAACCCCCGATACCAGATTACCCACAAGTGGGGCTAAAGGGGTACTAATTGGAGGTGGAAAGAGAACCCCAACAGGAGAAATAGTACAAAAAGCCACCACAGGACGAGGCTGAGTGAAAAGAGTGGAGGAACTCAAACTAGAAAAAGCATCAAACCCCAAATTTCCCGAAAAAAGCAGCATATCATAAGTTAATGAAGTAGAAACCGGAGAAAAGGAAGTCAGTAGCTTACCCGACACCAGAAGAGATCTTGGACAAGCCAATTTAGTGGACTTTTGTACCTTTGATCAGTCCGAGTCCTTACCTCTTGAATCAATATCAACAGATGCATAGGGGTGCCGCCTCCTGTACCTCCCAGAGACATGAACCTTTGATACCCCCGCAGGAGCATCCCCAGTTTCCCCAGACCCAAAGTCCACACACCTTGACACAACAACAAGTTCAACACCCAAAGAGCCTCACAACTTCCCCTTGAAAGGCAATTTACAATCCACTACACCATGACCATAGATATGGCATCTATGACACCTGAAAGGGATGCCTTCTTAATCCAAAGGTTGAATAAAGGATCCAGAGGTCGCCTCAATAGTCAAATCCTTGAGTAAACCCAGACGAAGATCCAACTTCACCAAAATCCTAGCCACGAACATCAAACCTATGTCCTCAAAAGACATATCCACTTCAATGAACTCACCCAATTTGTTGCCAATGGACGAGAAACAACAGGGTTCCAATATTGCATAGGAAGACACGGTAACCAAATCCAAACGGGAACCACATCCACCCTCTCCCGCTTAGCATCGAAATTGGGAGTCCATCGCTTAAGAACAATAGGTGTTCCAGCCATACACCAAGTTTTAGACAAAGCCCATAAAACATCAGTAGAGGCAGAGAAGACGAAGGCGAACCAACCCTTAGCTAACAAACAAATACTTGGGAGACAAGTAATATTAGAACCCCAAGTATTATCCACCCAAGACCGCAAGAAAAATGCACCCAACTGCTTCCCGCACACCCTGCCCACCACAACCAGCTCATAAAACTCAACCACACGGTACATGTCAATATCCTCGCCAAAAACCAAACTATTTGAATCAGTCCTGTCCTGCGCACATTGAGCGCCTCTGTGCGCTGAAAGCTTAGGACCCCCCGCAGGTTTCAGACCCACCCGATCCTCAACACAAGCGAATCCTTTAGAGATAGGATTTTGGAGAGGAGATTCAATTCGCTTAGTAACCCCGATTGGATCACAACCCCGCTAAAAATCTCTCCCACAGTCACAACAGCCTCTAGAAAAGTGCCAAAGTCATTGAAGACCTCCGACGGAGAAAAAGGGGCACTTGTATCTGCCACCAACAAGCCCTTTTGATGAGTACCCCAGCTGTCCCCATCGAAAAGAGCCCCAGGCTCAGGACCAAGGCACTCAAAACCACCCTTCGACAGAGCCAAAACTTGAGCCAACCCAGGATCAAAACTTGACAAGGAAACCACCAGAGACTCACTAACCAAAGTAGAGGAAAAAGCCAAACCATCTGAATAAGACAAATCGATCGATTGTGGAATCTCCAAGATCAGGGCATATGTCGGACCAGATCCTGAACTCACTGGGTTCACCGCCAAAACCCCCAATGATACATTGACAGAGGGTTTTGGGTCCCCTGCCACGGGATCTCCCCATAATCCACCCGAAACCAACAAAGTCTCCACATCCCATGTCGCCTCCATCCAAACGAGGAAGAATAGGAAAAAGAGAAGACAAGGAAAGATGAGGGGGCGAACCCACAAAAACCAGCTTGCCAAAACGAAGCCGCATCGGACCAGGAAGAAACCGACCTTCTCCGAGAACCCCCCGTCAACCCACAGACCACCACACAGCTAAAACTAGAGTAAACCCTAACTGCCATTGCCCTCCCCCAATATCTCTCTGAAATACTATATTCTTATAGTAGCATGCTCAAGATTATTAGCCATGTGACTTAGGATCTAAGTTGCTCGAAGTACTTGGAAAGATCACCTTTTAGGTTTCAAAACAGGTAGTCAACACATCTTGAATTTAAAGCTAATTTGAAAAAAATGTGAAAGATAAGCCTCAAAATGCCACCAAAATGCATACTTTTCATAAAAAAATGCAACACCTCAAAAATAATATGAAATTCTATACTATTTTTTTTT
>ML800112.1:900-11601 GCA_009831015.1 Picea engelmannii
GGGGGTTTGGGGGCGAAGTCCCCGAAGGAAAAATTACCTTTTAAATGTATATTGTAATTTCATAGTAAATTTGGACCGTTCATTATAAGGTTGCAGATCCGACAGTAGAAGTTGTTAGCACATGAAATGTTCAGGAGTAAAAAATTTTGACCTTAGTCCATGCAAGAGTCTTGGTGTCATGCTATCAATTATCATCATGAAGGAAATACGGGTCAAATGGGTCTCAAACCTGGCCTTAAAGTCATCATTATCATATGTCATGTCTCAAGGGTTTGTACACAAGTTCCATTATGTCATTTTCCAACCAATTAGAGGTCAAGTAGGAGGTCACATTTATTCACTGCCAACTCACCTAAAAGTTCACAGCGTACTAAGAAGCATCTCTTTGCACTAATCTCTCATCATTCCACCTTGGAAATGTGCCAAGGGAGATTTCATTGTCTTTAGCGCTTTCATTCGGTATGATTTTCAAAGATTATGTCAAATAAAAAACTCTAACAGTTTCCTTGAAGAGTGCTACTCGAATTTGAAAATTGGCACTGCAGACCGACGCTTCAGACTGGTGCTGCAAACTGGCTGTAGAAGATTGTTAAAGATTGGATGCCTCCCTCCAAGTCCAACTTAGGTTCACAAAGCACCAACCTACATTCAAACATACAAGGGTCATCCTACAACTTCTTTTTGCAAACAAGTTTTATTTCCCAAATTCTGCATTGCGAACTGCCTGTTATAACCCTGCACCACAAATTGTGTGCTACGAACTGGTGTTGGCGCTGTGAACCCTATGTTTTTACAGAGTTGTCTCTTTTGCTTTTTTGCATTTTCACTCAGACTAGATTGTTGTTCCTTTTATCACTCCTACTTGCAATTTTCCCCACTCCATACCATTTCCGTGTATAAGTTTTTAGACAAGTGAACTCTGAGTATATCAACTCTGCAATTCAATCCTAAAAAAACTCTGTTTTACTATATATTTCACATAGCATTGTCATAAGAGGTTAGAGGAGGTTTTAAAGATAGAAATCATGGATAGTCAACAAAGTAAGAAAATCCACAAAGGGGGAAAGGTTGTGAGAACTGAACCATATGATATGTAACTCATCAACTCTGAACCATTTTTCAAGGAAATATGCCAGAGGGTGGGTTGCCTTATTTTTGTCAGAAAATGCAAAGAGGGCATCCTGAAGTTGTAAAAAGGAATTTAGATATGTTGGCTAAGACAACTACTAGAAGGAGTACCAGAACCAGAATATGAATACAAAATGATCCTCCACATCAACATCATTTTTGTCAAGGTTTATTGTTTTGCACGCAGTTACACTATTAAGTGATGGTTTTGGATTTTGAGTTAAACTTAGCATCTTTTTATGTTTTTTCAAGGTTACTTTAGGTTGAAATAAGCTTGCAACATCTTATGGTCTATCCTACTTCAGGTACAAGTTTTGAAAGGTTGAAATATTTTTGCAAGAAATCATGCTACTACAGGAAAGTTTGCAACGCCTGGACTCACTGGCGCTGCAAATTGGTAAATTAGGACAATTTGTAGCAATTAGCACACAACAGAGTCATGTTTTGATAATTTTTTTTTTAATTCATATATGGGTTCTTCTGAAATTTGGTGTGGAGAAGAACCATATTACCATTGACTTTTTGAGAAAAAATAAACCCAACCCAGTTTGTAGTTTGGGAGAAACGTTAAAATCATCACCTACAGGAAAGTTCGCAGCGCATGCTGTCAAAGGTGCTGTGAAGTCTAACAGTTTGATAACTCCGAGTTGTAGGAGGGATGCCACTTGTTTGAGGGGGTTCGAATGGTTTCATAGGAAGTAGTTGGACATGAGGGACATGTTTTCTATCACCAGCTCAAGCAGAATGACCTGTTTCAAAAGGCATTTATCGCAATCGACAAGATCCAAAAAAATAGGAATTTGTTACGTTTTTGTTGGAATCTTTTGTAAGAGGCTCCTAAATGGAGGAGGATCCTATATAGCTCCTTGGTTTTGACCTTCTTAAAGTAGATATATATCATTCACTATATATGAAGTGTATTTTGATAAGGAAAGGGTTAGATTCATGATCCAAGAGAGGAGAGAGCTGGAAGAGCAGTTTAGCTACTTATTTGTAAGCCTGAGGGCCTGCTTGTAATCAACATTTTCTGCCATTAAAGATTAATGAGAGTTTTTTATTAGATTGTCTTCTTTGTTTTCCATTTCTTTTGTTATCTTCTTGATTGAATATATTGCAGGTTTTGAGGATCAAAGACTCCTTTTGATTAATGGATCCCTGAGCAACAAAGGATCTGTTGGCCCTTGACCAAGTTTTGAGGGATTTGGTTAAGTTTGACCTATTTTCGGACTTCGACAACCTGTCGAAGGAGGAGTGCAAGATGAAGCAGAGATCACAGATCTCAACCCATTTTTTGGGTCCTTTTTGGGTTTTTGGGATTATGTAACGGGCATGGGATGTCGGCCCATGGGTTTACCCATGTTTAGGCCTATTTTGTAATGTATAAATAAATGTCTAGGCTATGTAAGAGAGGGGGAGAAAGGGATCTATGTGATGTGAGGCTAATAAGATAATTGCTAAGTGCAAGTAGGGTTTGCATATGCTCCATGCATACTGGGAGAGACTTGCAGAGCTAGGTGCAAGGTATTGCAACAAGCTGTGAAGTGCTTTGTGCTATAATGCAAGGAAGGAGGATCTAGCAAGGTGCACAGATCTCCTGTCCTAGGCGAAGTAGGGTTTTGAGGCTCTATGCTTGTAACCGATTGATTGAAGACAATAAGGAAGAAGAGTTGGTGGACGTAGCCCCAGGGTTGGGGTGAACCACGTAAACACTGTGTTGTTCCACTTTGCGCTTGTCTTGATGTGTTTATAACTTCTCTTGCTAAGTGTTTTGATAGAGATAGATAAATCTACTTATGATTTGTGCTAATAATGTGTAAGAATGTTAGATATGATCTATACGAAGGTGCTTAGTGCTTGATTTGCTAGATATAACCTACCTGTTTATGATAAAGTGCTTAAATACATCAGATCTGAGTGAATGATGCGATGCTCTGTTCTATATGTGCAGTAGTTATTGGTTGAATATTGATGAACTGTTGATGCTAAGTGCTCTGTTAAGTATTATAATCATAGATCTGTGTCCTAGCTAAGGTTGCAGACACTTGAGTCCTGCAACCACCCCTGCCTCTACCTCAGGTGAGACTTCATCTGCTTTGTAGGTGTTGCCGAAAGGGCCAGTAGTTAAGGTTTTGTTGGTGCACTGTTGTAGCGTTGAACCCTGGGTCTGCCCTTGTGCCAACAAATGGTTCCATTGCTGGCACACTGTGATTACTGGGAACTAAAGAGAATTTCTGTGCATAGATCTACTGCTGAAGTGCGCAGTATCGGGACATGAAACTGTTATTGCTGGGAACTAAGAAAGACGAAGCTTTCTGCAAAGATCCGACCTAAAATTGTGAAATCTCTGTGCGTAGATCCACTGCTCTGGTGCGCAGTACTCTACTTAGTTTGACAAGATCTATGCTAAGGAAAATAAGTCTGATCTTAAGAAAAGAGGTAAGATCTGAAAGCTCTGTGCTCTGATAAAGGTAAGAATAGTGAAAAGTTATAGATCTGAAGGCTTTGTGCTTTGTAGAAGTAAGATTAGTGGAAAATTTTGTTTCAAAAGTATGAATCTAGGTATGTTTGATAGATTCTATCCTAGCTTGAAAACTAGGGTATTAATAGATGAAAGAAGATTTGATATGAATAGTGAAAAATATGTTATACCTATGCATAGAAAGAATTTTTGGACTAACAAATGGATGCAGGATCCTAGAAAGAATTTTTTGCAGGTTAGCTACCATGATCCTAGTACGCAGTATAGGAAAGGCTCGTGATCATTTAAGAGAAAGAGAGGATTAAATCTTTGTTACAGTTGCAGAAGACCGAGACATCTTGCTAGGGAATGCCCTGGGAAAAGACCTAGTTGTCTTTGTTGTAAAGCTATGGACTATGAAGTGTTGGATTTCCCTAGAATGATTGCTAAGATGGAAGCAATGAATATGAGTAAATAAAACCCTAAGATAGATCCAGAAATAACAGAACCCCAGAAAGAATAAGAGAAATTATTGCTACAAATAAACAAAACCCTGAATGACCACCGACATGTCAGATTATCAGAGATATTCAAAGAAAAAGAATGCCTTGAAGCAAGAATAGGAAAATTCGATGTTGACTGTGTTCTGGATGAGGAAACATAGGTGAATATTATGACATAAAGAAATTGGGAACTTTTAGGAAAGCCTGCTATGATTCCTTCATTAGGAGGAATAGGGTTATTCAGAGGAAAGATGATAAACCTATGTGGAAGGCTCGCTCATATACCTATGACTGCGAATGGAACTTCGACAGAAGAAGATTTTGAGATTATTAAATTTATCGAGGATAGTGCCCCATTTACCATGTTATTAGGAAAACCTTGGATTGACAGAGATTGAGCCAGACACAAGGAAGAAGAATAATATTTGGAGCAGAAGAAGAAATAATTAAAAGATTTCATGACTAGAAGGATCACACACTCGATCGAAGAACAACAGAACAAATCAAATCTATTTAACACTAGAGACCCAGATGTCGAAGTTGCAAGAACGCTAGAGGATCCACAGAATATTGAAGTACCTATCCTAGACAAAGAAGAAGTATTATCCGGGAACCCTAGGGAAGAATCTCAACAATGCAAAGTGACTAGGTCAAAAGAAGACAAAAAACAGAATGGAAAAAGAAATACCGAGACAAATCTCACTCAAAAGAAGGCTAGAAAGTTAAGTAAGAAGAGAGCCAAGGTTGATAAGTTGCATAAGGATCCATAGGGAACCTTGCAGAAGGAAAATTTGCAAAATTGGAGCTTCGCCAGGATATTAGAACAACGATACATGGCACTTCACCATGGTGAAGCAATATAGCCGTTGGGGACATTATAACCATTAGATCAGTGCTCTGAACGGATAGAAATCCATTTATGGCCAGCCAACTTGCCATCCGACCGTTGGGACCACTCCATAACGTACATAACTGAGTTAATGAAGGCCTCATACCTATTGCAAGCGACCCGTTGTCGAGTTACATATTTATCCCATCGCGCCACACACCGAGAACACTTTTTCCAATTGAGAATTTGATCTCGCAGACTAAGTTGAGTTTATACAATGATCATCGTGCTTTTGCTCTCTATCTCGCTACTGTGTCTAAGATACCCCCCGAACCTGAGATTGTTAAACCTGAGCGTGTATGTCGGACGAGTTGAGCACTGCAAAAAAAGTTGTTGACGAATTTTTGATCGACCTCATGACTGAAAGATTCATGTTGATGTCTACAGGTATACAAGCATCATCCACGAGAGGAGTGCCAACCTCTCCATCCACTGCTCGTGGAGCAGGACCTTCCCGATCGTCCGATGAGAAGCGAACTAAGCATAGGGATGAATTAGCGAATGCTAAACTGATCCTAACTATATTACCCACCTATATACCACCTTTAAGCAGTGCTGTAAACCGCGACAACGTACCTAGAGATTTCAAGTACGCCTTGGTCACTGCGTACCTCCCGAAGGGGATACGCGTAGTGCGAGAAGACCAAGATAAGATCACAGCATTGAAGTTTGGCGACTTCAACCTCAGAGATCACAAAGTATATAACATGTTAGCCCCACATAAGTATCTAACTAGAACAAAAGGGAAAAACTCAAAGGTAATTCCCCAAGCATGGACCCATAACCTCGCGCACTCCACTCTGCTCAATGTCATGAAAATTCCCCACTTTGGAAGACACCAAGAAGTGAATGCATGTGTCAGGTTGCTTCTATCTTGTTACCATGGTGGATACTTGTGGCTAAACCACCGTATCACAGTTGATTCGACCTTGATCAATCAGATCATGGGTTTGTGTATGAAAGGACCCGACCCACAGGATTTCTATCCTGGAAAAGCCATGGACCGCGCCCTTGCAAAAAGGATCAAGGAAACCTACGGATATGTTGAGAAGGGCACGCAAGGATACAAGTTAGCCTCTATTCAGAATGGCGCAATGCGCATCACCTGTCATATGATTGTAGGGAAGTTAGCACGCAAGAATCGACCCACCCAAGTGACTGGTTTTGTAGTCGACCTCGCAGGGAAGTGCGTGGAGGGCCTAAAAATGAATTGGGAGAAGTACCTGGTGAACCCGTTGGAACTTGACTATAGAGAAGCACAAGATTAAGGATATGAATTCCATTTCAGCTGGCTCTTGATCATGATCGCTTTCATTGCCTGGGAGATGCCGGAAGGTGCAACCTTCCTGGACATCGAGGCATTTGAACCATTGGCCGCGAAGTTCAGTACATTGTGGTACTCAAGTGACATGAATAAGAAATGGAAGTCAAATGTTGTGTTCCATACATACTACAATTAATTTAAGATAGACATACAGTCCGAGCCTTGCATGACGCCGAACACTATACACCGATTCAGGCCTTTGATGAAGTTCAACGTTGATCGACATTTCATTTATATCACAGCACGAGCTGACAAGCACAAGCAACAACTTCAATCCTACTATAAGAGGACAGAGGAGGACTTAGAGGAGATTACTAAGGTATGGTCCGCTTACCTCCTTATTCCAACCGAACCTGCGGAGATATCCGACATCGACAGCCTAGAAGCTGTGTAGGATACACCCGGACCTAGAAAAACAAAGAATACTAATGAAGTACAATATTTAAGCAGTGGTTCCATGTCACCAGAGCAAGGAGGTGATGGAGAAGAGATAGATGGAACATAATCTGAACAAAGGAAAGGTGAAGCAACACCACCCAGAGATGAGGAGGACCCCTTGAAGAAAAGGAAGTTTCCCCCCTCAAAACCTTCCTCCCGAAAGAGATCAAAACCCCTATAACTAAGATGTAGACCGTCCTCAACTCTGATGATTTCAATTTCATCATAACAACCCTGAATGATGATTCACTAGAGATAGTAGAGAAGAAAGAAGCTAAGCAGGAGGATATGTATAATAAAATTGAGGTCAAGCTCCAAAGGGTGCAGCAGGCACTACAATCCAGTTGCGCAGTCTCCAATGCGTCTCTGCCACTAGGAACACCGGAACCGGGAGATGAGCCAACCCAACTCCACCGACTCACTGATACAGTCAAAGATCGCCTTCGACGAGCACAAGAGGAAATAGCGCAAGCCTCCCAAGCTTTGGTACAAGTACATGGAGTACTTGTAGAACAACGTTGAGCCGCCGAATAGGAAAAAAGTTCTCTCCAAGAGAATTTCGATGAATAAAAGGCACAATTGCAACAAACCAAGGAACAATTTCTCGTTGAGCAACTCGAAGTGAAGAAAGCGGTCAACAGAGCACTGCGCTCTGTGACTATTGTAGAAGTAAAGGTAGAGGATCAAGTCAAAAAGAAAGTAGTGTAACTTGGAGAAGTGATCCAGCAGTTGCAACAATGCATCACAGACCTAGAACTATGCACTGTGTCCGAGACCCCACAGGAGGTAAAGGACCAAAGAGAAGAAACAGGAGCACAATTGAAAGGATAAAGGCCCTTACCTTAGAATGTAAGAAATTCGCTGATCATAGTGCCTAGACATATGAGAAACTTATCAAGAACCCATAATTGCAGGCACTGGAGTCGCAACTCCAGGAAGCGAAGCAACACACAGAAACACTACATACGTAGCTGAAAGCCTTGACAAAGGTGGAGAGAATGAAGAGATCTCAAGAGCAGCGAACCGCCCAGTAGTAGATCCACACTATCCAAAGCAGAGTTATGGAAGTAACCTAGAGACTCCGACCTGTCTAAGACAAGTCTTACCAATTGTTCCTAGAGGTCCAGATCCAAGGAGCAGAACTGGAGCAGGTTAGCACTGCAACAGAACAATGCCTGGAAGGACCTATGAATGATGCTGTCATTCAAGAGTTCGTTGAACAAGAGCTTGTAGCACAACAACAAGTCGAAGCAGTTCGAGCCAAGCTCAAAGCGTTCGAAGAAAAACTTCCTACATCAGAGTGACTCAGGATGAGTCATAGGTGAGTGTTGGGGGCCTGTTGTCCCTTGACCAAGTTTTGAGGGATCTGGTCAAGTTTGACCTATTTTTGGACTGCGAAATCCTGTCGAAGGAGGAGTGCAAGATGAAGCAAAGATCATGGATCTCGGCCCCTTTTTTGGGTCTTTTTTGGGTTTTTGGGATTATGTAACGGGCATGGGTTGTCATCCCATGGGTTTACCCATGTTTAAGCCTATTTTGTAATGTATAAATAGATGTCTAGGCTATGTAAGAGAGGGGGAGAAAGGGATCTATGTGATGTGAGGCTGATAAGATAATTGCTAAGTGCAAGTAGGGTTTGCAGATGCTCCGTGCATACTGGGAGAGACTTGCAGAGCTAGGTGCAAGGTATTGTAATAGGTTGTGAAGTGCTTTGTGCTATAATGGAAGGAAGGATGATCTATCAAGGTGCGCAGATCTCCCGTCCTAGGAGAAGTAGGGTTTTGAGGCTCTGTGCTTGTAACCAATTGATTGGAGACAATAAGTAAGAAGAGTTGGTGGACGTAGCCCTAGGGTGGGGGTGAACCATGTAAACACTGTGTTGTTCCGCTTTGTGCTTGTCTTGATGTGTTTATAACTTCTCTTACTAAGTGTTTTGATAGAGATAGATAAATCTGCTTATGCTTTGTGCTAATAATGTGTAAGAATGTTAGATCTAATCTATATGAAGGTGCTTAGTGCTTGATTTGCTAGATATAAGCTGCATGTTTATGATAAAGTGCTTAAATATATCAAATCTGAGTGAATGATGCGATGCTCTGTTCTATCTACGCAGTAGTTATTGGTTGAATATTGATGAACTGTTGATGCTAACTGTTAAGTATTATATTCACAGATCTATGTCCCAGCTAAGGTTGCAGACACTTGAGTCCTGCAACCACCCCTGCCTCTACCTCGGGTGAGACTTCATCTTCTTTGCAGGTGTTGCCGAAAGGGTCAGTAGTTAGGGTTTTGTTGGTGTGTTGTTGTAGCATTGAACCCTAAGTTTTCCCCTGTGCCGAAAAGATCTACTGTACCTGGCCTGTTAATCATTGTTTCTATTCAAGCATTTTTCAATCTATTTTGTAGAGAGGATCTCTGTTTAGTAGACATTCTTCTTTTGTTCATTTTCCTTTCTTCTAATAATCATCATATAAGCTCTTAACCTGATACTTAGCTTGATTGCCTTCAATCTGGAGAGCAGTTTTGACTCGATGCCCAATGGTAGATCACTGATATACAGTCAAACTGTTGTCCTCTTTCTCGTTCTTTCTTGTTGATCCACCCATTTAAATTGATTTAATTTTTCAAATTTTGATGGGTATTAGGCTTGTTCTTAAAGCAGTCTAAGAACAACCTCTAGTGCTAACATAAGTTATATTAGGGTTTTTTTCCCTAGAAGGCAACCCTCTTTTATGAGGGAATTGTATTGTGGCTGTGTATCATTGCGAATATTGTATTATGAGAGAGAACACTGTGAGAGAAAGAAGAGGAAGTTACAATGAGTGTGTTGTATTTTGTATTCCTTCATTTTGCTGGATAATAAAAAAAGAAGGACCTGACAATTTCTCTGGTGGACGTAGCCCACACTAGTTGAACCACGTATATCTCTGTCACTATTGTATTGTGTATATTTTGTGTTTTATTTCCGCATTTGTTTTATTTTATTGTTCCGTGATCTATTTTTTCTAACAACTGGTATCAGAGTGAAAGGTAACTCACATGAAAAGAGGGTTCCTGGTTTGAGTGGGAGCAATGGTGGAAGATGGAAAGTTTAGGGTCGAAAAATTTAA
Organism: Picea engelmannii; assembly: GCA_009831015.1. NCBI lineage: Eukaryota > Viridiplantae > Streptophyta > Pinopsida > Pinales > Pinaceae > Picea > Picea engelmannii. The sequence continues at coordinate 10,751 of ML800112.1, forward strand.
CGACCAAAACTACCAGTTATGGAAGATGCGAATGGAAGATTATTTATATTATAAGGATCTATTCCTGCCATTGGGTGGAATAGAAAAGAAGTCGACGACCATGAAGGACGAAGAATGGGAGGTTCTTGACAGAAAGGCACTAGGAACGATACAGCTGAGCCTGGAAACATCGATGGATTTCAATATTTCGAAAGAAAATACAATGAAGGAGATGATGGACGCATTGAATAAACTATATGAAAAACCCTCAGCGTCTAATAAGGTATTTCTAATGAAGAGATTATTTAATATGAAGATGTCAGAAGGCGAGTCTATTGCAGATCATTTAAATGAATTTAATACGGTTACTAATTAACTAAGTTCTATAAAAGTGCACTTTGATGATGAGGTCAGGGCTTTTCTAATCTTGTGCTCATTGCCAAAAAGTTGGGATGGCTTGGTCATGGCTGTAAGTAACTCTATCTCTGGTTCAAACACTTTAAAATTTGATGATGTTGTTGGTGTTATCCTTAGCGAGGAAATGCGATGGAAAATCACAGATGAGACATCAGGTAATGCATTAAACATGGAGAACAGGGGAAGACAAAAGGATAGAGGAAAGTGACCAGGGAATTGTGTGAATTCTAGGAAGGGTAGATCCAAATATAGACTAGGAAAGATAGAGTGTTGGAATTGTGGGAAGAAAGGACATCTGAAGAAAGACTACAGAGCTCCAAAGAAACAAAGAGATGGACAACATGAGAAAAATCAGGAAGCAAATGTAATAGGTGATGTGTTACGATATGCTTTGATTCTTTCTGTAGATAATATTTATGAGTCTTGGGTAGTATATTCAAGGGCTTCATTTCATG
>ML800112.1:11672-21841 GCA_009831015.1 Picea engelmannii
GATTCTTTCTGTAGATAATATTTATGAGTCTTGGGTAGTATATTCAAGGGCTTCATTTCATGCCACACCCCATAGGAAACATTTTCTAGATTATGTTCAAGGTGATTTTGGATAGGTTTATTTGGGTGATGATGCACCATGCAAAATTGTTGGAATGGGAAAGGTAAAAATAAAGCAAAGGAATGGAAACCAATGGTTGTTGAAATAGGTAATACATGTTCTAGATATAAGGAAAAATCTAATTTCAATAGGGTAGTTGACAAGTGAAGCTTGTATATCTATATTTACAGATAAGGAGTGGAAGGTCACCAAAGGATCATTGGTGAAAGCAAAAGGAGAGAAGGTAAGTACATTGTATTTATGTACTGGTAACACTGATTATTATATCTCTTTAGCTTCTATAGGAGTGGATACAACACTGTGGCATCATAGGCTTGGACACATGAGTGAGAAGGGGATGCAAATACTTCACAAAAGATTTTTTTCTCATATCTTAAACAAATTGATTTGGATTTCTGTGAGCATTGTGTTTATGGAAAACAAAAGAGAGTCAGATTTCTTAGAGTCAGAAAAGAAAAGAAGAGTGAAAGGTTAGAGATTGTGCATACAGATGTATGGGGACCAACTCATGTATCATCTCTTGGTGGCTCTCGTTATTATATTACTTTTATTGATGATGCAACTAGAAAAACTTGGGTTCATTGCATTCGACAAAAATTTGATGTTATTGATACTTTTAAGAAATGGAAAGCTTTGGTTGAGAATGAGACAGGAAAAATGTTGAAGTGTCTCAGATCAAAAAATGGAGGTGAATATTGCAACAAGGAGTTTGATGATTACTGTTCATACCATTGGATTTGTAGAGAGAGGACAGTTCCAGGAACACCACAAGAAAATGGTGTGTCAGAAAGGATGAACATGACAATCATGGAGCGTGCAAGGAGTATGAGATTGCATGTTGGGTTGCCCTTACAGTTCTGGGTAGATGATGTAGATACTATTGTTTACTTAATAAACAGAGGACCTTCGAGCTCTTTTGATGGTGGAATTCCATAGGAGGCATGGATAGATAAAAAGGTAAACTATTCCTTTTTGAAGACTTTCAATTGTGAAGCATTTGTCCATATTGATAAATAAAATAGAACAAAGCTTGAGGCAAAATCCAAGAAGTGTACCTTTATTGGATACGGTGTTAATGATTTTGGTTATAACTTATGGGATTATGAAAATCAAAAAATAATTAGGAGTAGAGATGTCATATTCAATGAGAAGGTCATGTACAAAGATTAGTTGTAGGGAAAGATACAAAAAAAAGAAAAACCAGAATACACAGTGCTTGATGAGATCACTGAAAAAGAAATTCCAAAGGTACCAAAAAATAAAAATGTACAACAACATGAGCAACATGTACCTCAAACTCTTGCAAGTGTTGTTAGAATATCTACGAGGTTAAGTAGACCCCCTTAACGATACTCTCCTTCATTGTATTATTTATTGTTGACTGATTCTGGTGAACTAGAATGTTATGAAGAGGCAATGCAGGTAGACACTAAAAAGAAGTGGGAGCAAGGCATGAAAGAGGAAATGGATTCCTTGGTAAATAACTAGACTTGTGACTTGGTTTAGTTGCCTATAGGAAAAATAGCATTGAAGAATAAATGGGTTTACAGGTTGAAGGAAGAAGATGGAGAAAAAAAATGGCACAAGGCTAGACTTGTTGTAAAGGGGTTTGCACAAAACAAAGGTATATATTTTGATGAAATATTTTCTCTCGTTGTTAATATTACTTGAATTAGAACTATTTTAAGTCTTGTGGTAGTAGAAGATTTTCATCTTGAACAGTTAGATGTAAAAACAACTTTTCTCCATGGGGATTTGGAGTAAGAGATTTATATGCAACAAACACAGGGGTATGAGGTCAAAGGGAAGGAGAATTTGGTATGCAGGTTGAAGAAGAGCTTGTATGGCCTAAAGAAATATACAAGGCAGTGGTATTTGAAGTTTGACAAGTTTATGATAGAACAAGGTTATAGTAGATGTCATTCTCATCACTGTGTTTATTTTAAAAGGCTAGAAAATTGAAGCTATATTATCTTGCTATTGTATGTATATGACATGCTAGTTGTAGGGTCTAATATACATGATATAAATGTTCTCAAGAAGAAATTATCTAATTAATTTGCGATGAAGGATTTGGGTGCTGTAAAGAAAATACTTGTTATGAGAATAACACGAGACAAGAAAAATTGCAAATTGACATTGTCTTAGGGCGAGTACATAGAGAAGGTGTTGGAGAGGTTTAGAATGTAGAATGCAAAACCAATTAGTACACCTTTGGACAACCATTTCAAATTAACTAAGGAAATGTTTCCCAAGACACATGAGGAGATAGAATATATGTCCAGGGTCTCTTATTCATCAACAATTGGCAGCTTGATGTATGCGATGGTTTGCACAAGACCAGATATTGCACATGCAGTGGGAGTTGTGAGCTGGTATATGAACAATCCAGGTAAAGAACATTGGGAGGAATTAAAGTGGGTTCTTAGGTATTTGAGAGGTACTACTACTCATGTATTATGTTTTGGAGGTTCAGACACTGTTCTACAGGGATATGTTGATTCAGATATGGCATGTGATAAAGATAGCAGGAGGAACACCACAGGGTATGTTTTTAGTATAGGTGGAACAACAGTAAGTTGGATTTCGAAATTGCAAAAGGTTGTTGCTCTTTTAACAACGAAATTAAAGTATGTTGTTGCTACAGAGGCTAGTAAAGAAATGATTTGGTTACAGAGGTTTATGGAGGAATTGGGAAAGAAGCAGGAGAATAACAGGTTGTACTGTGACAATGAGAGTGCCATTCATCTTGCAAAGAACTTAGCCTTCCATTCGAAGACTAAGCATATACAACTCATGTATCATTTCATACAATCCATCTTGGAAGATGGGAATTTGAAGTTGGAAAAGATACATACTAGCCATAATCTTCCAGACATGTTAAGAAAGGGAGTAACCAGGGAGAAACTGAGTTCCTGCTCAGTTTCAGTTGGTCTTCAAGCATGAAGGTGAAGATAATAAATTTTCCAGGTCCAAGAAGGATCATAGTCCAGCAGATACAACAATGGTGGAGTTGTTGAGATCAATCTCCAAGTGGGATATTGTTGGTTGTGGAGCCTGATTATCTTCCTGATTCATAGGTCCTTCTTTTTAGTCATGTTTATACCCCATGAAGACTGTACACCCTAAAATACTTTACACCCCTCCATGTGTGGGGGTTGCAGGGGGGGATTTCCCCCCCTGTGGGGTCCGGGGGGCTCATCCCCTCGATTGGGGTTCGGGGGTGAAGCACTCGAAGGAAAAATTGCCTTGTAAATGTATATTGTAATTTCATAGTAAATTTGGACCATTCATTATAAGGTCACATATGTGACGATAGAATTTATGTTAGCATTTTTTTCCCTAGAAGGAAACCCTCTTTTATGAGGTAATTATATTGTGCGGGTGTATCATTGCGAATATTGTATTATGAGAGAGGAGACTGTGAGAGAAAGAAGAGGAAGTTACAATGGGTGTGCTGTAGGTTGTATCCCTTCAGTTTGTTGGATAATAAAAAGGAAGGACTTGGCAATTTCTCTGGTGGACGTAACCCACACTGGGTGAACCACGTATATCTGTGTCTCTATTGTATTGTGTATCTTTTGTGTTTTATTTCCGCATTTGTTTTATTTTATTGTTCCCCGATCCTGTTTTTCTAACATGAATTCATAGCTCTTGCATTACTGTAGTAATTTTTCTTACTAGCTTCATCACTTGGAAGAGTAGTTGGGATTTTATAACCATCTACCACAATTTGCTCGACTTCCATGCCAAGAGACATAAGGTAGGTCTTCATTCCGATTTTCCAAAATGCGAAATTTGTTCCATTGAACATAGGAGGTCTGATTGAAGAAGAAAAGGAATCTTGACTTGACATACTTTCTGTGTTATCTTCCTTCCATCTGTTAGGTTGTTATTGAAGGTACCTACGCTATGATACCAATTGTTATAACTTACAACAATACTGATTGGGGGGGGGGTGAATTAGTATTGTATCATATTTCTCAATTTTATTTCCTTTCAACAAATTAAAGTTATTTAGAAGTGCTTACTTAATTAATAATACAAGCATAACAAAAAACACAACACATAAAACATATTACATTGGAATTTTTACGTGGAAACTCAATGCGAGTGAAAACCAAATAATATCTTTCTTTATGTTCTTCTGCAAGCACCAACTTACAATTTACAATTATTCAACTTGACAGGCACCCACCTGTCGCAAATGAGGACACCAATCCTCTCAGGAACGAATCTGTTGCAAAAAAAGAGGAGACCAATCCTCTCAGGCACCAACTTGTTGTAGATAATGAGTACACCAATCCTCTTAGGAGCCACCTATCCCAGATAATAAGGACACCAATCCTCGGTGAGATTCAACTCACCCCAGCACCACCCTTCCACCTTGAATTCAGTTTAAAAAATATTCTTACATAACTGGACCTTTTCAATACTTTTCTCTACAATTAAGAACAACTGATAAATCTACAGTTGAGTTCTTTTGAACATTTACATGACCTTTTTCCCTCTCATTATCAACACACCAATAGAACATAACACATCCTTATTTATAATGTTTTTTCTTGATTTCTCCTTCCTGTATGTGGATGCATAATAGTTACATTGTGGACATATTTTGACCAGATCAAAGTCCTTTCAGTTACACTTCTGTCTAAACAAAGTATGTAGACGCATGAGAGTTACATTGTGGACGAATATTGACTAGATTAAAGCCCTGTCAGTTACACTTATGTCTAAGTAAAGTATGTGGACGCATGCCAGTTATAATGTGGACAAATATTGACCAGATCAAGATCTAGTTATAGGTAGACATTCTTTAACTAAATCAAATGGACCAAATATTCCTACGAATGAGATCCAACTCATCTCCAACAACATAACTTAGTATTATCATAGCATCTCCTCATGAATGACACAACAAATCACATATTGGTCTATATAGAACCTATTGTGCAGATAGAATAAGAGCCCAAGGCTCAACTCACAAGTCTTCATCTTGTCGCACTTTCCCTCCAATGCTCTCACCCAGTTGTTCCCTTCATCCCGTCGCATTCCACTCCATCTCTTGTCACACCGGCTTCATTTCATAACACTCCACTGCACCATTCATCGCATTGGCTTAAGGCACCCTGTATATTTTCATCTGCGCAACTTCCACATATGTCATCCCAGTCCACTCCGTCGCGCAACTTCCACATATTTCGTTGCAGTCCACTCCATCGCACTGGCTTTGTCTCGATCCAAGGGTCATTCAACTCTGTTTTCTTCGATTTCACTTCATACATTCCTATGGTCGTCTCTGCACCTTCTAGTCTTCTTATGCATTTCTATTTACCTTTCACGCACTTCCATTGCCTGTGCGCCATGCTGTCTTGTGTGTCATACTGTCTGTGTGCCATGTACATTACTTCTTTGACATCAATGACAACATATGTGAAATACAATTCACTTTTGGGTATGTTTTGGTACTAATTGATATAGTCATATGTATGTTAGGGAGGATCCATAATGAGACTGTAAGCATTGCCATTGACCTTGCTAGTCATTGGAACTATAATGATATTAAATTGGTGAATAAATTACAACTTGCGGAAGAGGAAGTTAAAATAACTCTTACATAAGAATACAATGATGAGATTAATAATTTAGAATCAAGCATCGATGAGTACTCCCCAAAATGCATTTTTTTTGTGTTACAAACCAAGGAAGTTGATGTAGTCCTAGGGAACTTTTGGTTTAAATCTATTGGTAGTTTTACCATGAATGTTGACAAAAAAAACATATAATTCAAGCACCTTACCAATAATATAATGTTGTGAGACATTAATTCAAAGCACCTTTCTTTATCATCAAATTTAGATCAAAATGAACAACAAAATCACATAGAATTAATGGAAAAGTTAAAAAAAAATTGAATAAAATTCTTATTAACAAAGATGAAGAAATTGTGCAAAATCGAACAGAATTGGAGAAGCAAGATATAAAAATTCATAAATTTCAACAACAAATTAAAGAGTCACAACAACAAATTAATAATGTAAAAAGCACTCATAAAAAACAGTATGAAAAATCAATAAAGAACTAATGTCCAAAGATGAAGAAATTTATCGTTTGAGAAATCATAATAAAATTCTACTTGTAGATATGAAGAAATTGAAGTATAAGAGGAAGGCACAACAAGAAACCCAAACCATGGATAAGGGCACTAGCATCGACTTGATCAATATGGAAAAACCTAATGTTCTTAACATTGAAGTTGTATCAATGGAAGTGTTTCCAGAAGTCGATCTCAACAAACGATCCTATGGTAAAAAAACATCCACAGATTTAGTTGAAGTTGACATACCGTTGATCACCACTAATAAATTCATAGGTCAGTTGAAGGATTTTGTCGCACCAATAAATACAAAAAAATCAGATATCATCATGACGACTCAAGTAAATCACGACAAGACTAAACCAGACATTAAGAAGGATAAATTCCTATGCATCGAAAGATATATGTGCCCTAAAGTCAACAAAGAAGAACATATCCAGAATCTTATCATCAGAGAGTTCTAGAAAAAATCCACCTTGGATGGATTGATTCTTTTTTGATGCACTAATATTGTTCGAGACTTCGATGGTCGTATTGCCTCGTATCTTCAACTTTATCTAATCGATAACAATTATAAAATAATGCCATTCTATCATAAGAGTTTCTCATTCCCTATGCTTTGAGGAAAAAACATATTTAAGGGGGGAAGACTTTTAATATACCTAAAAGTATATTACATTACTTATCATGTAATAATATGTTATAGGTTTGTTATTATGTAAATATGCATTATAATGTAAATGATAAATCTATCATAAGTCATGGCCTTTGATCTATGATAATTCATGACCTTTGCCAAGGACATGACTTATCATTCTCCACATGTATTTATATACACGTATTGTATTTCATATGATGTCAAGTAAATATGTAAAATGGACAGTAAATAAATATTATTTATTATGGATATATGGAATTATGTTATTTATTCATGATGTTCTCATAAAGTGGACCACCATATCCACTTCAAGACTGGTATGATAATAGATCTTAACCTCAATTTTAAAAATAGTGATAAAAACTTGCATATTAAATAATGCAAACAATTCTAATTCTAATTTGATTAATTTATTACATCAATTTGTTTGATGAAATCTTCTAGTATAAACCCTTGAAAATAATTCTAAATTATTATATTAAACATAAAAAAGAGATTTAAAATATACCTTCAACTAAAGTGATCTAGAGGATAAATAGTTCTTAATATTAATCTTACAAATAGTGATACATATTCCATAGTAAATCATAGAAATCATTCTAAAATTTTATATTAAATATAAAGAAGAGATAAAAAAAATACATTCAACTAAAGTAAACTAGATGATAACAATTGTTAATATTAATCTTACAAATAGTGATAACATATTAAATCATGAAAACAATTCTAAATCAAATTTGATTAATTTATTACATCATGATTTGTTTGATTAAATATTCTATAAAATCATGAAATTAATTCTAACATTTTATATTAAATATAAAAAGATATAAAAACACTTTTAACTAAAGTGACATCCTTATGACAATAGTTGTTAATATTAATTTTACAAAAAGAGACTCAATATTGCAATTGTAAATGGTTCGTAATTCATTAAAGTGCTTGAAGTTACAATTTTTTTTTATTTTTTCCCAAGATGATGGTTGTAAATGGTTGTTAATTTAATTTCATATCCATCAATATAGTATGAAGACAGAGTGATTTCGGTATTGTATTAACTTTATGGAATTATTAGAACTTGGTGAATAATAATCATGCATACATATATTAGTTAAATATGTTAGTGAAATAACCAATAATTATACTTTTATTCTCTACCATGGGCTTCTCTTTTTTCTAAATAATTGTCATTACATAACTACAAAAACTAACTAAACTGTGATGAGTAAAAATACATACACAACTAGCAAATTATAGAAACAAATAAAAAAATGAGACATCCAAAACAATATTGAAATAAAACATGTACACACCACTTTTCATTGCCATCACCCTACTTATCTTCCTCGCTTGACATTACAACATTGTTGTTCTCAAAAACATGTTTTGATCTCAGATTGTGTCTTAGTATGAACCACCAATCCCTATCCAACACATTTGAGTAAAAAAATAGTTGGTTACAACGTTTTGAGAAAACATAAGGCTCCTTCTTTTCATCCCACATCTTTTTGAAGTTTATACATATTATCCCAGTATCACGATCTTCCTTTACATTACCCTAATCAAAGGTATTCCACTACTTTCTCCTAAAAATAACACATTGGAAAGATGAGAAGTACACCTGCATTATCTCTTGTACTTTTTTGACAAAAAATAAATTCCCCTCTATCACACTTTGGTTATGGTGGGTGGCACGACTAGATTGATCAAACACGACCTCCATTCCATAGTCAAGTGTGGCATGTCCATTATTGACATCATCAATGCAAAAATGATGTTCATATGCCCACATAGATGGGAACAATTGCACCTATACAAATGCAAACAAAGGATGGTGTCATATGTCAAATAACTCAAGAATTAATAAAACATAACACATGTTATAATTAATGTGCATTATATAATGAAAATTGACATAGAAAGATTGTTATAGAGATATTGGATCTGATCCATATGCTTGGTGCATCTTCTTCACCACACGAGTAATGATCCGATGTGTCTCTTTAACTTGGTCAACCACCCAACTATTAAAATAGATCATTGGCATAATTTTCTTTTAAATTATTAAGATAGGGCACACTTCTAATGGTTCAACCACTTCAATGATTTCATGTCATTGTCCCGTTTCATTCTCTTCTCTTCATGCAATATGACCCATGGTTATATTGCTTTTGCATTATAAAGAACAAATTTATTAATGAAATCAAAACAAATAGTATGGGATCAAACATATATGATCAAGCTTAGTGTAAATAGTTACTCTACATAAAATTAACAAAAGATAAGTGAATTAATTTTTAAATGGACCTTTTTCCATTTGTTTGGAGTAGCTCCCCTTCCATTTTGTCCTCATCCAAAGGTAGCTTCAAATCAATCTACCTGGTGTGTTGTCAATTTACTTGAATTACTCACTAGAATAATAGAAAAACTCATATACTATGTACATTTCCACCATAGATCCCTTGGGGTTTGTTGAACAAAACCCTTCAATTTTTTCATGTACCTTTCCAGGAAAAACACTAAACTACGTGAGACCACCATGACTAATTTAACCTGATTAACTAGGTGATTTATAAGATGGACATGCAAGTCCATGTAACTCATGTGTAGTTCCTTCTCAAACATACAAACAATCTTAGCTATCTCTTGATACCATCATGAATGTTAGCCATGTGAATCTCCCTTGATTTAATCCAACATACAAATGTAGATATTTTAGATATGGTGCATTAAAAGTCTTGGGGGAAGTCATGGTTCACAACCATGCACAAGCAAAGGATAAAATATCACTACAAGATAAACACATACACAATTAAATGGTGTAAAACTATGATTTCATAGCATATAACGTACATTTCTGAAAAAAGAAAGATGTAATAGACATACACACCCTTGTAATGTTTAGATGGTCATGTGATTTCAACACTAACAAATGTCCTTCTATGGTGAAGCAACATCATAGAGTCAAGTTATATAAAGAAGGCGTATTCACACCCAATATAACATCCTTCACATCATTCTTCAAAATCCATGGAACATCACCTTCTTTAAGAGACCAAGAGGGATTGACCTCTCCTCTAATTTCTTTTCTTGGACAATGTTTCTTTTTAGTATTCAAATAAATAATATCTCTCCTAATACCCAATTTGACACCTTTTTTGATGATATGTGCCTCCATAAAGAAGATGAAACATTTTTAAAGATATGTGTGGGATCTAGTAAATGGGAAATCTTAAGATGCCACCAATATGGAAGCTCATTAGATACATATTTCCTTTTCATACCAATAGA
>ML800112.1:21941-49481 GCA_009831015.1 Picea engelmannii
GATGCACTTGTTTATGGTACAGGTTTACAACAATATATCTCACAGTGATAGTGTGACAGTGGTTCCATCATTCTATTTCTACTTCAGGGTGGCAGGACGGGGCAAGGACAGGTGGTTGTAGCCACCTTCCGGTTGTCGCCGGAGAACTTTGGGGGTTGTAGCCTCCTTCTGGTTGTAGCCAGAGATTTGGGGAGTTGGAGCTTCCCTCAGGTTGTATCTTGAGAAACTAGGAGGTTGGAGCCTCCTACCAGTTGCCGCTGGAAAACAAAGGAAGTTGGTGCTTCCAATGAATGTAATTCTTCAAGACATATAAGAAAAAGCATTCCATGGTTTTCTCTAGATTTGGGTTTCCACGTAAAACACTGGTTTACTGTGCATGTGTGTGATTGTTTATTTATTACTTCTCATTATTGGATAATAATTCTACATTGATATAACATTTGAAGAAAAAGGATTATAATTACGTTATTACTGATTCACCCCCCCCTCTCAGTAATCCAACAATGGTTTACCATTGAAATCATATGATGCTCTTCTGCAAGGGTGGTCTTCTAGGAGGAATACCCTTGAGTAGTTGATGCCATCTTTTGTAGGTGGTTGGATCACCTAGCCTTCATTGAAGGTCTGCAAAATTTACATCCATGATACTCTTTTGTTACAAAAACTGCAATGTTATTGTATATGGAACATGTTAGCACTAAAGAAGAAAATTTAACCAAGTTAAGTATTCCAAATAACCTTACAGATATACAAAAATCAATAAACTTGCTTACCAGAGAAAACTCCTAGTCCCAGATAATCATGCATTGTGTATGCACATATTCCATACAACATAAAATACCTCTCCCTAAGGACGTGTCTTGGCACATCATATACTTGTATCCCTTGCTATAATTTTACTTTAATTCATTAATTAATGGTTGGAGGTAGACATGTGTTGTACTCTTGTCTTGTACTAGGAACTATACGAACTATTGGACATGTGTTATACTCTTGTCTTCTACTATTAACTATACAAAATATTGGACATGTGTTGTACTCTTTATAGGTAGAATTAATCTCATCGCAATAGAAATAGGGTCTCGATATGGAGCCCCTGAAAGAAAATTTTGGGTCCATTTTTGGTTTGTTTTGTGCTTTTTTCAGCCCATTGTACACTAATTCTGGTCAAGGGATTAGGGTTGTAATCTACTCTAGGTAAATGAATTAGGGTTTTAGAAATTGTGGAATACCTAAATATTGTATTGCAAATGGTAAAGTTAATATAATGAGATAGAGGGACATGTGGCTCTAAGTTAGGTTGGTTTTCCTAGTTAAGGGTTTCCAAGGTAAATCTTGTGTATATTGTGTGAATGTGCCATAATTATTTTTATGTTTTAGATTTTGTAAATATTTCTTTTTTTGCACAATTTTATCAAACTCTTCATTTGGTATTAGAGAAAGGTTATTGGCTTAAAGGGGACACCTTTGTTGCTAGGGTTTAGCTCATTTTGTGAAGATAAAGGGTATCTTGGGTCTATAATAAACTTGTTCTTGAGTGGGAGATTTGCGTAGTGAATCTTGTGTAAATAAAAATGACAAGCGGTTCAAGAATAGAAATAGAAAATTTTAATGGCCATAACTTTGATTTATGAAAGTTAAAGATACAAATTCTTCTTGTGGATAAAGAACAATGAGTTGTTGTGGATCTAGGTACAAAACCTATTGGTATATCAAAAGAAGATTGGAAAAAGTTGGAAAGAAATGTGAGAAGTACAATTTGATTCTACCTCTTAAATCTAATGTTGTTTAATGTCTCTGGAGAAGACACCACAAAGATGTTATGGTATAAGTTAAAGAATTTGTATTAGTCAAAGTCCCTAGTAAACAATTTTCTTCAAAAGAAATTGTATCATCTTAGGATGGATGATGATGACTCCATGATGAAGAATCTAAATTATTTTAATATAGTGGTAAGTTAATTTGTCCCTATTGATATTAACATGGAGGAAGAAGATACATGTATTTCCTTGTTATGTTCTTTGCTAGATTCTTGGGATATTTTGGTTGTAGCAATTGTTATTATTACTCAATCAACATTAAAGTTTGAGGATGCAATTGCAACCTTGTTATCAGAGAAAATGGGGGGGACAATGTGGCCAAGGATGTTGTATCTATAAAGGTCATTTCTAGGATTAAAATAAGAATCTTCGGGGGCCATATCTAAATCTCCAAGACAATCAATAATGAAATGGTGGAAATGTGATAAAGATGGGCATTATGAGAAATATATTAGATCTAAGAATTTTGATAAAAGTAAGTGAATTGATGATGCCCCTTCCATAGAAATGAAAACCTTAATGGAAGAAGGAGGTGATGTTAACTTGGAATTTACAAGTACAAATTTAGATCATGATGTATGGTTGATTAACTTGGGTGCTTGGTTTGATATGACTCCTCACAGGGAATGATTATGTGAATATGAAAAGTATAATGGAGGTGATGTTTTCCTAAGAGAATACTCGATAAAAAAATAATCATAGGATTTAGAATGGTTAAGTTGTTGCTCAAATATGGAAGGGTTAGAACTCTCCCTGGAGTTCTGCACATTCTAGATCTAGCTAGAAACTTGATATTTTTGAGTAACATGAGTGATGCACGCTTGCATACTGTATTTGAAAAGAAACATGCAAGATGGTTCAATGAGCAATGGTGTTGATGAGGGGAATTCATATTGGAAATCTGTACAAGCTGTTGGGAAGTAGTATTATTGATAGGTGTAACAATTCTATTTTTCTTGAGGTTAATAATGAAGAAGACATGACCATTACTATCCCTAGAGAGAATACAATTCCATGGCATCAAAGATTGAGACATATTGGAGAGAAGGTCCTTTGAGCATTACATGGTAAAACTATGTCTAATTGCTCATTATATTTTGATTTTCGTGAACATTGTATATATGGAAAAGATAATTAGGTAAGATTATCATCCAATGATTCAATAGAAAAAGGAATCTTGGAGCTGATACATAGTGATGTGTTTGGACCTGTGCCTATTCCATCACCAGATAAATCTGTCTACTATGTTTCATTCATATATGATTACTTGAGAAACACATGGATCTATTTCTTTTGAAAGAAATTTAGATTTTTTTATAAATTTAAAGAGTTTAAGGATCCTGTAGAGAACCAAACATATAAGAAAATAAAGATGTTGAGGATAGATATTGGTGGAGAGTTATGAAAAAACGATTTTGAGGAATTCTATAAAAGTGTGAAATAGCAAGGTAAAATGATACTCCATACACATCTCAACAAAATTGAGTTGTAGAAAAAGTAAATAGGATGTTGATAAAAAAGGAAATAAGTATGCGAAGTGGTGTAGGGTTATTACAAGAACTCTAGGAATAGGCCGTGGATACTGCATGCTACTTGATAGATCGATCACCTACATCAATGTTGGCTGAAAAAACAACACATGAGGCATGGACTAGTAAAAAAACCTCTCTTAAGCATCTTAGAGTTTTTGGTTGTGATGCTTATGTGCATGTTCCAAGGGAAAATAGAAGTTTAATAATAAAGATGGAAAATTTATCTTTATTGGTTATAAATATGGTTTATAAACTTTGGAGCCCAGTAAAAAATAAGATTTTTTATAGTTAGGATGTAGTATTTAGAGAGGTTAAAACTATTCCCAAATAGGAAGTGCAACCAAGGGAAGAATAACTAGAGATAATAAAGTTTGAGTTGGAGAGGGAAAAATTTGACTCACCTGAAGAAGATAAACTAGAAGAGGAATATCCTCATACTCTATCCTTGAGGATATTGGTTCAGGAAATAAGGGCAACCACACCCACCTTATTTTCATTCTAGTTTTCTTATATCTATTATCAATGATGATCCTAGAATTGTTAGGGAGGCAATGGATTTAGAGGATAGTAAACTATGGAAGAAGTCCACGGTTGAAGAAATGGATGCCTTGGATTCAAATGAGACTTAGGATATAGCTGGGTTTCTAGTTACAAGAAAACCAATTGGTATAAAATGGGAGTTTAAGAAGAAGTTGAATGCATAAGGTAAGGTAGAGAAATACCAAGCTTGCCTAGTAGAAAGGGGATATTCCTAGGTGGAGGGAATTGATTTTGGTGAGATTTTTCTCTTGTAGCTAAATTATCTTCTATCAAATTTGTTTTATCTATCACTACTGCTTTTGAAATTGAAGTAGAGAAAATGGATGAGAAGAAAAAATTCCTAAATGGGATCTTGAAGAATAAATCTTCATGAAACAACCAAAGGGTTTTGAAGTGAAGGGAAAGAAGGAGCTAGTTTGCGAGTTGAAGAAGTGCCCTTATGGATTAAAACAATATCTAATAATTTGGTATAAAAAGTTTTGTACTTATATATTGTGACTTGGATTCTCAAGAAGCAAAGCTAATCTCTGCGTGTGTTCCAAGCTAGTTGGTGATCATTTTATTTATGTGGTCTTGTATGTTGATGATATGTTGTTGGTTAGAAACAACAAGGAAATAATTAAGGATTAAAAGCTCAATTTCTTTTTGAATTTGATATGAAAGATATTGATGCTACAAATTTTATTTTTAGAATGGAAATTAAAAGAGATTAAGAAAATAGGAAGCTCTAGTTGAATTAGAGGAAATATTTTGAGATAATATTGTAGAGGTTTAATATGCTGGAATGTAAACCTATCAAGGTTCCTATTCTTGTGGGTGTATAGTTAGGTGCAGATCAATGTACCAAGATACACAAATAAGTAGAGGACATGTCTCATGTTCCCTATGCAAGTGTTGTTGGAAGTATGATGCATACTATGGTATGTACTAGACCATACATTACCCATGCAATGGGAGTTTTGAGTGGGTATATGTCAAAATCGGGAAAGGAACATTGGACACCTATAAAGATGGTCTTCAAATATTCACGTGGCACTTTAGATTATACAATATCCTACTAAGGAAGACCTAAACCTCATAGAGATGTAGATATATGGGGCTTTGTTGATGTAGATGGGGCTGGAGATCTTCACTATAAAATATCTACAAGTGGTTATATCTTTAACCTATTTAGTGGACTAATCAATTGGATGAGCAAGGGGCAAGTTATAGTTGCATTACCAACTAGAGAAGTTGAGTATGTGTAAGCTACTCATGGGATTAAGGAAGTTGTATGGTTGTAAATATTGTGTTTAGGTATTACTTTTGTTCATAAAACTATGAGGATAGGTTATGACAACTCAAGTGCATTTTTTTGGGCAAATAACCCTCCTTATCATTCCAAGACAAATCATATTGATGGTTGTTATTGATCTCGTAACTTTCTCAACTTCTCTCAAACTTGATCATTATCAATCATAGTGACTTGTTATGATCCTTAACCCAAGAAATTGAATCACAAAAGAGATATCATAAATGCCCCACACTTTATGAATATCAAAACTCTTAAGGTAGGGATACACCTTACAATTGATTTGTTTATGGAAGGAATCTACTCATGTTCACTTGCCTCTTAAATTTGAGCGAACTCCCAATGAGTTAAGATCCAAATACAATAAACTCCACACATCTCATAAGGAGGACTCCATCCTTATTTATAGCTAACAAAGACAGCCCTAATCATAACAACCTCCTAACTACTTAGTGGATATTCTTTAATGATGCCATTTGACATTTATTTAATACTAACTACTATAGTGGGATTTATTTAATAATAACAAACACGATGACCCTAATCCACCTTACATTGAATGACATCCATTATTATTACTCTAATGGGCCCTTCATCTCCTCGTTACATCCTTAGGGAGGATCCCAACACTTCACACCCTTTAGAAAAAAGTGTTTACCTCAATGCTTGTTGTGAGAAGGTCAGCCACACACGAGGGTCCCATGGATGAGTGTTCACTCCCATGATAAAGTAAGATAGGGGATTCATCAGGTCCCATGTGGAAGTAATAACCACTATGTTGAATTAGTTTAAGAAGATCCACTATAAACCTGGGTCCCATGTATGCACATTGACCATAATGATGAGGTAGCTAGTGTCCCCTATGCAAATATTAACTACAATATTGAAGTAATCCGAGGGCCTTCATAAAATCGAGTCCCATGTCCAAGCACTCAAGTTAGATCTTCGTTGAAGATACCTTAGATTAATACCTAGCTGAGATTGGTGCTCCAAATGCCTACCATGATCACGGGGATCCAAATATATAGATCCATCCATATCCAACAAATTATCTACATAACACTCTACTACTAGAGAATAGGCAAGTTAAACATTGGTAGACATAATAGGCTCTCAACTTCCCATAATAATTTTCTCTACAAAAGGTGGAGTAGAGTCATCAAATAGAAGTTGGAAGTAGTTATTTTCCCATAAATTACAATTGTCCATGGACCAATCATCACAATCATCCTCTAAATAATACTAGACATATCATTCTTCGATATACTCTTCATTGATGAAAGGATATGTGGGACCAATAATACGTGCCTCCTCTAATTTATGAAACGTATCCTTAATAATATCCATCACATATTTTTGATACCTATTGAATCTATTCATTAGATCATGCGAGATTCTATCCTTTTTCTCTAATGTTATGTTTCTGAACATTGTCATTCTTCAGTTCCATTAGGGCTTGAGGGTGGATATTTGCAAGTGCTATAACGTACTGGATATTGATCGGAAGTATAACATATAATATAGAAAATAAACCCCCCAAAATCCTCTATCCTATGACTTAGTTTGATTATAACATGAGCAAACTATCAAAATATATTTGCTTTGCAATCCATGTGGCCATCATGGAAAAACCTTAAAATAATTGATTTTAAATGAGTTATATCTTAACTTTCCAGAATCTGATTTAAATGAGTTTTTTTTAATAAACTTGGGTGTTTTTCTCAAAGGAACTCAGATCTACATCAAGTTTCTTTAAATTCTATTTAAAAATATATAGGAATTGATCTGAGTGTAGCAACCCTCTTTTTCCCTTTGAAGAGCCGCAAATAGAAAAAAAAAAATCTCTCTTTTGGGCCCAAGATAGAGCTTTGATACTAATTGTTAAGTATCTCAGATATGAAAATTCTATCACATACAAGATATCCAAGAATAATATAGAAAATCCTCTTTACTTGATTATATAAAAATACCCTTAAGGTAGGGAAACACCTTACAATTGATAGTTTTATGGAAGGAACCCACTCTTGTTCACTTGCCTCTTAAGGTTGGGCAACCTCTTAATGGGATAAGCTCCAAATACAATAAACTCCACACATCTCATAAGGAGCACTCCATCATTATTTATAGCTAAGAAGAGAACCATAATTATAACAAACTCCTAACTACTTAGTGGACTTTCCTTAATGAGACCACATTACATTTATTCAATACTAACTACTTGGTTGGACCTATTTTAATAATAACAAACATAGTAGACTTAATCCACCTTACATTGAACGACCTCCACTATTATTACTCTATTGGGCCCTTCAACCCCCCATTACACCCTTAGAGAGGATCCCAACACAACCTCATGATCAATACTCTATTATTCAAATTCTTCCCATATCTCCTTGTTTTCCAATCTTTATAACACTAGATTGTCATGATGCATATATGGTGATTTATTTTCCGTTCGCACAAATTGAGCATTCATAGGCTTGTAAAATTTTGATATCTTTGTTTAGATTTGAGAGAAAATAATTATCCTCAATATTTTACTTTGGTGGTACCAAATAAACTTCAGTTTACCAAAGAGAATTGACTTCATAAATGACACTTTGAATGTTGAGCCACACACTAATGAAATCAAGTACTTCAACATCATTGAAGTGTTTTACCGAGTGTGAGATTACCATTGGCTTCAATTTTTTGTTGATAGGACTAGACCTTTACTTCGAACTTACCATATTAATTTCCATGAGATAACACCTACGTGTCTTGAACCACTCTAGAGAGTACATAATTGGTATCCAAAATTGGAAGAGGACCTCTAAATTTCTTGAATTATGCCACATGTACCGATAGTTTACCACTTTAAAGTGTTCTCTACACCTTAAAGTTCTTTACATTTCACCTTCAAAATAGAAATAAGTTGTCCATCCAGAACTTTTCATAGTCGTCCTATCTTTGATTTGACTATCTATCAAATCGTTGCTATTTACCCATTTAATAATCAATGATCAACATCAAGGATTTTGTTGATCTCACAAGGTGAAATGTGATCCCATCAAAAAATTATTTCAGCCACTTGATGAAAGTAGCCAGTCATAAAGTATCTCTCCCTAACTTTGCCTATTTTATGATTTTTTTGGGCAATGAAATTTCACTCCAACATGGGGTTAATGCTTCCCTATGAGGCATTATGAAGTGCAGACTTGGTACCTTCAAAGAAATATTGTATTTTCATCCATTAGGTAATGGAGTCTTAGTTGGCCTCATTTCATGCCATCTATTCCACATCATTTTCTGCCACCTTAGTTGATGCTACCTCTCGGCCCAATCAAATAACAACTTTATGATGACATGTCACAATAATTTAACAATCCATCACTGCTCCTTCCACACAATCAAGACTGGAAAGGTTTTTTTTTTCTTTCAAAAATCCACCTCTTGATGCATGCGGATATCATGCATTGATCTTGTCATAATTAAACTCAACTCAAAATATTTCTTTAAGTATTAGAGTTCAATAGGCTTATTCATCATGTTTATGTATTTAGTAGGTTCAAGGTTAGAATTTGCTTTGAGATATCAATCCAGGTGACTACATGTGGTTTATGGAGATGGTTGGTCTAAATTATTGGGACCAGGTTGAACTTATGTCTCTTTTTGTAATTCTTGTATAAATTAGAAAAGACCTAATTAATGGGAAATAATGAATATGAATTATTAATATGGTTTGTGATACTAGTTCACTTATAGTCATTTCTCCTCTTTCTTCCAAAATAAATTTTGGGCGCCTATGCAAGAAAATAGGCGAAGCCAACTCTTCTGTACCTTTCAAACTAAATAGTGCTTAAAACAAAATGTTGTAAGTTCAAGTGAATTAGGTTCTTCTACTGAACACAACCTAGACCATTTGATTAAAGATGCAACATACACAAAAGGGAGATGTGCAAGATACAAATTATTCTGGAGAGCATGTAGGTAGGTGCTCAAGGCTATATCATGAATGATCTAATTGAATTAAATGACTAGACTCAAATTTTTAATTTCATCACTGGCTTACTTTTTGTATTACACCCTTTGTATAAATATGGAGCAAAATGCAAATTTTTATAAAACTTAATATCTACTAACTCCAACTATTTGCAATGTACAACCTTTACGTAATGAGAATTTTTTATGAATTCTCTAATTTTTTCTTGTCATATAATTTCTTTGCAATGATATACAACACTTATTTTTTTGTATATGTTGAACGATATAATCTTGGAGGCATCTCTTTCTAATAATTTTTGTATCATCCTTTGAACAATGCTAGCACAATTTGGCTTTTTAGCAACATTTCTCTCAATAACACTAAAATATCTATTAATAGATTGAGGGAAAATCAAAATTGACTAAAGAACTATGACAATATTTACATATGAGTGGGTGCCCCTTCCAAGCCTAATATGTCAAATAATGCTTTAGGAAGTTCCCATTAATGGGAAAAATTGTGACTTCTCCTTCAATAGAGCGTTGACATGACAATCAACTTAGCATTAATAGTAGGGGTTTAACTTAGAAAAGAGACTCAATTAGACTATTATCTAAATAACATGGAAAACCCTTTGGATTAATGACCCAACAACCTTAGGATGAGATTTAATATATATTTTTTAATTTGTTAAAAGCAAAATAAGAGATTATTAGTTTTAGCTATTTTACTGTTATCACTTGAAAAAATGCTAAACTACAACTATGTTTTTTTTGACAAGAAAATGAAGTTTGTATTAATATAGCAGTGGTATGACCACTGTAGAAACATCTACATAGTTCATGCATACATCCTGTGCATGAAATCCAAAATTACATATATAGGTGCCATATAACAAAGCCTAGAAATGCCTATTATGGCTTAGATTCCAAAATTTAACTCCTATGGAGTTTAAAGCCTGCAAACAGTGTATCTGCATAGTAACCAAAACTGGGCAAGAGCCAAGAAAAGAAGATAACCAGAGTTATGCCTGCTGCTCGGGGTTCGAGGGGCCTACATTCGACGAGATCTTCGCCCCTGCATCTTGTTGAAGGGTCTTCCTGGCGACTTGGAGCTCCAACTTTTCCATCCTGGATTCTAGGTCTGCTATACGTTCATTAATCATCTGCACCGATTGCGTGAGTGATTCCGAAGCTTCCTCTTTGATTTGAATGAGGTCTTCCTCAAACATATCAAACCTTTTTCCACCTTCCCCTTCCAGCCGGAGAAGAAATATTCTCTGCGCACTTAATTTCCGCTTCAATTCGTGGATTTCCAGTTCCAATGAAGGAGGGGGGTTGGGGGGAGCAACAGAATTGGAACTGGAAGCCATGCAGAAGGCTGGGGAGAAATTCGTCAGAGTTTGAAGGGTCAGGGACCATGCAGAGAGAGCTGAGCAAGACCAATGATCAAAAGAAAAGAATGATCTGCCTGAGGGGGAGTCAGATGTTGCCCTTAATTTATTTCCAAAACGCGCGTTCCAGTCCATAATTTGGATAGAAAACCTCATATGATTGTCTTGCGGGAAAGACATAGGCTCTGTACTTAACTGCTTGAAGGGCATGGTGGCAGCCTCATGTAGATATGCGTAGAGTGACGTGAGCTTAGGGGAGGTGTACCTTCTCACCTGGAAATCATCATATGTTGAAGTGATGCCACGGGATAGAGTGACGGGAGGTGTGACATCCTGCTGCTTCTGGGCACAAGACCACATACGAGCCACCCACCTCAATTTGTTAAGGAATTGGAGAAAAAGATGAGGTCCCATTGAGTGAGAGGAGTCCCTTGCTCAAGGGAGTGACAGCTTTTGCTGCCTTGTCTGCTTCTTCATTTAAGTGCCGAAGAACATGGAAAAAATCAATCTTCCGGAAGGATTTAGAGAGTCTCTGGATTTTATTGAGGATTTGCCGAATTTTCATTTGATTTGGCAATGAGTTAGTGACCAAGGCTTGGATTAGGAGCCGAGAGTCTCCTATCACCGAGATTTTATTGATGCCTAGTTCCCGAGCTTGATTGAGGCCTTGCCAGAGACTCAGAGCTTCTACCATGTTGTTGGTGTCTTCCCCTAATCCCTAAGAAAAGACCCGTTCTAGGATTTCGTCGAGGCCGTAGATCACCGCTCCCCCTCCCGCCTCCCCTCTAAACTACAACTATGTTAATACCAATAATAAACATAAATAAAATGTAAGGTTGTCTGCAAATATGTTCCTTTAGATTTTAAAATTAATTCTCAATTAAAAAATAAACAAATCAACAATTACAATGAAACTTTGATTAAAAAATAATATTTTAATCAAACTACACTCCTTAATATCACATTTAATAAAGTTAAAAAGTTTATGAAAAAATAAATATATAAGAAACATTAATATCTTGTAGAGTAATGTAAAGCATAAGAAACATTAGTACATATCATACTTATCCAAATCCAATGTAATCCATGATCAACAAACAAAAAAATGGTCATTTTCTTAATATATATATATATATATTTTGTCTAACCAAAAATGACTTCTCAATATTAACAAAACGAAAAAGAATTAACGAAAAAGTAATTCTTGCCCAAAACAAACTTGCATTGAAAAAAGCTTCTATATAATATTTATCTCTCTTATTTGTACAAATTTATAGTTAGTTACATAAACAAATTTCATATTAAATCCTAACTACTTAATGAGACGGGCAAGTGATGTTTAGGAAAGTCCTTTTCAAACTTTTCATAGTCTTCAAATAACTTTTTACATACTGCTCTTTTTACATACCGCTCAATGAGGAAAATTATGTTGATTGGATGGGGCCCACAAATTCAATAATATTTTTTTTTATATATTTATCTATTTTGGGGAAAGAGAGCTAAATTCATACCACATTTTTGACTTATTTAGTCAAAAACTTTTCGGATTTTATCTATATATATTATACTTTGGAGCTCCAATAATTTTTTATAGGATTCCAACACTTAAGGAGTTGGAAGAAAGTCCTCTAGTGGGTCAAAAGAGGGAAGTTGAAAATGTTCAATAACATCTTCAATGTAATCGAGATCTTTAAACATGCAACCCATTCATTCTCTACGACTTTTGGGATATTTCTTGCCAATATACCAAATTACGCTGAATCTCAACGATTTCCTCTGGAGTTAAGGATACGATGTTAGGGAATTATTCCTTTGTTTCTTTTTTTCATTTCTTTCACAAAATAAAATTGTTATTGTGTCTTCTACCATGCAACTTTTCAAGCTAATTTTTCCTCTTATAAAAATGATAATTTTAAGCTCAACTCCTGCAATTGAAAATTTCTCATGTAGAAATTTCTTATGATTTTAGCATTGGCTGCATTTTCTTCAAGGGATATTCACTAAAGTTTGTGACCAATCCGTGGGATGACTTATAATACTTAACCTAATTTTCTAGCAATAATATCCTTTTTTCATACTTTTAAATGTCCAATTCTTCAGTTTGGGCTTTTTCTAGAGTAGCATGGGTTATTGCTAACCTTGTCAAGATCATCTCTAATAATTTGGTCATTTTTGTTTCTAATACCTCCACTTTAGTTGTACATATCATAGAC
This sequence comes from Picea engelmannii, assembly GCA_009831015.1. Classification (NCBI taxonomy): domain Eukaryota; kingdom Viridiplantae; phylum Streptophyta; class Pinopsida; order Pinales; family Pinaceae; genus Picea; species Picea engelmannii. Next base: position 34,695 of record ML800112.1, read on the forward strand.
TTATCTAGGTCAAACTTTCTTTTCCTTCTTGTCTACTTGACAATTATTTGTTTTATTTATTTATTATAGACTATCATTTCCAAGTCAACCATCTCATCAATAGGATCAACAATCGGTATATCTCCCCATGATATGAAATTTTATAATTTGCTAGGAGTCACCACTTCTTCAATCACAATACTTTTCCCTTTGTCTATGCTTGTTGTTTGTTTTGAGTGACCAAGTCTTCCATAGTTTTGTCAACCCATCCATAAGTCTATTGAGTATTGGATTGTTCTTGAATATCAAATGTGTTTTTCTTCTTTTCTTGTTGATCACCAATCCCTGTATTATTTGATTTAGTTTCTTCTTTTAGCTTTTGTGAATTTTCCTCCAACTTCGTAGCTTTTGTTCTTTCTTTCATCATTTTCTCTACTTCTATTCTTTCCTTTTCTCTGGCAACTTTCTCTTGTTCTCTCTTATCAACTTCTACTTTATGTTCTTCCTCTTTTTATTTCTTCTCAAGTTCAACTATGTCTTCTTCTTCTTTTTTCCTCAAATCTATTTTCTTTTCTCTTTAACCTCAACTTCTTTTTTAGTCTTTCCACTTTAGCTTGCTGTTTATCTTTCTCATTTTCCATTTTTTTGTAATTCTCAACCTCTTCAATTTTCTTCTATAACATACCTAGTACCCTTTGTTTTCCATTGAGCGTACGATGTACCTCTAAATTCCACGAAAAATTCACTTCTATACTTTGATATCAATATATAATTATTCTTTGCATATGATATAGTTATGGAGTCCTAATAACATGCAATACTGTGCATAATGAAATAAACATACGCCAATAATGTTCACCATACATAATTATAAATATGCACAACTATTCATAAACTTGTAGCAATAATTAAACCCATATAATTCTACATATTGAACAACATGTAAAAGCACATTATAAATAACACTTATCTTTAATGAAAGCACCAAATCGCTGTAGGCCTCAAATGTTCCACCCAACCATAGACTATGCTTCTCTAGTACTCTTAGTAGCAGGTCACCTTGAGCTAGGGTTATAAATCCACCAGAGCAGAGGAAATCCAAGCCAACTAGGTCTAGTAGTATTTACAAAGGTGTCTAGGCCAAGGTACCAAAATACTACATCAATTCCAATAAGCAACTCTAATTCCTCATTAGCCTACACAACCCAAGGAAGTTTACCCATTTCTATGCTATGTAGTCCCTCAGGCTATCCCACTTCCCTTCTAAGGCTCCAACATAGGTTGGCCAAGAAGTCTCAAAGTTGTGGCTCCAGGAACTCCAATTTCAATAATGGAGTCTCTAGGCACCCTCCAAGACTCACACACTAAGTAATCCTACCCACACAATTCTCCCTCCGGGGCTCCAACCTTCCCCAAGGCAACCCAAGGAGAATTGGACATAGAAATTCACCTAGGATTCTCAGGGTTCACAAGATAATTGGGTTACAATGCCTCTCACTAGATCACACCTCAAGCATGAACTCCACATGCATTGGTAACAATGGTAAATAATGACCCATTTTCCATTGAAAATAAGGCTTAAATATGCATGGCATTAACCTGCTATGTGGTACTCAAAGAAGCCCACTTAGGAACCTTTTCCCAAAATCTATAACTTAGGATAATATGCTCATATGATTTTGGCTTGGAATATTATATTATTTTTTGGCATTAGACCTTTTCTATGCCTCCAAGCCCCCTCACCTTTCCCTCTTGTGGAGTCTTATCCCCCCATAATCTTTTATCTAACTTGGTCTACAACAATGATGCATTTTACTATTCAATTGTATGTACAATTTATAATGCTAGGCTCTTCGACCTTAATCATCACATGCTCTCTAGACCAAAACATTACAAACACTCTGGCCCAAAAACCATATTGGCTCACCGACCTCTATAACATATGTACATATATAATTACAACTTGGGGATCAAAGTATAGATATTTCATTCCCATCCCCTTATTTTTTCACTGTCCTAAGTGCATTATATACAAATATACAATCAAAATTGATAAAAAAAGTTGTGGATACTCCTCCTGCATGGAATCCTCATGCTCCCATCTACTGTTAGGTATCAAATAATAATATGTAGATCCAAAGCACAAATAGTATCACAATATTTAGCAGAAGGAAAAATAAGAATGAAACAATAACAATAAGGACCAAAATATGATAGCGTTATTAATTTTGGAAAACGTTGTTCACTTTCCTCTTTAAGGGGCCGATGACCAATAGAGAAGAGCTTGAGTACAAATGATTTCATAATACAATCATTACAATGTATTCAACTTCTATATAAACTACTTCTATCTTCTTGAGAATAATCTAGAGGAGGAACTTTCTAGAGGTGGGACCTGCTAGTAAGTCTTCCTACAATAGTTGTGTTCACATTATTACATAGGCATTAATTACTAATGATGGCCTTTATTACCTAAAAACACATGTTATTCTATCTAATAATAATAATAATAATATATTTTTAAGGTCACAACCAATCCATACACCAATTGATGTATGAGACCCCCTTGTTTGTGGGACAAGGGACCCCCTTTGTGTAGAGATTTTACTGTTATAGTCTATGGAGGTATGCATACCCTAACCCCCTTTGAATTTGAGCCTATGACCTCCAAGGAGGAAACACATGTTCTTAACCATTAGGCCCACTCGGGGGTTAGGGAGGTTAGGACCCTAACATGCCCTCCCCCTTAAATAACAACTTTGTCCTCAAGGCTTGAGATGTGGGAGTTATTGTAGAATGGAAAATGGCTTCCATGTGGCATCCTCGGGCTGTGTATCCTTCCATTGTATTAAAAATTTCTGAATTGTGCGCTGATGAAGACAATGCTCACGTTGGGCCAAAATGGTTTTTGGCTACAATCAAATGGAACCTTCTTCATCCAATTCATGGAAACTAGTTTCAATCTGGCACTTGTATCGAATAAATTTCTTTAAGCAAGAGACATGAAAAAATAGGTGTAGATTAAAGTTTTCAGGAAGGGCTAATTTATGATCCACGGCTCCCATGCGCTTCATGATTGTATTGGGGCCATAAAAATTCGGAGCAAGCTTCTGCCAGTGATCTGCTTTGAGGGAAGTTTTCTTATATGGTTGTAGATGAAGAAACACCCGATCCCCATCAAAAAAATGGCATTTGGAATGACACTGATCAACTTGTTGCTTCATTTGATTCTGAGCCATGCCCAAATTTTCTCTGATAGTGCATAGAATATTAACTCAAAATGTAAGGGTTTTGTCCACCTCTTAGACATTGGGGACACCTAGAATGTAATATAATACGAAAGTGGGATTTTGACCATAGATCGCCTCAAAGGGAGTCATGCGAGTGGCACCATGGTAAGTTGTATTGTACCACCATTCAACCAGGGGTAACCACTAAACATGTTGAGATTTCCATTTAGACGTGAAGCACCACATATAATTTTCCAAGTAGTTGTTGATAAATTCAATTTGACCATCAGTTTGGGGATGATAATCAATGATGGGATGCAATTAGGTGCTTTGGAGCCTAAAAAATTCTTTCCAGAAGTTACTTGTGAAAGTTGGATTACAATCAGAGACAACAAATTGTGGAATTCAATGTAGTTTGAAGATATTTTCCATGAAAAATTGAGCCACCATGGAAGCTTTAAATGGGTGTTGGAAGGCATAAAAATGAGCATATTTGGAAAGTCAATCAACCACAACCATGATGACTAGTTTATTACCAGATTTGGGTAATCCGATGACAAAGTCCATAGATATATATGTTCATATAGTAAGTGTAGCCCAAAGATGCATTAGTGTCATGTTGAAAATTTTGGATCAAGATAGATTTTTTTAGATCTTAGAACCATTCATGGTGAACTACCTTGAACCAATCAACTACACTGAAGGAGAGTGAAAATATGGACCCTTCTTCCTCATATTTCCTGGAAAGAGCATCAATTACCATATTCTCTTCACCCTTCTTGTAAATGATCTCATAATTACAACCAAACATTTTGGTCAGCCACTTCTACAGATCAGGTATTGAAATCTATTGTTCCAAAAAATATTTAAGGGTATGATGATCGGTTTTAATTTGGAAGCATTTCTTTAGAAAATAAGGACGCTAGATATTCACTGCATGCAAAATAGCCAAAATTTCCTTTTCATATGTGGATTTGTCCAAGTGTTGCTCAGAAATTTGTTTACTAGTAAATGCCAAGGGTATGCCTCCTTGCATGAGAAACACACCAATGCCTTTCCTTGAGGCGTCACACTCCAAAACAAAAGTCTTTGTGAAGTCATGTGAATCTAGTACTGGATTTGTACACATAGCCTCTTTCAAAGCTTGGAAGGATTGATTGGTTGACACATTCCAATTGAAAGAATTTTTCTTAAGGAGGGTAGTGAGCAGGGCTACAATTTTCCATAATTCTGAATGGAATTTCGATAATATGTAGTTAAATCAAGGAATCCTTGCAAACATTTAAGAGTATTAGGATGGGGCAAATCCTTCATAGCTTTGATTTTCTTGGAATCCACTCAGACACCATCCTTACCAACAACATGGTCCAATTATTCTACTTCGAAGGCCCCAAAGGTACATTTGGACCTTTTTAGAAAGAGTTGATGTTGAGAAAGTAGGTGTAAGAACTAATCCACATGGGAAAGATGGGCTTGCCAAATTTTACTATAAATGAGATGTCATCAAAGAAGACAAGTACAAAATGATGGAGAAAGGGTAGGAAGATGTGATTCATAAGACTTTGGAAAGTGGAGGGTGCATTACACAAGCCAAAGGGCACGACCAAGAACTCATAATGGCCTTCATGAGTATGAAAGGAAATCTTGGGAATATCGACCTCCATGAAAATATGGTGGTGGCCATAATGTAGATCAAGTTTGGTAAGGAATTAAGCACCAATCAATTCATTCAAAAGGTCATCAATGATGGGGGTGGGAAATTTATCTTTGATGGTGATTTTGTTGAGAGCCCAAAAATCAAGGCACATGCACCAATTACCTTCTTTTTTGAGTACCATGAAAATAAGAGATGAATAAGGGCTTGTACTAGGGCGGATGACACCTAAATATAACAATTCTTGAACAATTTTTCCAATCTCATTTTTCTAAGGGAATGGGTGGTGATAAGGGTGAACATTGGGGGGAAGAATACTAGGTACAAGTGGAATGAAATGATCATGGGAACCACGAAAAGGTGGGAGTCCTGGGGGATTTTCAAAAATAGAGTGGCATTTGGAGAGGATAAGCTTCATGCTAGAGTGAATGGCTGGGGAGGGAGTCTCAATTTCTTAAATGGCATGGAACTAGGAAATAATGACAAGATGACCCCTTTTGAGAAGTTTTTCCATTTGGTGTGAACTGGAAATCTCGGGGGAACCTACCATGATGCCTTGGAACTTGTAGTGATGCCCATCTTGTTGGAAGCTCATGTACAATTCCTTGAAATCCATGGTGATGGGGCCTAGAGTGTGTAACCATTCAACACCCAAAACAATGTCGCACCCCCCCATTTCAATGGAAAACATGTGGGACTTCAAAAAATAATCACCAATTTGCAAGCACACATTTTCACAATGACCCCCACATTTCATGGAATCACCATTAGTAACCATGATTTAAAAATTATTGATTGCATGTATATAACAATGAGTTTTTTGAGAAATTCATCAATGAATAAAGTTATGGGTGTTTCCACTGTCGATGAGGATAATGAATTTACGAAGATTGATATAGCCAATTAATTTAAGAGTTTAGGGAGATGAAATACCAGTGAGAGCATGCAGAGAGATGAGAGGTTCTACCTTAGTTTTATTAGAGGGAATAATAGTATCAACGGACCGGGGTAGAGATTCGGGAGGGGGAACATCACCTTCATCTTCATGAATGTCCTAAAAATTGGCGATAAAGTATATTTTTCTCCTTACATTTATTCCCCGAAAAGTATTTTCATCACAATTGTAGAAAATACCCTTAAGTTAGTGTTCAACCATTTCCTCCTTGGTGTATTTCTGGACCTTAAGAGGAGGGGAAGGAGGACATGGATTGGTGGGGTGGGAACATGGAATACATGATTCCCTTTTTATTTGAGAAGTGACTATTTGTTGTGCTTCCTTGGGTATGTGAGTGGATTCAAGCCAGATCTTAGGGAAATCCATTAGGATGTGATCTCACATGTCATCCTTGAGGCCACTAATAAATCATTCATGGAAGAAGGTGTCTGACATGCCTTCGTTTCATAAGCCAATTGATAAAAAGAAATGATGTAGTATTCAACTGTACTAAAATATTTAAGCTCAGTCAAATGTACTAAATGGTGAGCGTCTGTGTCAAAATGTTCATAAATATTGGCAACAAATTGGGTCCAAGCAACATAACCTTAGTGAGAATTTTTATGCCATTTCCACCATTGTTAGAATTATGGATCTAAGTAGAGGACACACAGATGAAGTTTTATTAAGTCATTAGTGATTCCAAGCAATGAGAAATAATGTTCCATTTGATTGACTCGACCCGCGGGGTCCAAACCATCAAATTTATTCAGCTCAACTTTAGGAAGTCCCGGATCACGAGCAAAGGAGTTAGAATGAAAAGCCATGGAATGTGATTATTCAAATCCCTCTTGGTGGAAAGGTTGTTCTAAGGAAATAGCGACCTTGAGTTGATTAACAAGTGTTGTTAGGGAGTTCATCTAGTGAGTGAGGTGGTCAATTCCAATAAGCTTGGAATGAAGGGAAACAATGTTGAAATTTACTTGAGTCAAAATTTCATTGGTCCGAGTTTGAGCTGCTGTGAATTTGTTCTGAAGTTTGTAAAAGGAGAATTCCAAAGAAGACAATTTGTTTCCAAAGTCTTGGTTTTGGGTTGACATCTGAGGAGATAGGAAGGCAACAAGAGGGTAGGTGGGTCCACACAAAAAGTCTTATGAAAGAGGGACACCACTATGATCATCATGACACAAGGAATCTAATGAGATATGTCCCAAATAAAGGTGTTGGATAGGGTGGGTAGGTCCACAAAAAAAATCTCATGGAAGAGGGGTACCACTACAATCAACACAAAGAGAGAAATTGTTTGATATAGGTACCAAATAAGTGTGTTGGTGGGGCCATTTTTTTTTAACTCTTGCGGATTTATACTCTTGTCTGAATAATACTATGGTGACATAATGCCCAAATTCTTATTATTGAATATTATGTAGAAATTTCATAGCTTGGATGCACGAAGCAAGGCTACCCAAAACTGGATGTGCAAAATTTCAACATAGTTTCTATTCTGGTAGTAACAGATAGGGTTTCAAGGGTTCCCAATGACAAAGGAGCGCCCTGTGTTATAGCTCTCTTATATACTCATGGGGTCCAACAATAGTACCCAACCTAATATCTTAGGGCTCTAACTAAGGAGGGTTAACCATACCCTTAGCCGTACTACCTAATTACCTAGGCATGTGAGAGTATTCTTCCTGAGTATTACTCTTGGTGCCACTATATCAATCATGTGATCAAATGGCTGAGCTATGACTGATTTCATGATATGTATAGGACTCCTGATATACCCGAAGGTATGTGGAAGTGAAATTTCATGTACAAGTGTTGTTTGATGCGATACAACTCAAAGGGGTACCAACCAGGGCTATAGATGTTTCGAACAAGGCGAAACCATGTGTATTTCCTACATGTGTTCTTCCTTAAATGAAATTTTACCCACTAAATGACAAATCACTGTGGTTTTATAGATAATAGAACACATCTATAGTTTGAAAACAAATTCTAAAATTTTTCCTAGGAAAGTGCTCCGATACTACTTGTTAGGTACCAAATAGTAATATGTAGAGCCAAAGCACAAATATTATCAAAGTATTTAGTAGAAGGAAACAAAACAATGAGCACAATAACAATAAGGACCAAATATGATACCTTCATTAAATCTGGAAATCACTATTCAGTTGCCTCTTCAAGGGAGCAATCCCTAATAGAGAAGAGTTGAGTACAAATAATTTCACAAGTAAGCCATCACAATGCTTTCTACCTCTATATACACTACTTCTATTTTCTTGAGAATATTCTAGAGGTGGAACCTTCTAGTAAGTCTTTCTACAATACTTGTGTTCACATTATTACATAGGCCTTATTTACTAATGATGGATTTTATTATATAGAAATACATATTATTCTATCTACTTGAGGGGTTAGGGAGGTTAGGACCCTAACATGTAGTATCTTCAGGCCCATAACAGGTCCATTGAACCTTTGCTAGGTTGATGGCTTGATTACAGAGAACCTTGATCTTCTTGTCTAATATGTCTGGACCTGGAAGTCTCTCTTATGCTCCACTTAGATCACAATCCAATAAATTATGTGGTTAGGGTTAGGCACACAATTTTTAAGCAAAGAGGCATGAAACACATTATGAATGCACATGGATGCAGAAAATGAAAACATGCATGCAATAGGGCCTATTCTCTCTAAAACTTTGAACACCCTACAATATCTTACTATCTATTTTTAGCAACTCTCCAATTTTAGTGAACTCCTTTTATCCTTTATTGTAAAAACATGCTCACCCACTCTGAATTTTCTATGTGATCTACCTGTGTCTGCATAACTTTTCTACCTATCCTATCCATCCTTCAAATTATGCATGCTCTTTATTATCTGCGCTTCCATTTCCTTGAGTAGACTGGCCCAACAATGGCTCTATCTACTAGGTTGTCCCAGGTTACTAGCATGCTGCATTTAATTTCATATAAAGCTTCAAACATACTCATCTTCAATTATGCTTGATACCCATTTTTATAAGAAAAATCGACCAAATGAAGATAGTCTTCTCACCTAGAAGGATTGTCCTTAACTTACATCCTCAATATATCTTCAATAACCTCATTGATCCTCTCTGCTTTCCCATGTAACTCCGAATGATATGCTATGCTAAAATTTAGATTTATCCCAAATCCTTCAAACAACCCTTCCAAAAATTTTAAGTGAACTTGGGATCTCTTTTTGACACAATTTCCTTAGGAACACCATGTAGCATGGAAATTTATTTCGTATAAATCTTTGCAATTTTGTCTATGTTATATGTCAACTTCACTGGAATAATATGTGTTGTAAGCTTATCCACCACTATCATGATGGAATCATGCTGCTTCATTGTTCTGAGCAACTTAGTAATAAAGTCTATAGTAACAACTTCCCAATTCAACTTAGGAATGGGCAATGGTTATATCATTCCAACTAGATGTCTATGCTTAACCTTTACTTATATCATTACATGCACCTGGGTATATACTCGACCACATCTTTCTTCATACCTAACCAAAAATACTAGCTTCTCAATGTGGAAATTGTTTTTCGGTACCCTTGATATCTAGCATAAGGCACATTATGCATCTTTTTAAGAACTCAATTTATCAACTCCTAAGAATTAGGACCATGAACTTTGTTCCTGTACAAGAGGAATCCATCCTCTTCCAACTTGTAATCTTTATATTTCATCTGCACATTACCTTGTTGTAAGCCTTCTTTAACTTGTATATCATGTTGGTATAAAATTGTAGCTCTCATAATTCTTCTCTATAAATATGAACTACACATGCTAATGGTTGTATCATGCTTCTGATGCACCCTCTTGATGAGTGCATTAGCCACTTTGTTCTCTTTACCCTTGATGTGCTTGATGTCAGGGTCATATTCACCAACAAATTTTAGCAATCTAATTTGCATAACATTTAATGTAGGATGCTCAAACAAATACTTCATAGCACTATGGTTTGTCCTTAACTAAAATTTCCTACCCATGAGATAATGCCTCCACATATTCAGTGCATGAACAATAGATGTAAGATCCAGGTCATGTGTGGCATATTTCCTCTCATGTTCCTTCAATTTTCCCGACTTATAGAAAATGACATGCCCATTTTGGGTAAGGACTCCACCAAGTCCTTCTTTTCATGCATCAATTCACACCACAAAGTCTTCATTTGGACCAACAATATTTAGAATAGGTGCACTGGTTAATAAATATTTCAAGTGATGAAAACTCTCTTCACATTTTGAAGTCCATTGAAACTTCATTCCTTTCTTTTGCAGTGAAGTGATTGGATATGAAATATTCGAGAAATCTTTAATGAATATCCTGTAGTAGCTAGCTAACCCCATAAAATATCTGACCTATGCAATATTCTTTGGTATTGTCTATTATATAATTACCTCAATCTTTTCTGGATCCACTGTTATGCCCTCCTTTGATATAATTTGGCCCAAATAGTGGATCTACTTCTCATAAAATGAGCACTTTTGCATATTAGGATACAACTGATGCTCTCTTAACACCTGTAGAACCATCCTCAAATCTTTCTCCTCCTCCTCCTTTGTATTTAAGTAGATGGGAATATCATCAAAGAATACAACCAAAAACTTGTCCAAGTAATCTCTGAACACCAAATTCAATAGACACATAAAAACAACAGGTGCAATTGATAACCCAAATGGTACCACTACAAATTCACAATGGACATACCTTGTTTTGAATGTTGTCTTATTTTTATCTTCTTATTTTATTCTCACCTGATGGTAACCCGACCTCAAGTTAATATTGGAAAATACACTTTCTCCTTTCAACTGATAAAAAAAGATCATCAATAATTTGCAAATGATACTTGTTCTTTATGGTAACCTTATTTAGTTGCCTAAAATCAATACATAGCCTTAAGGTTCCATCCTTCTTCTTCACAAAGAGTAATGGGGCACCCCAAGGTGAGAAACTTAGGCATATATACCCCTTCTTCAATAGTTCCTCAAGATTTATTTGTAAATATTTTAATGATCCAGATTGGATTATCATATAATTTTTCATCTATCTTGGTACTTTCTGGGTGGAAAATTTTGGAGGAATCGATTTGCAGGGCTATTTTAGTGGTAGGTCCCAGTTTGGAAAATTGGGGACCGAAATATTCCAGAGCCATTTTGAGGAATTAAACAAAATTTTTGTGGTTACATTGTATGAAACTTGTGTGCACACCCTTGACGTTGATCTACACACCAAGACATTTCCAATGGTGTGAAAATCACCTCAATTTGAGTTCGTATGAAAACATTATGCCTCCCTCCAGTTGACCTACCTTGTTGACCACCATGGTACAAGTGGATACCACATCAACCTCCATTAATCACACATATGGGGATATCCGTGTGATCTGAATTAGATATGAGAAGAACAAATGGATATCGACACAAGCTCAAAGATGAACAAAATAGGAAAAGTTGAAGGCTATGGACGAAGAAGGAGATCGACTTGTTGGTGTGAAGGGCCCCAAGACATCATGATTGATGTCCATTTTGTATGTAATAGATGTGAAGTAATGCAACATATTGTAAAGACATCGTGAGAATTCAGACCCTTTCCACTTGGGAGAAAAGACAAACAAATAAGAACAGAAGGAGCAACAGACTGAAGATAAGTTGAATTGTCGGGGATGCATGAACTTCCATCTAACCTGTCAGTTGACGTAGTCTACTATATTATTTTTACCCACAATGGAAAATGGGTTCTTTGGCTGTGAATGATGTAGAGAGGCTGACCATATGCCAATAAGGAGCATAGATATGTACCAAAGAGCCTGTAACTTGCCCATTGTTCAATAAAAGAGCTTTGTTGAAGCCAAAAGAATGTTGGTTTTCTCGTTTGGGTTTCTAGGGTAAATCCTGAGTTTATGTGTGATGATTAACATGGTTTATATTTGTCTATGAATGGTAAATAGTGTGCATGGTAACTTAATGGTTGACTGTGTATGTTTTAGCGATGAGAACTGCATGTCATTTGGATTGAGTTCGTTTTATGTTCATATAGTTCCCATGGGTCAGTAAACCAGTATAATGATTTAATCTTACCCATACATTGATTTTGAAGTTGCAAATTGACAACCCTCTGTTATGAGCCGTTGCTATTTGTTTTAGAAGTTTCTTATTTCGTTTTGAATCATCAAGAACTTTCTCGACTTGCTAGGGTGTTTTTTCATTGCCCATAAATCATAGATGACCTATATATCGAATGCTTGGGTTTCCTGGGCATATATTAGTTATCCATAGACCATCTACATGTTTTTTCAATTCTTCCAACTGTCAATTTCTCCCATACATTTTTTCTTTGTCGATGAATATTTAAAATTGACTTACTCACGTTTTTCTTTGTCAATGAATACTAAAATCGAATTCCCTACGTTTTTGTGCGCCGTGGGTCACCAAAAATCACTATAAAACGTTTCTCCCACACAGTTAATTGCCAAAACCATCCTTTGAACATTTTAATACGCCCCGAGCTATCAAATTCGTCTGTAGACTTTCTACTCGGTTATCGGTTTCTAAATTCGACTTACCAGATTTTTCCCTTCACTATTGGCCACCAAATCTTCCCTTTTATTTATTTACTTTCATCACAAGTCGACCCATCTCCGACTGGGATTTTACTTGGTCGATTTACCTTCCCTATTCGACCGACAATAATTTCTAGTTGATGGAATCTACCCACAGTTCGAATGGGTCCATGTATGGTCGATTTGTCTTCTTGGTCGACCCGAATTTAGTCTAATTAAACTTGGTCGACTCGACTCTTGGTCGACTTGACTTTGGCCGATTTGTTTCACCTCCGACCCAACTTGCCGCATCTTTCTAACTCATTTATTTCTGACTTAACTTGTATTCGTTCTGACCTCCTTTCCGTCTCTACTTGTGGCTTGATTGGTTGATAATTTTCCCATTATCCAAGAAGCCAAGATTATAATTGTTTAACAAATAATTTCATGTTGGTGAGATTGATAGGATATAAACCTTTTGTTTACGGATTAGATGGTATCAGAGCAGAAGTTCAAATACATTTAGTGAGACCTGTATGGTAAGTACCCGCAGTGATTACGAAAGGAATGGACAAGAGTTGTTTCTAGGGATAGAGCGAAGTAGAGCATCGAGAATGTTAGGAGAACATTATGAAGGAGAAGAGGAAGAAGATCTCAGGGACATATTGGATCGATTTGAGCAGATATTGGCCACATTGACATGAATGGTGTCATAGTTATTGGAAGTGAAGAACAAGGAAACACCATCAACAGATGATGGGAATGAAGGCCCCAAGGAGGAAGAAAATAAGCAAGAGACAAAACATAAGACTGAGCCAAAGATGGGAGAGTGTAACTACAACAAAACACATGTACCTTTTCGTGTGGAGGCCGAGGTGGAAATAAAGCCACATGCCGAGGAAGTGGATGCTATCATGCTGAGCCAATGGCTACAATAGATGGAAGTGTACTTGCGTGCATGAAGTAACTGGAAAACAAAATATTGCTTTTGCTCAGTTGAATATTGAAGGACATGCTTTGACATGGTGGGAGAGTGATGCAATAAGCAAAGAAATAGGAAATGAGCCACTGATGAATGATTGGGAAGTGTTCAAGAACATGATCAAATCTCAATTTTATCTAATAGGATATGAGGAACACCAACAAACATTATGACATAACTTTAGGTAGAGACAATGATAATTAGTGCAAGAGTTTACAACATAGTTCAAGAAGAGAGAAATTCAAATGGGAGTCCCTCTCAAAAGTCCAGACAATTTGGTCAAGTATTTTGGGGCATTGTTGTCTCATATTCATAGGCAATTGATGTTATTCAAACTGAAGACAATTGATGAGGCCAATATTCAAGAACAATACCTTGAGGGAGACAAGCGGAAGCAACAAACAAATCCTCACAAGCAAGTAGAACCACACGAGCATCAAAGGAAGAGGAAAAATAAAAAAGAAGTGGAATGATAAGAAGATTGTGGCAACAACATAAAAAGAAACACTTTCCATCCAACAGTGTAAAGATGTGATCGAAAGGGACACACTGAGGAGAATTGTTGGAAATTTCACCCTGAGAAGCGCCCCAAATATTTTGAAAAGAAGAAGAAGAAAACATTAATATCATTGGATGGCGAGGAACTAGTGGAGAGCACATCATAATCGGAAGGGAAGATTAACTGCACTAATCTTCAGAAAGATGTAGCATTAGTTATTTTCAATCACAAGAAGGAGAAGGCAATGACCGAGCTCTTTTAACAAAGTTACCAACTTAAGGAGAATTGTGACCTCAAAATGGTAACTCTTTCCCAAAAAACCCATATTTTTGCAAAATAAAACATGAAAATCCACCCCTAAATCGAAAAGTGGTGCTACCGGTAGCACCATTTTTCAAACAAAGTGAAAATTACAACATTTTTCAAGCATGGCCTTCAAAACTCATACAGTAGCTCAAAAAAACCTTAAAATCAACACCTAAATAAAAAATGATGTTACATAAAGCAAAATATATTTTTCAAAACGTTAAAATTAGAGATATTTTGAGATATTTTGAAAACATACTTTTAGTAGTTGGTACCATTAAAACCAAAACCTCAAAATCAACCATCAAATTGAAAAGTACTGCTACCAGTAGCACCCATTTTGAAATTGGGGTATTAAAATGACACATTTTTTTAAATTGGTAAACGAAATCATCATTACTGTAAACAAAATCATAAAATCAACCTTTAAATGCTTACTTTAAAAATCTTAGTTTATCGCCCAAGCACAAGATAATACATAATGTCAGAAAATAATGCATTTAAAAATATATATTCAAAACCCAAATTTGAAAAAAAACATTAAAAAAAGGTGTAAAAAAAACTGAAAAAAAAATAAAATTTCCACCGGAAAACAATAATTTTAAGATTTTTTTTTTTTTTTTTT